>OW026521.1:141299640-141727140 GCA_932274085.1 Protocalliphora azurea | reverse complement strand
CTATATTTAAAATTTTTTCCAAATCCTAAAATTAACCTCATATTCTAGTTATATATTATGGAATTTTTTTTCCGTTTACTTACTTAAATTTGCTAAACTAGCTTTACGTTTAATAAAATAAAACAGCAACAACAATAATCATGGACATTGGCATGTACTTGTACATTAACACACCCACACACACATCCACAACAACAAGTAGCTCTCAAAGGAGTATTATGAGTATCAAGTGAGTATATATTTCATATACATTTTCCATAATATTGAGACCAGAAATAAGTACCTCCCAGCAGGAAAATATGTTAGTGTTTTATCACTGCAGGCCTTTGTGAATCCCTCCGAGCCTTTCCGAAAAAAATTTTAAACAAATTTAATGAAAATTTCTCGTAGAATTCTTGTTTCCCTGTCATTATATGCAAAATAGAAGGTGTATCACTCAGTAATTGACTTTCTCATTACAGAGAGAAATATTTTCAATTGCGAGACTAATGTACCTCAAAATTATTTAGTCTTATCTTAGGTATCATTAGTGAAGGTAATCCGCATATGTTTTTTTCTTTTTAATTCATTTGCAGACTATTTTGAATAGCATTCAACACAAGAGAGCATATTTATTTATTTAAGAGTCCTTGCCTTATCGTTTCTTTTTGGAAGAAAGAAGAAAAGGGTCTTGTTCACAATCACACGACGTATAAAATAGTGATGGAATGCGAGTGGGGTGCCTTATGGATTCTAAATAAAGGATTTTAGAGTGTCTCTTTAGCCTTTATTTTTACATACATAAATACATACATACATCCATACATATATACATACATACATACATCCATACATATAAACATACATACATACATAAATAAACACACATATACATACATACATGCATACATATATACATATTCATATGTATGTTTAAGTTATGATACCCAGCTGGAAAAAGAAGAGCTAATACACATTCTAAAATGCTTTATTTAGCAGTCACAAAGTAATCCAACATTCCTTTCTTTTACATGGCGAGTTATTGAAGGCAGGACCTTCTCTTCTCCCTTCCAAACAGAAGCGAGAGGATAAAGACTTAAATACGAGTAAATATGCTCTTTTATGCGCAATTCTATTACAAAAGTGTCTGAAATTGAGTTAAAAAAAGTCATGCAGACTACCTTCATTAACGACACTTAAAATAATTCTAAATGATTCTGAACTTTGTAAATTTCGCGATTAAAAATATTTCTGTTTGTGATAGGAGTTAATAAGTTCTTCTATTTCGCATTTAGTGAAAGGAAAACAAGAATTAGTGACGATTTTTTTTAAGAAAGTCGAAGCTTTCTTTGAGGTATTTTCATAGAAGGCAAAGTGGAATGTGTTTAAAGTTTTTTTTTTGGGAGAGGTATGGAGGCATTAACAAAGGCCTGTAGTGATTAAGCACTAACATATTTTCCTGTTGGGATACTTTGCCGTAATGTTAGCATATGTAAACATACTTCATTTAAATTTATGTTATTATAACCAGAGCACAAACAAAAAAAAAAAAAAAAAAAACTAGGTTGGTCATAAATAAGTTCAGTTAATTTTTGATTAAAAACCGGAGTTACTCTACGAATAAAAATTATTTTCAAAAATTAGATAACAGGTAAATTTGTCTATATAAAGCTTAGCAGAAATTTAAGCATAAAATTTTGCAGAATACAAAATTTAAATTGTTTTTTACTTAATAAATATTTGATTTTAACTGATTTAAAACTAAGTCAAATTCCTAATTCTGCTTCGACTTAAAATATCGCAAAACAAAGTAAAAAATGAAATTGTATGTGATTTAACACATTTGAGTGAATTTCAGGGAGAGGCTTATACTGGACTTATGGCTTTAAACCGATTGCTATAAATACTCTTAGATTAAGTTACAATTAAAATATTTTTACTAAATTTAATATAAATATAATGTCTATTCGTTTGTCTGCTAGTTTTTGCTATTTTTATTTGTTTTGCCTTTTCCTTAATGCAAAATGTTTATTCATTAGTTTGCTAGTTTTTGCAAACTTTCAATATTTTGAAAAATTAAAAGAAGAAAAGATTCGATGGAAGATTTTTTGACTTACTTCAGTTTTGCACTGACAATTTACATCTTTTAGTTTCAAACTATTAATATAATTGACGTAAATGTTGATATTCATTTATTGTTCATCTACAGAGTACTGGACTTTTTTTGTAGAACATCATGTGTTTACACTTACTTAAATTCAGATCCATTAGATTCATCATACATCAATCCTAAAGATTGCCAAGATCTGATTGTAGTAAGAAACATTGAAAAAATTCTGCTTTTACAGAAGTTGCCCAAAATATCGCCTAAATAGAATTTTTTAATAAATGATATTTCCGAATCAAAGAAATGTTTTTATATAACTTATAATAGATGTTGTAACACTGTTCTATCCCGATATAGAATACATCAACATTTACTATCATCCGTTGATGAAATTTTTGATTTATGGATATTATTCATTTGTAAACCCTCAAATTTCAAGTCCTACATACATTGATAAGTGTGCCTTGATTTCTATGAAAACTTTAGAAACAAGACATAAAATTTCCTCTCTATATATCCTATATGTTATAATTCGTGGCATAATTGAATGTCCTGATATGCTTCATATCATAAAACTATATGTACCTCCTAGGACTCTAAGACCAAATAATTATATCTTTTATATAGATATTCATAGAACAAAATATTCTAATGAATTAGACTTAAGTATATCAAATCTTGAATTTAAAAATTTGTTAAACAGTTTGTTTAAATGATTAATTTAATTATGTGTATTAAATTATCATGGATGTCTGTAAGGATAATATTGTATCTATAGACTATTTATTTATTTAATAACCAATGAAAATACAATTTCTTACAGGCTCACATATATATTATTCTTAAAGCTATTCACAATAAAATATTTTCATAATCATTCAATAACAAAAACTTATTATTTAACTAAGTTAAAAATACTCCTCTTAATGCGGATTGGATTTAATGGGAAACTAATATATGGATAAAAACTATTGAATAGATTGCATATACGTCTGTCTCATGGGATCAAAGTTGGCATAAGTGGTTCGAAAATATTTTATTTTTAAAGAAGTATAATTTCTAGTTGCAGGAACTTAGAATTAATTGAACCGTTTACTAAATTAATTACAAATGAGATATTCATATATTTGCTCCTACTTTCAAGAGTAGGGATAAAATAGGAGAAATTGTTTCTGGAACGATTCAATTTTTCTTTATATGAACTTCGTATTGAGGATCCCAGACCACGGAAGCATATTCCAGGATTGGTTTTACAAGGGATATGAATAATTGCTAGGAAACTCTCATCCCCAGCTTTTGAGGAAACCTAGAACTTTTTTTGCCTTATTAAGGATTTGTGAAACTTGAAAATTAAAGGATAGTTTACAATCAAGCAACACACCCAGATTAAGAAATTCTTCGACTAGATCAAGTTGATATTCATTTATTGTGTATCTACAGAGTACTGGACTTCTTCTGTAGAACATCATGTGTTTACACTTTTTTAAATTCAGATCCATTAGATTCATCATACATCAATCATGAAGAATGTCAAGATCTGATTGTAGTAAGGAACATTGATAGAAATAGTTAAAGCTATGGAATAGCTTTACATCATCAGCATACATTAATATTCTAGAATTCTTAATGCAAGCTGGTCAATCATTTATAAATATTAGGAATAATAAGGGGCCGAGATGACTACCTTGTAGAATACCGGATAAAACAGGAATGGTTTTTGATATACATTCTCTAAATGATATACATTGGCATCTATTTTTAAGATATGTGGAAATCCATTTAAGGAAAACAGGAGAAAATCTGAGTTTATCCAATTTGAACAATAGGAGATCGTGATTTACTTTATCGAAAGCTTTACTGAAATCTGTGTATATTGCGTCTATCTGTAAACCGAAATCAAATGCAGTTATAACGAATTCCAAAGGTTAGTAGTTGCGAATTCCAAAAGTAGTGGAACATCCTTTTACAAATCCATGCTAAAACTAATAAATAAATAAATAAATAAATAAACATTAAAAATATTTAAAATGAAAAAATTCTAAATCTTATTCTGCATTTTTTTAAGACTATAATATATGACTCTAGATCACTGAAAAGTATCTGTAAGAAATTTTCTTCATGGTTAAAATTAATAATGTGAAAGAAAAAATTAAAAAAAAAAACATCATTTATGCCAGTTACAGCATCATCCTGCTCCATTCTTCGCTTGATGACAACTAGCGCAAAGTATAAATTAAGTTAATTTTAATGTCAAATGAAAGCATTCTATTTGCTTAATACTAAATTTCAGGGGGAGTATAATAAATTATTTAGTGGAAAAAAAATCCAAAAATTTATTTTGAAATTTAATAACAAAATTTATAACAAATTCTATCTAGGACTTTCAGCATTCAAGATATGTCTCATTTTTTATTGTGCAATTAGTCTCCTATTTTGTATAGAATGACTCTAAAGTCGAGGAAGTGTTTTTATAATTTTAGGCAATAAGAAAATGGTTTGGAGAAACAATTCGTAAAAAATCGGCTTTGCATATTTAGACGTCTTTATTAATTAGATGTATTAAAAATCCCACAGTAAACAATATTACGAACAAAAAACATGCAATATTTACTTTTACACTGTGAAAAAAATTGTGTACCTGTGATCAAAATATCAAAAATTTTCTAAAATATTGGACCAGCAAAAAAAAAAAAAAAAAAAAAAAAGAGTTACAGTTGAAAACAATATAAGTTCTATATTTTGCTATGTTCTCTATACAGTCTATATTAAGTGTTTTCTATGTCAATTTTTTAATTACGTTAATTTTAAAAATTGTGCATATTACGGATTTTGTATTAAATATTTAAAGTTTTTCAATTTGTCTATTGAAAATATTAAAGTTGTAAGGAAAGCATTCCTAAGATATTTTAGGATATCTTTTGACAACAACCAAGAACAATTTTGATTTTATTACAAAAACTAGCAAAGAAAACACAAATGAAAATCAAATGATCATCAAATCTTTAATTCCGCCCCATTCTACAGTAACAGTTCATCGAAACATAAAAAATCAAAATAATGGTGTTAATAATTATTACGTAACCAATAATTTGACATTAAAAAAATATTGCGCATATTGTTATTTAATGGTCATTCGGAAAACTAACACATTAGTAAATTTTTGCGATGCATATCTGCACTGATTTTTACAGAAATAAATAATATAAATATAATAAGTCGTTCTTAAATAAAATATATTGCAAATAAATGTGAATAGAAGACGAAAAAGTTAAAGAAATTAAAGCAAATTTAAAAATTTTTATTATCTTCAAAAAACACTATGGCAACACTGATTGGAAAAAATTTAAATAATTTATGCAAAAAAATACCATAAATAATATTTCCTTGTATATTGCAATTAATATATGTACTCTTATAAAATTTAATATTTAAAACAGGGTATTTTCGGTAATTGATCCAATACAAGCAAAATATTAAATTTTTTTTTTTAATTTTAAAAAGCTTTTTATAAATAGACGGTCAATGTGTACAAAATTTCATCGTTGTACCTAGTTTCCTTCTATATATTAATATGGGCTCAATTGACTGTGTGGTGTCAAAATATTTTAAGGCCATTCAAGTAGTTATTTTTAGACTCTAGCGGTGCTCAAAAATATATACCTAAATGATAATAAAAATAAAATAAAAAATTTTGCCATCAGTGAGATTTGAACCTGGACACAAATCAACCATTCGTTTTTAATGACTAACGCCTAACTCAGTATACTATCTCGCACTTAATTTTTTAAGTGATAACAACTTTTTTTTAGTATAAAATATCTTTTTGAAAATATTGTTAAAAAAGTAACACCATCAGAATGGGGTTGAACCAACAACCTTCCGGTTGTTAATCCAACGCTCTAGCCAACTGATCTACGTGATTGACGTATTACTGTGCTATTATACTATTGTGTAGTTATTTATGTAATATAGAGTAGGCAAATAATAATGGTGCCTTATTACCAAGAAACTACTTTAATAAGTAGTTGCCATTAACGAAAACCAAAAACTTTTTGCTGGGCAGGACCTCAAAATGAAAACTATTCGTAATTTTGAGAATATTTGTACTGTCGTCTGAGTGTTGAAATGTGTTGTTGTGGCATATAGTCCCGGAAATCTTGGCATTGAAATACAGCGAAATCCGTTCAGAAATGGAGCAGTTATAAACGATTGTTTTGTGCAGCCTCGAAAATTTTTCCCATCTCACATAAAACAATATATAAATATTTTTCTATAGAAAAATTATGAGAATGAATAGACTAGAGCAGGGGTTCCTACCTCTTCATGCTTTAAGGACCCTTTTAAAAACTTTTTTTTTTTTTTTGGCGAACCCCTGCATTTTGAATTTTAGTAAAAACACAAAGGGTATTTATTTTAAATAAAATTGCGTTACTAAAATTCAGTTATTTGTTAAATATAAAAACTATGAACCTTTTAAAGTTCATAAACAATTTTAAATGTAATACAATTTCTATGTTTTTACTAACTTCTTAATGTTGTGTGAAATTTCTGACATAGCAAATCTAACTTCAGTTTCCACATCCAAACTTTATCTACCTAATAAAAACTTTGCTTTCCTGGTAAGCTAGGAAAAAACAATAAACTACATATTTTTTGCCCAAATAACTAGTTATTTTTGTTCGAGTTGTTCACATATTCATGTAGTTAATTATAGACTCTAGGGGTACTCAAAAGTCAGAATGGGGTTGAACCAACAATCTTCTGGTTGCTAATCCAGCGCTCTAACCAACTCATCCATGAGATTTTAATATTACTATGCTATTATACTATTGAGTACTTATTTATGTAATACAGAGTAGGCAAAAAATAATGACGCCTCATTACCAAGAAACTACTTTAATAAGTAGTTGCCATTACCGAAAACCAAAAAGTTTGTGCTGGGAAGGGACTGTTTTTCTTTTTTTTAATTAATAATATTTAAAAAAATATATATATTTTTGTTGTTCATATTTTAAATTTTATATGCATATTTTCTTTATTTTTAGTACATAATCTTTGTTTTAAGGTCCTTGTTATAAACACATATTTTCGATTTTTTAGTGTATTAAAGTATCAGCCCTGCTTATAAGGATATAACAAATTTCTTCAAAAATATGTATTCTTAAATTGAAGTAGGTACATTGGTGCAAAAACTAATTCACATTTTATTTCTGCTTCTACTTCTGCTTCCGTTTTTTTTTTTTTTTGATTTTGATATGACAAAGTATTTTTACAGAAATAAATAAAAGTGAAATCCAATTTACTAAAGCACAAACTGGGAGAAGAGAAGTTATGAGGTAGCATGATAATTGTATTGAATTTACAATTGTACAATTGTACCACTGGGTTTGGTTAATTTATTACAAGTATAAAATTAAGCACTTTTAATAAAATTATTAATTGATTTGAAATAAGGGATCATAGAATACAACTAGGAGTTTATGTGAGAGGCATTTCGAACTAAATTAAAAAAAAAAAATTACTAATTTTTTTCCAAATACAAACACAAAATATATGTGACTACTTATATTTTGTTGTTGCATGAATTATGTTTTTGATTATTGAATCAGGTTTTTTTCTCTCACATAAGTATCTAGCTGTTAATCTATGGAAGGTATTTTCAGAAAAAATTGTATTTTTCTAAATCATTTTAGAATTGTAATTAAAGTTTGCTTAAATGTAGTTAAATTTATGCATAAAAATTTAGAATCGTTTATACATTCTCAGACCTAAAAATTATCATTTGTATGGGCGTTTACTAAATTCAACTCGAACTTTTTCTTCGAAAACTCGAAGTATCATTTCCATTACTCAACATAGAAAATTTTAATTTTTATATAAGATTTTCTTTTTTACTTCAAAAACTATTGGTAGAACTTTCAGAAATTTACGTTTAAATCGAAGTTTATGCAAATATTAGCAGTAGTACCCTTTTTTGTTTTTTTAAGGTCTTTTTTAAGAACCCGATATAGGTTTATTCTCAATCGTTAAATCTTCATTTAACACTCTTATCAATTTGGAAATCTACGGTTTTTTACAATTTATAATTTTATAATTTTTCTTCTCTAACTTGTAGTGTTGTATATAGTCGATAATTTTAACTACTCGATGCTGCTCGATACTTTTGAATTGATTACTCGATACTACTGTATTTTAGGTTTTTTTTTTACATTTAAACATCACACAAACGAATTTTTTTGGAAATAATTCTGTAACTTTAGAACTACATTTAAATGAAATTTCATATGGCCAATCGTGAGGTATATGTAATTGATTTGGAGGAGCACAGTTTCATATTGGGTTAGGGGGTCAGGAGGTAGACCTCCGAAATTGGTCACCTCGGGTATACATTTTTTTAAAAAAATTGCCAAAATTTCACTTATGATTTGATTGAAAAAACTTGTACACATATTTAGTTCTTATAATTCTCTATAAAAAATATGTGTGGGATATCTCTTTTACTTTAAGAGATATTTAGCCTGAAATAAAATTTTGACCCATTTTTGGATATGTTTTTTATTTAGTTTTTTCTTTTACTTGGCAGGCTCAATTTCAGTTCTAAATTTTTTCTAAAATAATCTCTGGATTCTCTACAAAACTTCAAAATAATTTTCGTGTACCAACCACATACCTATGTGGTTCCGATAAAAAGTTATATAGTTTTATAGTGGAAAATTTTAAAAAATTGTGATTTTTTGTGATTTTTCTCAAAAAGGTGATAACATTTTTTTTATTTCAAAATCCATTACTTTTCTCTGGACCATACACTGTTTTTACATTTCTTAAAGAATGGTTAACGTAAAAACATGTAAAGCCACTCCAAGGGCATTTGGGCTAACAGTCTCCACGCTAACCCTATCAGAATTTCGTTAATTTTATTTTTGTTTTATTTTTTATTTATTTAACAAAAAAAAGAACACCTTGATTACATATCTACATATGCTCGCTAAACACACAAAAAATATTTATTAAGCCACGCGTCTGATAACGACAGGATGACCATTTTACTGAAAAAAGCCAATTTTTAAAACAAGTTTTCATCGAACTGGGATTTAGGGTATTTCAGAATGAAAAAGTGGGAATCTATTTATGTGCTTGTTTTAAAGGACAACTTTTTTATATTATACTAAAATTTCATAATGATAGCTTTATTTATATAGATCTTATTGAACTTCAAATATTTTAAACATAATTCCATGAAATTTGGCACATGAGACTTTTAAGATACAAGGAAGAAGCTTATTGAAATTGATTGTGATCGGTCCATTATTTCACCTAGTCCCCATATAATAGAGTCCCCACGGAATAGAGTTTAAACACTCAAAAATTAAATTCGGAGTAGAAGTATCAATCTTTGTATAAAATTTTATGAAGATCGCTACACAATTGACCATAGCTCCCATATAAACCCCTCTTCCGAAAATCTCTTTAATGTGCATAAATCCCATACGAATGTTAGTATCAAGTTAATATTCGACACAAATAAGTTTTATGTAAGTAGAAATAACATTGCCAATTTTTATGAGAATCGGTCCATAATTTCCCATATCACCCATATAACCACACTTCCAGGAATTGCCCAAAAATGCATAAAATCATCTAGATATTAGCATCAATGCATTATTCTGTATTCGTATATTTTATTCTACATTTAGTAAAATTAGCAATAGTTGTAATATAAATCCCCTTTCCGAATTTTCATGCTTTTCCACAACGCTGTAGGGTATCATATAGTCGGTCTGGCCGACTATATTTTCTTTCATGATCTTTTTTTTTTAATAACTTTTTGTGACCTTTGAACCGTTAAATATATTTCAATGAAATTTCACATAGTTATGGCTGAGGTATTTTCCAACTGTCTGGCTGGAGCACAAGTTTCTAGCTGGTTCCGGGGCGCCGAAATTGGTCACCTCTTTTAATTATTTCTTATTTGACTTTATTTATTACCAAAAATAAATTAACATGATTACTGTCTACTAAAAATTAAATAAATGAAGTTCTGTGAAGCATTAGGAGTGTGAAGTTTTATTCAAATATATCCAGTAGTTCTAAAGTTACAGAAATAATTACAAAAAAAAAAAAAAAATTTTTTTTGGGACACTGTGCATTACAAATAAATAAGTTTTGATTTAATTAATTGAATTGAATATTTTTTTAATTGTTTTTTCAATTCTTTGTTTGTATATGTTTATTTATAACAGACTAGTTATTATTAATTACTATGGAACGTATAATTAAAGTATAACAAATAGTCAGACCCTCTATTTTTTTCTCTCACATATACGGAAAACTTTAACTCAAAATTTTTTTCATTTTTTTTTCATTATTTAAAAAAGCTTACTTATATAAAATTAACTCAACAGGCTGTGAAATAATAATTTTTATTATTTTTATTTGATTTTCAATAAAAATTTCATGAAAATTTTTTTTGATTCGCATGGAGAAACTCAAAAAAGAAATTAGTGAGGTCCAAAACTTCTGGTTTTTGTGTAATGTAAACTGGATATCAATAATTTGAAATGGTACTTAATTATTGCTGTTATTCTTTGAAAAAGTATAATATTTACTGTCTGTATTTTAATGGAAAATTGTGTTTTCTCCTTAAAATGCAACTCTAAAAGTATTGAGTAGCTACTTTTAAGTATCGAGTACTCAAATAAATAGCTGATATTGAGTACTCAATACTTACTCTAGAGGAGAGAGAACCGGTTTAAAACTAGTCACGTGAGAAGATCTAAGAGTTAGTGACCGGTTCTAATTCCGGAACTATGGAGACTATGGGAGGAACCTGTCATTTTGAATGGGATTGTCATTGGAGGTGGCTAATTAGCATTTTGGGACAGGACACAGAACTGGTCCAAGGGGGCATATTTAGAGTCGATTAATATAATAAAACTTTGATAAAAAGCGTTTACTTTTCAAATTGTTTTCATTTTTTTTTATTTTTACTGAATTATATTTATTTTTATTTTATAATTTCTCGTTAATGTCGATGGTGGCACCCCGAATCGAATACACATTCTTCTGACGTATCTTACGTTTTACAGTCTTCAATACTAACCACTCAGCCACTGACTGTTATTGCGCTCTAGTTGCTAATTGCCCACTTGATAAGCATGTTAGAAATTGTCTCTCAACTAATATTTAGTGAGTGTGGTGGCGTCAACTGGTTCTCAAGTGGAACTTTGGTGACGAGTAAAGTGTCATTTGGTACTCAACCGGTGCAGAGGAACCGGTTCATTACTGCAATTGCCAACAATTTCTAGCAGAGATTTTAATCAATACTTACACAACACTACCAACTTGAACTATATCATCCTACACTATGCAAATCGATTATTAACTAGGTTTTGATTCAGTAAAGTAATAATGCTGCAAATTTTGAAAACTCAAGGGAAATTTTCAAAGATATTTTAATTAAGAGATATTGTAAAGCTTTTACAGAAAAAATTGTTATCATTTTAATACAATTACGGACCAAAAAGTACAATATTTTATTCAGTTTAGTACAATACTGAAAATAATATTTATCATCCCTGATAAGAAGACAAATAAACAATTTTTTATTTTAACATCCGTACAGGTGACACAGTTGTCTTCTTCAGGCAACATTTTATATTTGATTTTTAATTTATAAAGATTCGACAACAAAAATCATGATAAGCAAAAAAAAAAAAAAAAAAAAAAAAACAAAAAACAAGAACAAGAACAGCTTGATAAATATAAAGAAGCAAACGTATTTTACATTGACAATTTATAAATGTTATGTACAAGAATGTTATCTATATATACCTGTTATAATACAGGTATGTGTACTCCTACTTTTTAAATTACATCTATATGTAAACTAAATGGTAATGTATATCACACATATATACCCAGCAGGAAAACATGTTAGTGCTTCATCCCTGCAAGCCTATGTGAATGCCTCCAAACCTTTCCTAATCAATTGTAAACACATTACGCTTTGCCTTATATGAAAATTCCTCAAAGAAAGCCTCGGCTTCATTAAAAAAAACCCGTTACTAATTCTTGTTTCCCTTTCATTAGATGCGAAATAGAACAACTTATTAACTTTCTCATTACAAACAGAAATATTTTTAATTGTGAGGCTTAAGAAGCTCAAAATCATTTAGTCTTATTTAAGGGTCATTAGTCCGCAGTCTTTTTTATACCCTTCATATAAAAAGAAGGGTATAATTAAGTTTGTCATTTTATATGACAGTTTTTAAATATATATCCAGAGTCTCAAATTGTAAAATATTCATGATTGTTATAATTAAAAATAACTTTTGAGAATATATGTGTGTCTTTCTGTCTGTCTGTATGTTGAAATTGATTTTTTGAAGTCCATAGTCCAACAAATACATTTCTCTTTCAACACATATGTGGCATATAGTCTCGAAAATCTTGGCATTGAAATTCAGCGAAATCCGTTTAGGAATGGTGGCGTTATAAACGATTTTCTAGAATAGCATCAAAAATTTTCAATTTCCAATTACACTGTGCGACAAATGGTAGGGGTCAGTGATCGGATAGGGTTCATACTACCGGGGAAAATTATATCGGTAAAAAAGAAGTTATACGTGTCCCGGCGTTTCGCTGGATCACGTCTAGGAATCGAGATATATCGATTTGAAGTTAGTAACTATCATATAGGGGAAATTGTGACCTTTGGTGGTCTTTTTTTTTTGACATAACTCGAGAACCACCAGTCCGATTTTCGCTACATAAGCAACAGTTTCGCAGTTATAAATAAATGTATGAAGAAACAAACTATTTTTTGCCTAAAAAATTGAATTTTTTTATTTTTAATTCATAAAAAATCCAAAACGGTAAAAAAAGTGTCAAGTCCTATTGCTTTCACGTAAAGTCACATAACCTTGAAACAAAATGAGACATAGATCATGAAAATCGATGGACGCGTTTCGCTTTTATTCATAATTAAGTGAAGGTATCTCATTTTGAAAAGAATATTGATTTTATGTTTCAATGAATTTGGATAATATTTATTATATATTATTTATTATAATTATTAACACGTAAAATTAAAAATTATTACAGGTACTTATTAGGTTATTACATAGATACATAGGTTATAAAAATTTTGCATATTTCTTCTTTATTCAGCTCTTCAACACACATGGTCTGAACAATTCACCTAAGTCACATGTCCAAGGAGTTTTCGGGGACTCTTTATGTTACTAATTTCCGATGTCATGGTTTACAAATATTAAGTATATTTTCAGAATAAAGCAAAAATTTTGATAAGAGATAATTCCAATATGTTTATATTGTGAGGATCAAAATTCTTGGAATTTTGACCCACATAATCATTAAAGAATAACTGTTGAAATGTAAACACAAGAATAAAATAAAGGATACATTGGAGTTTTACTGGTCGGGAGATAGATTACATCCATCTAGATTGGGGGCGAATTACATTCGCCTATGTAAATCTCTTTTAATTTCAGGTGTTCCGGAGGTCGATGGGGTAAAGAAGGGAACAAAGTGTTCCGGACGTCGATGGGGTAAAGATATAGAACGGAATGTTCAGGTGGTCGATGGGGTATACAGGAGGCAGAGGCAGGTGGACCTTAAATGGCCATGCTAGCCATTTGAGAGTTAATTACGTGAAAACGCAGCAGGCAGAAGTAGCAGTAGAAAGCAGCAGGGAGAGAAGCCGAGTGAAGACGTCAATGCCTACATCATCACAGCTGAGCAGGCGAGTAACAGAACTGACGAATCACGAAGGTAGAAGCGAAAACACAACAGCAGAGAGGAAAAGCAGCAAGGAGAAATACACAGAAGTATAAGTTAGCAGCGAGCAGAGGAAAGATTTAAATACAGCAAGCAAGAATAAGACAAAGTAAACAAACAAGAAGCCACAAACACCGAGACTCACACACAGATCAACGAAACTGTTATAGCAGCGAACATAAAGGAGATAAAAGAAAAGAAGGTTCGTTGCAACAACCGCTATCGGTTCGAACAAAGTGCAGGAAAACTGCAATAATTGCAATAATAAGAAACATATATAAACCAGCAGAAAGTTAAAATGTTCCCTCTTTTTTTTTGGTGCTGGACAGTGAACAAGGCAGACGTGGCGAGTAGCCGGTTAATAAAAAAAGTAAAAGAACTAGCAGAGCAGTGTTAGGGAAAAAAATAAATAAAGTTGGTTGAATTGATTACATCAATTCAACGTAGGGTATACTGGTTGAAGTGGTAGGAGATAAGCACTGCTCAGGAATAAGTGATAGAATATTTTCTTGGAAGTTTTCAATCGGAAAATATAGGGACTAAAGAAAAAAAAATTACATCTCGGATTACATCCGAGATTTAAGAAGGTGTAACACCGGCAAGGCCACACGGAGGCTTCACGAAACAGCACCGTCTCCACAGAAAAGAAGTTTGTAAAAAAATATAAGTAATAAAGGATCAAAGGAAAAAAAGTAAATTAAAACAAATCAGTGTTGTTATTTTATGTAAGAACCTTGGGCACGACTGAGTTTACCCCAGCTGCAAACCCGGGTAACCGGAGGTTCCTTACAATATATTTATGAAATATAGATTTTGTGAAGATTAGGCCCAGCAGAATAAAACACTTTCACTTGTTTTAAACTCAATTTCAGACACTCTTGTAACAACATTTCATATAAGAGAGCATATTTATTTAAGAATAAGCCCCTGCTTTCTCGCTTCTTCTCTGGAAGGGAGAAGGGAAGATCTAGCCTCCAATGATACGCCGCATAGTGGATCAGAATAACTCTTAACTTTTGAATCGGTAGAAATATTTTCGATTATTTTTTAATGGAGAGATATTTTCTACAGGTTTTCTCCAGCTTTTATTTCATTAAAATCGGTTTAGCAGTTGTGGAGAAATTTATGGCTAAAATTGAACTTTTAATTTTTTTTATAGCATTTAGCATGAAAATTCGGATTGTTTTTTATTTTTGAATCAGCTTTATTTATAAAAAAAAGTTATAAGCAGATAAAAAAAAACAGTTTAATAATACTCAGGAATCCAGTTTATCAATTCTAGTACAGTTCCACTAGAATCGGTTGTTTTTGGACAAAAAAAAAAAAAAAAAAAAAAAAGACGATTTTTTAATGCTTATTTTGTTTTTTATTTAAATAAAATTAAATACAAAAATTTTTATTTTTAATAATAACTAAAAGTTTTTTAATGTATATTTTATTTTTTACTTAAATAACAAAAAAAGAAAATTATGATTATTATTCATTCATTCGATTGGAAAATAGCCTGCAAATATTCCATATTTAGTTCTATATAATTTCTCTCCTCTAGCAGCCCTTTTACTTCTTCATCTAAGTTCGGGTGTTCATTAGCTGCGAATGCTAGAGATGAGTGGATCTGACGTTGCTAGTAATATATTAAATAGATCTTCATTTGTAGAACTTCGTGATACTTTTCTGCTATGGTTTTCCTTTTTTCCTGGGCTTCCTCTAATAGATCTCCGAGTGATATTAAATGATTCACTATGATAAAGGATTTTGTGAACTGTTGTAGCCATACGAGGGCGGATCAATAAGTCCGTAGCTTTTCGAACATCCCTCGTAGTTATATGAAATGCAATGGCAAAACTCTACGAATTTCCAAACCTAAAGAAATGGCTCGGTGGAAAGAGATTCAGCTCCAACGATGAAATTATTCACCAAACAAATGCCTATTTTAAGGACTTCGAAAAAACCTATTTTTTACGCAAAGTAAATGACGACACTTGCTCTTTCTTTCGCCGTTTCTTTCGCATAATCATCAAATTGTCTAGCATTAATTTGTTCATTTCACACAAGTATATCGATAATTGTTTTAAATCTTGAAATAAGATTTACATCAACACCCGTTATTTCAGATACTCCTTTGGGGATGTGAAAAGAACCTTCTTGCTGTGTTCCCATCATTCGTGTTGCCTGATTCTTGTTTTGGTTGATCTATAATCAACTCACATTTGAGAAATTCGTCCTGAACATGTTTGTTTTTTAAACTTCTTAACTTCTTATTGGTGTCGTTGTTTCTTATTGATCCTGTAGGTTTAAAATTCATATTGTAACTGATTTGGAGTAATTTCATTCCAATGGAAATGGAACTGACGGGTCCAGTTGGGTCCAGACAGTTCCAAAAGTATATATTATTTTAAAGAGGACACTTTTTCCTTTCTTTGTTTAACCCCTTTTGAGCCTCAAAAGTTCTGTTCCACTAAATTTCAAATTTGACTAAATTATAGCACCTGCGAAATCATTTAATAACACAGCAGGTATAAACGGTACATCATACTATTTCTACCAACATAAAAAAAAAAATGCAGCCAATTATCGATAATAGTTTGCGAGTAACGATAACTTACTTCAAATCAAATTTACAAAAATCACATAAAAAAAAAAATAAAATATTTGTCTTTAACAGCATGTCACGCTCACAATTACCAATATTTTGATATAATTTTTTGGCCACCTTAGTTACAATATTTTTACTATTGAATGGTATCAACTTTTTGGAAATCAAATTAATTTCTGAGCCACCGTGCGAAGTGTAAAAAGAAAAAAAAATTGTGAAATGCGAGTAGTATGCCTTGTGGCTGCTAAATAAAGCCTTTTAAAATGTATCTTTAGCCATTTTTTTTCCGACTGGGTTATGGATACTTTTAGGTATACGTACATATGTACGTATGTAAGTACATATTGCGTGTGTAAGTTCAAGCTTTAAGCTTGTTAAACGTTAAATTATAAAAAGAAAAGAAATATGTTATTATTTACGCCTGAATTACCGGTATTTATAGACATTATTTTTCACTCTCTTCAGCAAAAAAGACGGTAATGTTTGCACAGATACGCAAGAATGAATATTTACAAACGCACATAGTACGATGAGACTAATAGAAAATCGTTTAAGAAAAATCTTAAAAGTAAAAATTTTAAATGTGTGTATTTAAGAGCATATGAAATTGGTTAAATAGTGTATAAATATTATTTTATATAAAAGAATTTTTAATTTTACAATAATTATTTAAAGTAATATTTGTAACTCCATAGGAAGGTATGAAGGTAATTCCAAATACTGACGTCCATTGCTAAAATCAACCCCATATTAATAAGCAGAAACTGTTTTGTAGATAATATTCTCTTAGGTACTTTTATCAGACACTTTCTCTAGATAGTTTTCCTTGAAGAATTTTTTAACCCTGTATCAAACAATGATACTCAAAAGAATCATTACAATTATCAGCTCACATTTTAGGGTTAGGTTATATGCACGTAGAAAAAAACTTGGTTGCGGCCTGCTCACGACAATAATATTATGTTGTTATAGTTATTTTTTTTATAGATTTTAATAATACTGTATTCATGATAAAAATATTTCTGTTTAAATTTAATAATTTAATCGTTAACCTCAATCAAAATTTTAATAAGTTTGACAGTAAAAATATTATATTTGGAGAATATTTTTACCACAAACAAAATTTTATAAACATGCAAAAATTTAATTATTTCTATAATCATTAAATGTTATCAAGAGTTTATTTGTTTTTAAGCCATATTTTGTTTTAAATATTTATTATTAGAAATATTATGTTTTCCTCAAAGATAGACTCTTTGTTTTTACTTTTTTGCTTTTAAAATAAAATGTTTTCTCCAAATCTATTGGATATGTTTGCCAGTAAGCAATCAAATTATTTATGAAGAATAAATGCTTAAGAATATATTAAATGCTCTTGAATATAAAGGGTGATTCAAGTAGAGATACTTTTTTAATAGCCCTTTTTTGACAGATCACGTGTGAGTCGTGTCATGCTGTCATGTTATTTTTGTTTAGTATTGTTTGGGATTTCATAATGGAAAGACTTACGCCTGAACAACGTTTACAAATCGTGCACTTCGCTCAACTTATGTTCAACATAATCGGCCTACTGAGCGTACTATTCGCAACACCATCACCCATTTTGATACCCAGCATTCATTATTGGATAATATTCGACCGAATAGACTACGTCCAGTACGCTGTGAAGAAAATATAGCGGCCGTAGCTGAGAGTGTACACGAGGACCGTGGAGAGTCGATTCGGCGCCGTTCGCAGCAACTCGGACTGACGTATGGAACGACTTGGCGCATTTTACGTCGAGATCTTAAATTGGAAGCGTACAAAATACAGCTTGTGCAACAACTGACGCCGCTCGACCTTCGCAAGTGACATCGCTTTGCTCTATAGGCTCTTGAAAAGTTCCAAGAAGATCCGATGTTTTCGAGGCAAATTTTGTTCAGCAATGAGGCCCATTTCTGGCTCAATGGGTATGTAAACAAACAAAATTGCCGCAATTGTAACGAAGAGCAACCTAAAGAGATTCAAGAACTGCCACTTCATCCAGACGGTTTGGTGTGGTTTGTGGGCCGCTGGAATCATCGGTCCACATTTCTTTAAAAATGATGTCGGTGCGAACGTAACCGTCAATGGCGACCGTTATCGTGCCATGATAACCGACTATTTGATGCCTGAAATTAAAGTTCGTGATCTCGGCGACATTTAGTTTCAGCAATACGACGACACTTCCCACGCATCGCATCAGGCAATGGATTTATTGAGAGAACACTTCGGTGAGCATATAATTTCACGTTTTGGGTTGGTCGATTGGTCACCAAGATTGTGTAATATCACACCGTTAGACTTTTTCCTGTGGGGATATGTAAAGTCTAAAGTTTATGTGGACAAACCCGCTTCACTCACTGGTATCTCAGCGATATCTAACACTATAATAAACATTTTTGGTAAAATCTCAATGTAAAAAAAAAAACAGATAATGTACTAATATTTTTACTCTCAGAAGAAATCTCTTCCTCGATGTATAGCTCATACGTGATAGAGAAAGATTCCTGTCTCTCCAACCTAAGATTGCTACTTTGTTTTGTGTGTTGTTAAGATTGATTGGAAATAGATAGGGAGTACCAGCACCTTGGGATTTTCTTGCTTCTGAAGCCGGCGGAACGCAAGAGATTTTACCTAGGACTTAAAAGTAGGTGCCCCCGGTTTTGTTGTACTGGATTGGCTGTTGGTTAAGGACCTTCGGGGAGTCACATGGTGGTTGTGGTTTGATGTGTTATCTGCACGGTCATAAGGGTGATCTGGAGATCCAAGATACTTTCCCTAATCAAAGGGAAATATTTTGGCCAGAAAGCAAGTTATTAGATTGCAACCTACATGTGTCAAAGCATATGGAGGCGTTGGTTGGCGCCTAATACTTCACCCGGTACCCACGTTAATTTTGAGCACATCTGTATGAGCACAAGTATAGATTTTAAAGTTATAAAAAATTATATTTTGAAACACGTGAACATAGAACTCTAACTTGTTTTTTTTCCAAACGCCTTCTTTAAAATCCCCTCTCCTAAAACTTAATATATTATAAAAACATATGTGAAATTTTTGTAGCATTTATATAGTGTGCGTGTTTTATGTTCATTTAATTTGTTAAGTAAAAAGCGTAAAATTTTAACAATTATTAGAGAATATAGAAAATGTACACACTCACATTCAATCACTTCCATTATCTTTCATTATATCATTCTCACAAACCCTCACAGGCTTCTCTTTAGCATTTTTATTAAGCCCCCCAGTTTTTAAAACAGCAACTACCGATTTTACTCCCAGCTACTTATACAACTTATTGGCATCCACTGGTCTTAAGACTTAATGTCAATTTATTAGCTATAAGACAATAGTTGTTATAACTAGCTTCTTTTCAGTAGGTTCCATTAGATTCATAAGTTCAATATTTATATTAGAATCAACCAAGTATGAAAGTAAATTATTTTTCTTGAAATTTAAAATAAAATAAGTGAGAAAAAATATAGTTGGTCAAGCCCGACTATGTGATACTCTACACAATTCTGTTTGTACATCAAAGTTTGGGAAGAATTCTTATTGGGGTCAATTCTTGGCCGATACTTGTATTAAGAGTATTATATATTTCTAAGAAACATACATTTTATTTTATGTTATTTATACGTTTTAGGGTAATTCCCGAAAGTAAGCTTTATATGGGACCTATGGTTAATTATAGGCTGATTGTGATAAAATTTGGCACTATAATTTTTACTTACATAAAACTTAATTTTGTTAAATATTAACTTCAAACTAATATTTGTATGGAATTTATGCACTTTAAAGTGTTATTCGGAAGTGGACTTTATATCGGAGCAACGGTAAGTTAAAGGCCGATCTCCATGAAATTTCATTGCTATATTTAAGGCATTTGTGATCATTAAATACCTATTCAGGGGGACATTTGTATGGAGGTTAGGTAAAATAGTAGGTCGACCAAAATCAATTTTAATAGCCTTCGTACCTGGACTATAAAAGACAGATGTGCCAAATTTAATTCCATTATTTTAAAAATTGGAATGTATCTGATTACAAGATTTGCGTGGACGGTCGGACAGACAGATGAACTGATATCTTTAAATCGAATCAAAAAATGATTTTAAGCCAACTGTTGTAGATGAATATTTTTAGGTAACATCAGCATAAACGCATAATACCCCAATCACCTATAGTGGTGTAGGGTATAAAAATAAAAATATATATATATATATATATGTATATATATATATATATATATATATATATATATATATATATAAACACATATCAAGAAAAATATATTTTTATTTTTATACACATGCCACCAAATGACCACTTTTCTCTAGTAAATTCAATAGTAACTTTTTATGCAATGATATAACCTCTAATAAATTCATCATCAAAAACTATAGCTAATGGATTTCTAGAAAAATAATCAGTAATTTAAAGTGTCCAATGATAGTCTATATATTGCAGAGTATTCATAATAAATTTTAAATAACAAATTTTAAATGTGTGATTATAAAAGTATGATGTCCTTAATATTCTCACGAAATTTTCGCCTAGATTCTTGTAATATTTTAGTCAACAAATTTATCTCTCCATAAAATATTTTTATTATTTAAAGAATTATTTTTACAAAATTTGTTTTTATGTTTATGCCATGAAATCTCATTAAAATTTTCTGCTATCACTTAAACAGTACTTAAACAGTTGCTGACTTTTTCTCAGTATTTTTTTTTGCAAATAAATAACTGGAAACTCCCTACATTTTTCAATAAAAGAAAAAAAAAAAAAGAAAAAGAAGTGAACATCAGCATGAATTGTACTTGTATTAAGAATTGTTTATGGTTTATTAAGAGAACGTTTAGATATGCATTAAAAGAAATAAATGTAAATCCAATACTTTTTATTAGATGTTGAAAATTGAAACTTTACTTTAAGTCCTTTTAAGTGTTTTCTTGAAGAAGTAGACAAAAAAAAAAAAAAAAAAAAAATAAGAGGGAAATAAAATGAAACCCTAAGAATGTAAAGTTTAAAAATAGATAACTGTAACCTAGGATTTTAGGAATTTAATGTTGTATTTAATATCATTAAATGGATTTATTGATTTTTTGTTAATGTCCTTAGGCTTTGTCTTGTGAGAGTTTTGTTGATTCAAAGTAATAGAATATAATTGTGATAAGATGGTTTAAGGTTTCAAAAGCAGGATGTAATTACATATTTCTGTTAATTTTAGAACTTTAAGAGTCATTAACAATTTTTATGGGCGAACAAAAAAAAAAAAAAAAAAATATTATTGAGGTCCCATATTCCAAACCCTCTATCTCAGAATTTCATGAAACTGCATTTTTGATGCCATTATATTCCCTATAACAATGTTCATCATCTATGATATAAATTTCAAATGAAAATTCATACTTTTTCCAATTATATCCCTTTATTTTAAAAAATAAATATTTTATTTTTATTTTTTAGTGCAAAGCTCTCTATCTCTCTGAATAATAATTTTATTCTTTGACAATTTAAATATAACATAACAATTCTGGCTATTTTGTACATCTTGGTTATGAATCTGGTCAAAAAATTTAAATCGATTGAACAGTTTCTTAGATATACAATAATAAATATTCACTTTGTATAGCGTCGACTACCCCATACCTATCTAACTATTTTTCTATTTCCTACCTATTTTCATATGAATTGTGAAACTTGACAAGAGAATTATTTCCACAAAGTCTCTACGCTTTTATTGTAATAATTCCATAGATATGAGATAATTAAGACTTATCTTGTATGGGGACTAGCAATTCCCACCCTATTTTCATGTTAGTTATGATTCTTGATAAGAAAATTCTTCCCACATAATTTTAAAACTTTTACTCTAATAGCTTTTTATTTAAGCGTTAAGTAATTTTTACTGCAATAATTATTATTTTGTTTGTATGGTAGCCCTCGAGGGCTACCTCTGCTCTGATTCTGTGGGGTTTTTTTTTTTTTAAATTACTTACTAATTAAAAAACTCATACATAAAATTGTAATTAAATGTATTGTTATCTTATTTATACACAATATTGTAAACTATTAAAAACAAATTATATATAAGATTTGGTCATGGTTTCAAATATATAATGTAAAAGAATATTTTTTGAATAATTGCAAAATAAGAGAAATGAACTGCTTTTTTGCTCTCCTGAAAAGTTGTGTTCTTCCAGATAGAGCATTTTGAATATAGGCCCTTGATATTCTTTATATGCGTCAGTTTTTAAACACTTACTAAAAGTGGAACGCAGAAATCTCTATGTATCTTCTTTGGTTAAAGAGCAATACTTTTTTTCAAAAACTTTCACTATTATTTTATAAATTTTTTGCATTAGTAAAACCTTTTTCATTTAGTTTAAATTTTTAAAATATTACAACTTTAATTTAATTTCCTTTATTTATTTTAAATAATTTCATTATATACATACCATTTTACCCGTATTTATATGTGAAATAACAATTGTGGAGTCTTCACTGCCATTTATAACAACTGAATTATTAACACCGGCAGCAACACTGGTTACAACGGAAGTATTTGAACTTTACGGTGTGGAAACGGAAATGAAGGAGAAACAACATGTTATAAATACATACATACATACATACAAATAATACAAAAGTAAACAATAACATTTGAACAAAATTTTCTAAACAGCAACAACAATAACAACAACATTAGCAAACAAACAAATTAAAAATGTTAACTAAACTAGAGAAGTAGTATTTAAAGAGATTTTGAGTTAAGAAATTATTAAATGAACTTACTTAATATGGGTTTTTAGCTCACGTGTTGTCACGTTCCAAACAATCACAGTACCATCTTCAGAACCGGTCAACAATATATCAGATTGTGGTGCCACTAAGAGGCACGTGACTGCGGCTGTGTGACCTAAAATAAAACAAGAAAAGCAACAAGCAAATATAAATATGTGTAGACATTATTAACAAACCTACACTACGTAAGGAATTAGTGTTAAATGCACTATTTTAGACAGGAAGTAAATTTAAAAACATGAGTTTGTATAAGTATCTGTGTAACCTAATAACTGTTAAGAGTTCTTATGTTTGTTTAAATGTAGACATTGGCATGTCTGCGTGATTTATAGATGAAGAACCCTTCAGTTCGAAAAGGGGAGAATGTAGATTTTACAATAGCTTTAATATTTACGAGTACAATACATACAATACTTTAATCAACTTTTCCTTTATCTATTTTACAATGATGAAATTGCCAGCTAAACATTTATACAATTTATTTCAAATACGGCCTATACTCTGGTTTTCAATTGGTTTGAAAAGCGGTTTTTTAGGTTTAAGTACTGTAGCATTTTTAAAATGGTCATTTTTCGAATAAACCTTTTTTAACATAAAAAACGGGGTTAAAAATAACATTTTATTTCAAAAATGTATAAACAGTTTCAAACAAAAAAAAAAAAAAAAAACAAAAATTTTAGGCCAGTAATGTAAAATTTCACGGAAGTACATGCATTCAAAGCTAAAAATTATTAAAAAACTGAGTTGAAACTTACTAAGATTTTTTTGATTCAGTTTAGCTTTTCACTCACAATTTACATCTTTTAGATTCAAACCATTAAATAATCGAGGGACAGGACAATAGTTACTATAATACTATCTCGTTAAAATGAAAAAAAAAAAACAGCAACAAAGATATGGGCGGTCAGGCCCAACAATATGATACCCCACACCATTGTGTATGTCCATCAAAATTCCTGGAGGGGTTTTATATTGGACATGTGGAGAATTGTGAACCGATACTTTTACCAAGTGTAAAATAAAATATAAAAATACAGAATATTACGTTATTAATAACATTTATATGAATTTATACATTTTAGGGTGATTCCCGAAAGCGGGCTTATGTGGGAGCTATGGTAAGTTATGCAGCGATCCTCATAAAATTTGTCACTATGATTTCTACTTATATAAAACTTATTTGTGTTCAATATAAAATTGATACTAAAATGTGTATGTGATTTATGCACGTTAAAGTGATTTTCGGAAGAGGGTTTTATATGGGAGCTATGGTCTTCATGAAACTTGGCACAAAGATTGAAACTTACAAAACTTCCTTACACCGAATTTTATTTAAATATTGCCATATTTAAGGCATTTATGTTCATTAAACCCCTATTCCGATAGGACATTTGAATGGGGGCTAGGTGAAATAATGGATCGATCATAACCAATTTCAATAGGTTTCGTCATTGTGCCATGAAACTCCCACGTGCCAAATTTCATTGAATTGTCTTCAAAATTGCGAAATTGTGCACAAATTACCTGCCAGACGGACGGACGGACATCGTTAGATCGACTCAAAAAGTGATTCTGAGTCGAAAGGTATATTTTAAGGTGGATGTTGGATGATTTTTTTCTGTGCGTTACAAACATTAGGAGAAACGCATAATACGAGTACCTCAACCACCTATGGTGGTGTGGGGTATAAAAAACAAAATCTAAAACTTTAGGTCAATCACGTAAAATTTCAGGGAAATACATGCATTTAAGGCTAAAAATTATTAGAAAACTGAATTGAAACTTTCCAAGATTTTTTTTGATTCAGTTTAGCATCTTTTAGACTCAAACCATTAACTAATTGACAGACAAGACTTCAAAATAATTGGCGTAATTGTTTGTAAAATGTATATATTTTTCCACTGTAAAATACTGTTTTATTAGAAATTACCCAAAATATCCCGTAAAAATAATTTTTAAAAAAATGACATTTCCGAGTCAAAAGGGCACATGTTGGGATAAAAGTGGTCAAGAGTGGCGCTTAATTCAAGAAATTGAATATTTTAATGATCAAGATTTAATTCCTTATTTATTATTAGGTAAAAAATTTATTTTTTAAAGTTTAGGATTTTTTTTGGCAGAATGGTAATGTCTGTCCGTCCATATATTGTGGTAGAATGGGACTAAAATGGCCGCTTAATTCAGGGAAAGGTGATATCACTACTTTAGTGATCACGTTTGATTTTTTATTTATTAGTAAGTAAAAAGAATGAATTATTAGATGCATATATATCCACTAAAACTCGATTAATATTAAGAAGTATTATTATTTTGTATATTAAAAATAATTGTAAAATAATAATAAGACAGCGCACTTAAGGTGTTTTTTGTTTAGGAGCAACTTGAGTATTTTCACAAAAATGTTAATTTCTAAAATCGGGCTACATATGCGCACGATTTTTTTCACAATAATAAAATAGACAATATATACTATTTTTCAGAAAATTTTCAGATCAAACTTCTCGTTGCCAGGATTCGCCCCAAAGTCCATAAAATAATAATAATAAAGAACATTTAAATTATTTTATCCAAATTCAATTATGTGTCTTTATTTTATAAAATACTACCATTATTATACTATATTTTTGTTGTATACCACACCTTTTTTACGCCCATTTGTGTCATAATATTGTTTACTTTATTTAACTTGACCTTATGTTTAATACAGTGAAGCGATTAAAATGAAGAAAGTACTCATTGAACGCCACGCACACTTTCCTTATGAAAGTGTAACTTTGCTTCTTAATAAACAAATTTCAGGATACATTAAAATTTTGATGACAATGGTAAACTTTTATAATATGAAATACTTTCTGTTCCTTTTGTATAAAAAAATGATGTGAATTCTCTTAGTGCATAAATAAAGTTTTAAAATTGATTTTTACTGAAAGTGGGCTAAAAACTGAGAGTGAAATCTAGCTTATAGTCACAGTTCAAAGTTTTTTTTTCCCAAATTTAAAAAAAAGATTCGTTTACAATAAGTGGGTGGATATTTTATTAATATTATATCCTATATAAACTTTCGAAAAATTCACAATATATGTATAAATTTACTAAAGAAAACGAGTACTTAAATCGGTTGAATAATGTGACTGGAAAAGGGGTGGGATACTTAACAAAAATCTTACATAAGATTTAAGAGAAGCTTAATATTACATAAAACTATAATTGCTCATAAATATATAGTAACCCAGCAAAAACTTTTTGAATTTGGGTAATGAGTAGTACTTTCTTCACACGTTTCTTGGAAAGTAGTGGTAATTACAAATGTAGTTATTTTGAAAGGTCAAGTAAGTACTAACTGGTAATGATCTTAGAAACTACTTATTTATCTCATTACCTTAAGTAACAAATCTTTACATTCTGGTAATGACCTTTAGAAGTACTACCATAGATTAATAACTAAATATTTATGTGAGAAATTTTGTCAAAAACCTAATTCATGCAACAGTATGTATACAAACAAGTTAATATTCAATTTGTAATATCTATATTATTTAATTTATTTATTCATTTATTTATTGCAAATTTATTATTTCAAAATGTTTTTATTATTTTAATGGAGTCAGCTGTTTAAAATGTAAACAAAAGAAAAATGTTGTCAAGAAATAAAAATAAAAAAACGCAAGACGTTGTGTTCAAGATATATGCAAATAAATTTTTATTAAGAATGAAACCCTTGATATATGATGAATGTATATATGAAATAACAACAAAATATAAAAATCGTTTTATTAGTGTAAAATTGTTAATGAATATTTTAAAATTTTAATAAAATCCTTCATAACAAATGTAATTTTTATTTTTTTATTTTTTTTACAAGTTTGGGTATTATTATGGCTTAAATACCCTTATCGCTAAATACTGTGGGAAGTAATTATGTAGGTACTTATTTTTTAACTTGCTACAAACAAACAAAAAGGTACATATTTTTTAACTTGTTGTAAGCAAAAATTAAGTACATACTTTTGGATATACTGTAAACTAAAAAATAGGTACATATTTTTGAGATTACTAGAATTAGAAAAATAACTACATGAATTCGTGGACAACTCGAACAAAAATAACTAGTTATTCAGGCAAAAAATAAGTAGTTTATTTTTGTTTCCAATTATACCTGCTAGCTTACCAGGAAAGCAAAGTTTTTGCTGGGAAATTACTGATTTCAATGCCTTTCATTTTCACACATAATGAAAAAGTGCTCCAAAATATCCGAAGTTTAAGAGTCCATAAAATTGAAATTCGAACCAACTTTACAAAACATTTTCGAGACTTTATTAATCTAATACTATACTTTCATTTCGCGTTGTAATTATCGACGCGATATGCAATGACCCAAAAAGTTGTCGCATAGTGTAATAAAATACAAAAATATAAACTTGAAAAATTTTTACCATTGTGATTAAAAATTGCAAACAATGTATGACCTTGACAGTGACACGGATAGTAAAATAAAAAAAAAAAAAAAAAAAAATGTAAGAATTTTCTTCTAAAAGATAATGATGCTTCATTTTATATCTTTTACCTAGAATTAATTACTTTTTCAAAATATTAATTTTCAATTAATCGCCATATTTCTCAATTTCACCCCTCTGTGCGACGGTTCTTAATAGGTCAGAAAATGCATTCAATTCTGCCAGTATCTAATAAGCTTTTTCACTGTATTTTTCATTAATTATTACATTAATATGAAAATAAAATTTAAATTTGCCGTTTTAGTTTTATAAAATATATGAGAGTCAAATACTTAATCTGAAGATCTATGGTCATTTCATATATGATGTCTCCTGAAACTTATCATATTCAAAAAAGTATCAATTATAAGCCGAAATATAAATTAAAAAAAGAAATTTTGTACAAATATTCAGAAAAAAAAAACAAATCATAAAATATTCTATCTAAAAAATAATATCAATTTTTTCAAAAAAGGTATGAAAAAGGTCGATATGAAAATTCAATTTTTAGGTGAAAATTTCTTTTCTTTTTGTGTCTTTGACGAAAACAAATATAGAGGCAAATTTAGCTTATCTGATGGATTAAAAAAGTCGAGTTTGCCGAAAAGAATAATTTTTGGTTATTTCTTCTTTAGCCATTTATAGATTTCGATGTTATTTATTATATTTTTTTTTAATCGGGGAGGAACCGTATATAGAATATAATTTTGGTAATCATAAAAACTTTAATCGTATGTATGTACATAACAAAAATCAATTTTTTCTTTAGTTTGTACAAGGCACCAAGTCATCACTATTCACTAGAAAGCTTCTTAGAAGCGGATCAGGGAAAATGAACTCGCTGCTCATTACTATGACTGATGATGGCAAATGACTTACTTGTTGGTTAATTAACACTCATTCTTAGTAACAAACACATTTGTTTGGATTACAGGGTCGACACTAACAAGTTGCATTTATCCGTGATTGACAATAATGTATAGTAAACAGTGTGACCATTTTAGCTTTTTTTCAAGAAAATTTTCATTTAGCATATTTTTTTCAAAATTTTTTAATAACTAATTTTGCATACGATAAATCCTATAATAACTTACTTAAATATAAACATTAACGAATGTAACTGTGAAGATCAGAACCAGCAAAAAGTAAATGAATTAAAAAAGTTAAAGAATATTAAATGATTAGATCAATAGATCAATTAGTTCGTTTCATGAATTTAATAAAAAAGAGAATTAGTTACGGTATAGTATTAAATATAATGAATTTAATTCTTAATATTAGATCTGCTTCCAAAATATTAAATAAATGTTTTCTAAGTTTTGAAACAAATTTCTTTGAAATATATTTTTATTTTAAATATCTAATATTTAGACATGAACTTATTAAAAGAATGGATCTGGTCTACTATTTCAATTGCATGGTATCAAGGGCTTTGTATTCCATTGTAGTAACGATAATGTAAGGCAGAAATAGAAAAAGTTTAAGTATTACAACTAGGGTTTGTGGCCCGGGAAATCAAAATGTCCTCTTTAATTCCCATGTTTTTTTTTATTTTATAATTACAATACAATTACAAATTATATTCTAATTTTAACCGAGCGGAGTAACGAAGACCATAGCTCGTTGTAGTGAAACAGACCAGAGGCTCTGATGGGAATCGAACCCACAACCCCCAGACTCACAGAGTAGCTCACTACCAACTAGGCCATCGGGGCACCTATTCTTTTTTTTATTTTCGTGGGAAAAGGTGAAATTTAATATTAATTTTATTTGTACCTTTACAATCCTATGGCAAACATATTACTGTTTTTAATGCCACAATGAAAAATTTACATTATTGTACAAATACTGAATATTATGATTTATCAAAAATTCGATACAAAAGTGATATTTTAAATTATTCAAAAGCATTTGATTTTCATATGTATCAATAAGCTTTTTTTCTACATTTTCAAAGATAAGATTATACAAAACCCAATTAAATATAAAATCGCTGTGCTACCGCCTGAAGCATAGAATACAACTAGAAGTTTATGTGAGAGGCACTTCGAACTAATTTTTCAAAAAAATTACTCTTTTTTTTCAAAACACAAAAACTAAATATATGTGACTACAAGTATTTTGTTGTTGCATGAATTAGATTTTTGATTATTGAATCAGGTTTTTTTCTCTCACATAAATATCTAGTTATTAATCTAGGGTCTGAAATTATCTCTATTGAATCTTACTTACATACTGATGAAATATGAAATAAATTTTATTTTTCAAAAGTATTAATTAGAAGAATTAAGAATTTAATGAAATTTCAAAACAATTAGAAAAAATTTATTAATAATGTAAGAAGAAGATGGAAATAAAACGATAAGAAAGTCTATTTGTAATGAAGCTTAAATATATTACCATAGATTAGGGTTAATTTTTTTCTTTATAATTTTTGGCATGAAAAACTAATTAACCTAATAATCTGAGAATTTTTACTATAATTTTCAATAGGTGCTTATTTTATTTTATTTGAAATATTTAAAATTGTTGAAATATTGAAGGAGACATCATACTTTAATATTATTTTATTTTTTGTTAAATAATTATATTTATAATGTTGTATTATATTCATTATAAGAAATCATTGCTTTTTCTTATAATTTTTCATTCTCGTTTCTCGGGAAACCCTAAAACCTGATTACAATGGTTATTACCACGGGAAACTGTCTGACCAGATGTAGATTAAGCAGGATAATGGCACAATGAATTTTTGTAGGTAATGTTGAGGAATCGTAAGTAGTAGAATACATAATTTGCCACTGCCCAAGGTTGCAACATCATAGACTTAGATAGTTAAGTATGCAATACACAATAGCTGCAAAATTGAGAATATTGTGCTATTTTTTATATGAATTGAAATTTGGGAAATATTTCTGTATAGCTGCTTATCATTCTTTACAAATTCTTCTATATATTATTGTCTTCTCTTATTTCTTCCGTTTTATAACCTGTTTTTTTTTTTTTTAATAATAACATAAGGTCAAAATTATGTAAAATTAACACGAAATGCAATTATACCACTGAAAAAGTAATTTATTAATTTAGCATTTTTAAATAAATTTTTAGCATATTTTAGTTTTATTTTAAACACGATTTAGTTGAAATTTTTTTCGCATCTGGCCACACTGATAGTAAACGAATGTCAGAGAAATTTATGAAGATGAATTGCGAAATGTTAAGGACAGTAGACGAATATGGTAATACATACATAAATAGGAGTTCTGTTGTTTGTGGTTTTTTTAAATAAACCACAAATAATATTCAGAGCAGCCAGCAAAAACTGAAAATTACCACAAACCTAATTGCCTTTACTTCTATTGATGCAAGCAAATGTATTTTAACTAATTTCCAAAATAATAGCTCTGAAAATAAGTCTGCATATAAAAACACTACTGACAACAATTTACCTTTAAATGTATGTTCCAAAGAATTGCTCATTATATGCCACAATTGAACATCACCAGATTTTGTGGCCAAGATTAAATGTTGCTTGCTGGGTGCCACACATATGTCACGTATTGGCCCCGTACCCGACACTGTCATTGTGCGTATTTGTGATGGCAGCGGTGCTGGTAACCAACCAGTTAGTGGTACTAACAATGGCACAGTGTACCCATCACACCAGGCGGTGGCTGAACGTACCGTCATGCTTAGTAATGAAGTGTCATTTTCATCATGTTCACTAATCGGTCTTAACCAGGCTATGAGCTAAATAAAGTAAGAGAAATAAATAAAATTGCCAAGAAGAGAAAAAAATATATAAACACATATATTATGTACTTGTGTTCATAAAAAAATAAGATGAATGAGAAAAAATAATATTTAGGAAACACGCACACATGTCAGTTACAATGTACTTGAATATAAATTGCGTATTTTATGTATTGCTGCGTTTCCTCACTACTCCAACCCCAAACCCATTGCTACTCTTTTTTCTATCATCCACTTACCTGTGCTCCTAGTTGCATAGGGTCACGTGTCAAGACATCACTTGATTTTCTTATCGTATAGTAAATAAGTTCTATATCACGATCCAATAAATAACAGCGTACATGTTCGATTAAACAACGTAAATAACTTATGGATACAGTTTGTACCTGTCAAACGAGAATAAAAGAAATAAGAAGCCAAAACTGTTTAATTTTTTTTTTATACTAATAAAAGTGTTTATTTTTATTTAGAAAAATGCATTAAATACACGCAGAGAAAAAATATAGTTGTAGTGACCATAATCTAAGAGCAACATATTATGATTGGAACATATGGTCACAGCTAGAAATAAATATGATTAAAAATAATAATTAATATGATTTTATGTTATCATATTTTGCCCGATTTAATGATTCATTTTTTCATGTTATGGTTTGAGTTTTTCATATTATTATAGCATCCAACTACATTATTATCCCATTCTATTAGATTATGATTTCATTTTACTATATTTTTCTACCATTTTTTAATATTATTATCCCATATTATCATATTGGGATTCTATTCTATCATGTTATTATTCTATATTATTATTCCATATTATCATATTATGATTTTATTTTATCATATTGTGATTCCATTTTATCATATTATGACTACATTTTATCATATTATCTCATTCTATCATGCTATTATTCCACTTTATCATATTATAATCCCGCTTTCTCATATTATTATCCAATATTATATATTATATATTAAAATAAAATACACTAATTCAAAATTATTATTTTTATAAATAGTTTACTGAGTCCATTACATTTGTTCTAAAATAATAGATAAAAGTATTTATTAATCATAAAAAAATATTTATATATTATTTTTTCATTTATTAAATTTATTTGTAACATTTTATTGTTATGGAAATAATAATACTAATATGGTTTGAAAACAAAATATGGTTTAAGAGCAAGGAAAAAGATTGGTAATATTTAATGGTTGTGGAAATAATGATATTTTTTATATTAATACAATTTCATTTCTGATAAAAATATTTAAAAACATAAAATTTTTGTAATAAACTATATTAAAATTTTGATTGAATATAAATATTGAATGGTAGAACTGAACAAAAACATTGTTATCGTAAACGCAGTATTAGCAAAATTAATGAAAATTAACAATGAGAACATAATATTGTTGTAGTGACAATGCCGTAAACATTGCTTTTCTCTGCGTGTAAGTATTTTCTTGAAATATAAAAAGTTATTCAACATTATATCAAGTGGAAATTCTTTAATTGCTGACAGTAAAGAAACCACAATCATTGCAAAAGTTTAAGTCAATCAAGGAAATTGAAAAGTTTTCCAACTTTATGTTAATTGATTGTAAAAGAAAACATATTGTCGGTAGCTAAATAAATGAAACATTTTTTATTCTTTTAACTTTATATTCTATATCATATATTTCTAATTTTAGTATCAAACCCACTTTCAAATAGTTTTGAACTTTATAACACATTTCAATGAGCTTTTCTTAAATATTGTATATGGGCTATTATCAAAAATTTTTTATATAATAAATTTGTGGTAATACCATCTTAAACAAACTCTAAACTTACAAGACCTGAAACTAATAGAGCACAAAATATTATCACCATAGTTTTTATTTTATAATCATGATTGTTGTTCAAAATTTAAAAACTTAGAAAAATGGCTAAAAATTTCTTAACTTTTTCCTATTTTGCAACACTGTTTCTTCGTGCGTTTATACTTATTGATCTCTTGCGATCTTATATAAACTAATCGGATTTTTTGGATAAATTCTACATGTTCTTTGTTATTATGTAGACTTTCAACAGTTAGATGCAGGGTAGTTAAATTTTGATGACAAAATGTTTTAATTTTTTGTTTTTTTTGGGCGGGGTCTGTGCGCCCTTTAACGAAATACAAATTTTGAAATAAGGATTGATGCTTGTTACAATTGTGCGTATTTCGAGCTATATCTGGTTGACGTGCCCGAAATAGTCAGTGTAGTGATAGTCTTAAAGTTTTGAAAACAAAAGCGAACATTTATCAAAAAGTCAGTTTTTTGCGAGGCACATTCACAGTTTCTAATGGAGTAGCACACATTACAGCTTGATTTTTTTTATATGTTTTGTTATTTTACGCAATAAAATCAATGGAGCATTAAAAATAAATTTAATGAAAAAAAATTTTATAGACTTTTTGAAAATTACTTAAAAATTACACTTTTTGTTTTTGTATTTTTATTAAGAAAATTACAATTTTTACATATCTTGGATATATAGATGTAAGAATAGCGATAAATATAATTGATCGGGATTTAAGTCAAATATCGTTGATATTTTGCTGTAGCACATCGCATGAGCAGCACGAAATTAAATATAATTGGTATGAGTATGACTGGGTTTTTGTAATGCTTAATGGAAATGTAGAGGCGCATCAAAAAATTTCAGAAGTTAAAAATTTTATGGACCAAAATAATTTACTTAGATTAAAAAATAATCACAATATTAAATAGCATTTCTTTGTAATAAACTCAAATGTAATATATTTTCGTATATTATATGGAGATATAATTTAGATTCGATACGCATTTTTTGAAAATTTAAAAAAAAATTGCGATTTTAATTAAATTTTTTAAATTTTACTAGGAAACGCTAAAATGTGCGACACTAATACCATCAAATACTGGAGATATTATAAATTTTATTAAATAATTCAGCAGGTTTTGATATTACGAGTAATTTCTCTCATACATAAACTTGTAATTTGTAAAAATGTTTAAATAAAAATAATACAAATGTTCTAACATTTATTTGTATGTAATTTATAGCAACTTATTAAAACTTTAAATAAGGTTGTAAATTTTATGGTAAGGTAGGAAATAGAAAGGAATACCGGATCGGTATTCAATTTATTTTAATTTCGGTAACGGTTTCGGTATCGGTATTTTAAATTATATAGGTTTTGGTATAACTAAACTAAAATATCCGTATATACCGTTATTAATAAAATCATAGCAAAAATATTAAAAAGTTAATTTTTTTTTCAATTAAAATTCTTTAAAAAAAACACTGAATTATACATTGCCTGCCATTTATAAGTATATCTCCTAAACTAAAGTTCAGAAAAAAATAATTTTTTTTGCTCAACCAAATTTCAAAGTGTTGACTTTAGTTTCCGGAAGAAATAAAAAATATACATATTTTGTTATACTAAAATTATGGATTTATTTAAAAACATGTATTTCTGTGGTTCTTTTTCGTGTGTCACTTGAAAAAGGAATATTTTAAAATTAACCAAACTGTAATTTATTTTTAAATTTTAGGTTATAAAAATGAAAGTTATTATCTTCTGGCATTCAATTAGTAATGAGTACTGCCATCATTTTTAGAAATAACCTCAAAAAAGCGATTTGGCATCGACTTGTATAATGACACTAAGTAATTTAGCGAAATTGAACTCCATGCTTCTATTATTGCATCCTTTAAGATTCTATCGTCTCAAATTGTTTTCCTCCATCATAAACATTTCTTGCAAGCCAACCCCAGATATGTTTCATTGGATTCAGGTCTGGTGAATATGGGGGCCAATCCAAAAGTTGAATACCTTGTATGGTCTGGTGGTATGAATCGGAGCGTTGTCGTGTTGCTACGTCCAAAGAAATCATTAAATTTTGAAAATGCTTCCTCCAGAATGCTTTTGTAAGTCGTTGCAGTCATTTTGTTGGATACAAAAACCAATTCTATAGTACCATAATACGAAATGGCACCCCATACCATTATTCCGCCCTCTCGGCTGTGTCTGTGGCTCAAAAATAATTCCTCCTTATTTATGTCATGGAAGTAATAGTTATACCCGTCGGGACCATCAATATTAAACTTTTTTTCATCAGAAAATACAACTTTAAACCATTTGTCGGACCATGTCATTGTATTTTTTAGCAAATTGTAGACGTTGTGATTTGCGTTTTTCATTAAGTGGTGGTTTTTTTTTGCAGTTTTCGTCGGACTATGCTTGGCACGACTTTAAAATACGGTGCACTGTTCTTAGACTGGCACTGAATCTACTTTTTTCATGTATTTTTGATACCGACATGGCAAAATTTGATGCAATTCTAAGAATTCTTCGTCTTTCTTTTTTTTAGTTGTTGCCATTTTCTTCCGCCCTTTCATGTTTTTCCCATATCTTTCCATGTTATTTAAATAATTGTACACAGCTGTCTTTCCTCTATTAATGTTTTTGGCTATTTGGACCGGATTCTGACCCTGAGATTTCAAAATCAGAATTTTTTTCTTTTTCACGTCTTATCACGTCCCATTTTTAATAAGAACTATTTAAAAACTATCAAATTAAACATTCTCTAGCCGTTTATATTGAAATAAATTGAAATCATAGCCTTCAAGATTAATATTAAAAGAATTCCTTATTCAAGTGACACACGAAATAGTACCACAGAAATACGTGTCTTTAAATAAATGAATAATTTTAGTATAACAAAATATGTATATTTTTTATTTCTTCCGGAAACTAATGCCACTTTGAAATTTGGTTGCGCAAAAAATTATTTTTTTCTGAACTTTAGTTTAGGAGATATACTTAATTAAAGTTAAAAAAATGTGATTCCTTATTCAAGTGGCAGGCAGTGTACATTTATTAATATTTATGTCACATTAAAACATGAAAATTCTTTGTAGTTTAGTTTTTTTTTTATACCCCACATCTATAGTGGTGTGGGGTATTTCTGTTCTATTTATTTACACTTTTCTCATAATAATTGGTTTTAGGATAAACATATTTAAAATGATTAAAAAGGAGGAGTTATTGCTTATATAAATTCTATTTTGATTTTTTGTATCAAAACTAGGGTTATCAATTATGCGACATTGAAGTTGATCGAATAAAATTTAATTTTTTTCTTTTTTTTATTATTTGTGTGAACAAATAAAATTTAAATTTTCTTCGATTAATCGAATGAATAAAAAGAAAATATATATTGGTTTTATTAATATAAAACAAACCTAGAAATAACAATTCATTAACTTAGAACAAAAAATATCAAAAAGCTGAGATTGTATTCAAATAAAAGAATATTTGAAAATGAAATTAAATTTCTTTTAAAATTAGCATTTATTTTTTTTAATAAAAACAGATCTGTGGAAAAAATCCTTTCACTTAACATTGATGGTGACAATACATAGCATTACATAGCATGCACCCTATAGACTATGAAAAGTTAACCGTGAAAAAAATTGCCCGATTCTTCTCCAAGAAATCCAATCCATTGTGCCCAATAGAAATGGATAGAACATTTTTTTGCACGTTTGACTTTTTATAATCTGTAGGTGCTATACTTCGGCTTATTATGTATTTGATCTTTTAGCACTTACTGTGTTCCAAGTTATAGTAGAATCTATATTTTGTATTGGGCAAAATGGAGGAGCTTGGATTTCTTGGAAATGGATCGAACAATTTTTTTTATAGTTGACTTTTTATAGTCTATAGGGAATATATTTCCATTTCCTATATATCTGATCTCTTGGCACTGGCTGTATCCCAAGATATGACATAATCTATGGCCAAGGTGGTTGAACTAAGATTTCTTTAAAACCGATCGAAAAATGGTTTGCTGTTTTCCGTTTTCTATATACATATATGGTCTCAGGGAACTGACCAGATCCCGAGATATAATGGAATACAAAATTGTCAATAAATATGAAAAGAGTGTTGCCATTTTCCAATTTTCAAATTCGTTGCTATCTTGGCCCACGTTCTATTTTCTTTGCATGTTTTTATATGAACAACATATGTTTGCAGTTATGAACGCACAACTGTGTAAATTTTTCGTAAGCAAAACAGTCGTTTAAAGGAATATATTAATAAAGTTACTAATTATATACATATTGAAGAAAAATGAGAAAATAAATGTAACATTGAAAAACATGCGATAAATTGATTCGAATATAATATTATATTGGTTCTCATAAGAAGATTTTTATTTAAATTATGAATATTTTTGTATCAAAGAATTTTGTTAAAAAAAAAAAAAATATATATATATGTAAAATATGATGAAAATTATTCTGAATCTCCTTTTATAAAAAATCGTCAAATCTGGTAACAGTGGCCACACCACTTATTTACGAAAAATGGATTTTCTTAACAAATCATTTTACGCAGAGCTTTAGTTTATATATGACCCAAATTCTCATATGAAGGTTAAAATCTGGGTATTGATTTTATTCTTGTAAAAAAAAGTTCAGGAGGAGGGAATAAGCAGCTGATTTTTTTTTTCAAACTTATCTATATGTGTAACTATAGTTTAAAACTAATGTATATATATATATATATATATATATATATATATATATATATATATATATATATAGTTGTTTATAAGTTGCTATTTGAACTATAGTTGTTTAAAAGCATATATATGAATTTTTCTTTACAAAATAATTTAGAATTGTCATTTACAGCTGCAGAAAAGTTTTGCATAATTTTTGGACGATTCAGCACTTTACTAATTACATTTTCTGGCAACACTGTATTTAACTATCCATATCGTCGAAACGATGATTCGCTTATTATTAAAAATAATACTTAATTCAATGACTAATTTTATTGATTCAACAAATTATTTTATTGATTACAAACAGTAAAAAAGTCAATAATCGAACTTACAATTTCATTTATACAATTTCTTTTATATAAAGGTCATTACAGGAAATTTAATTCTTTTTATTGAATCAATGATTTTCGTATTCAAATATGAAAAATTATTTTTTTTCTGTGTATCCAGACTTATTAGCATTTATTTTGCAAATCGCCCTGTGAATCACCTTAAAGTGCATAAATCCCATATAAATGTCCCATAGGAGAGACTCCCCGAAGTTCATTTTTATTTACATTCTCAATGATTGGGATTATCATATGGCTGGGCTTGACCGACTATAACTTTCCTACTTGGAACGGTAATCTCTAAAAAGCTTTAATTGGCAAGAAAACTTTTTTTTACTTAAACCATTTACAATTGAATCAATTCCTTTTACAAGCTGACTGACTGACCTCTGTCGAAGTAATAAAATTTAATATTTTATGTTATTTTAGCTATAAAAACGCACAATGACAACAGCAACAATCGAGTAAATACTCGTAATAGCAAAGATAACAAACAGGAACAAAACGAAAGAACAGAGTTAAATTCATTTTTATTCTTCGTACTCTGTCGACACGCTTGAACTTTCAAACGTACAATCAAAATGGAATTGCTGTACATGGTGTCGCGTGTTCTTACAATGACAAAATTTTCTTAATAATTTTGTTTGTTCGTGTAATAAAAAAATAAAATAAACTATAGAATGTTGGAAATGGATAGCGTGGTGATAGCGACTGAATACATATTTGAAAGAAATACTGTGGGGTGGATTGATAAAAAAAATAGGGAAATTTTAGAAATTTGAAATGTATGTGACTTAAAGCGCGTGACGCGGATTCACTTTCTGACCAGGAAAATATCTTTAATGGAGTTGTTCTTGTTGTAAGCAAATAAAAAAAGAGTTCTATAAATTTTTCAAAAGCTACAAAGGTGAATTTAGTCAACTTAATAAAAAAGAACTTTTTCTCCGAAGAGGATAAAAATGTCTAAAAGTCTCCTGTTATACCTTTAATAATATATTCTTCAGTTTCTGTCGAAAACAATAATTTTCCTATATTGTGAATCTTTATCCATTAATGTGAATTCTCTACAAGAAATAAATATTCCTTTATCTGATCTGATCGATAATGGATTTTCTGATACAATTTTAATACGGTTAATTGCTCAAAACAACTTTATTTCAAACAAAAACTCTCATGTTGCTCATGATTTTTTTCAAGCTATTGCTCCTGGAAAAACTATTTTCATTTCATTCTTCGGATGATGTAGATTATTTTATAAAGTCAAAAGTTGATCAAAATTCGGAGGCTTTGATACATAAATTTCAATATGAGTAACCGAGATCTATTACATCGTTTGAATTTACTGTACCTGCAGATCCTTTTCAACTTGTTCTTGATTTAAATTTCGAGAATATATTTACAAAGATAAAAACAAAGATTTGAGCAGAATATTCAAAAAACTAAATAACATCAACAACTAAATTTCACTTCTTTATCAAAATTTTCGCGGTTTAAGAAAAAAACTGTCAAATTTATAAATAGAAAGTTTTAACATTAACAACGCTGGTCGGCAAAAATATATGGATTTTGAATCCGTTTATAGTTTTTTCCATCAATTCTGAACTTAAGGCCATTTCACGAGTATATTTCACTGTAACTCAAGAATGGTATGTATAATTTATATAAATGAAAAAAAAAAAAAAAAATAAATAAATAAATAAATAATAAAAATCTCTTCAAGCCATCCTAACATAATTTTTTTTTATATGCTCAATATTTTTGCAGTTGTTTAGAAATTATTGTTCTTGCAAAATTGATTTTTTCTTTTAAAAATCGAAAACGCCAAAAAAAACGCCATAAAGCTGGTAGCGCTAAGAATAAAATAAAACATGTATCATCATAATTGATGCACAAATCTTGATTTTGTTCACAGTTAAGGGAAAATAAACATGGAGTGGAGATAGACTGGTGGTAAAAAAAATCTTTGAACAAAAATAGGTAAATTAGATGGAATTTAACGAGATAAACAAGAATCTGTTTTTATTTATTTTTTATCATTTGCTGATTATTTTTTATTGGCATGGCCACCTTATCCAGAGTCATACTTGTATAACTCAATAGATAAAAAAAAATAGATGCCGATTAAAATTATCTTTAGATAATCTTCATATTATTTTTTTAATCGGTCAATATTTTTGAAGTCCAGGAGCAAAATTCTTACAATTTTTCATAAAAAGTTTATATTTTTTTCGCCACTAATTTTCGAATAGTTCCGAAAATATTTAGCCGATAAAAAAATAATACTAAGATGACTTCAATACAATTTTCGTTTGTATCGTTTGTGTTTCAATTGTCCAAATCGGATAATTTATTTTCGAATTATAGTAAAATATATTCCTGTAATTGCTTTATTAATGGGGAAATATTAGATATGCTCATAAAAAAATCAAGAACTGATAGAAACAAACTGTAGGCAAATACGTGTTTAGTACGTCAAAAATCACCTAGAAGAAAAAAAACTTTTTACCCACCATATGTCTCCACTTAATTGTAGGTATACATGGGTATTTTCACTTAATTGTGAATAAAATCAAGATTAGTGTATCAATTTTGATGATACATGTCTTAGTTTATTTATGGTAATACCAACTTTATGATAATGACTTAAAAAGTTGTACATTTTTGCCGGTTTCATTTCTTAAAAGAAATTTTCAAGAAGAAAAAAAAAGAAGAAAAAAAAATTCCTCAATTTTACATAAAAAATTGTTTCTACCGACACTAATTTATGAATAATTACGAAACTGGTGGGCAGATAAAAAAATGACTGAAATACAATTTTTATCTGCATCTTTTGGTGTTCCAAATGTCTAAATCGAACAGTCCATTCTCGAGTTATGGTAAAATACATTTAGGTATTCGCCTTATTAAGGAGAAGAAATTAGACATGCCCATAAAAAAAAAAAAATCACGACCTGATGGAAAAAAACTGAAAATTCATTCAGTCATTTATGCAAATAATTTTGGTATTTACAATCGAATTGTAAGAAATACACAGAACTGACAAAATTTGATCTACTAATAATGAAATTATAAGTAACTTATTGACTGACTTTTTCTCGAATTCTTACTCCAACTTAGTGTCATCATACACTTTGAATTATCCTTATCGAGTGGTTGAAACTAAATCCATAATTTTACCACATACAGAAAAAAGATTGGTCGGAAAATACTTACAATGATAATTATTTAATAATATTATCAAATATTTTATTATTTAAACATAATTTCAGTATTTAAGCGAGTAAAAACTCAACTATCTTGAAATTTTGGTATCTACAATTGAAATATTAGTCAATGTAATCGATTTGGGTATATGAAAATAAATTTTTCCTAATTCGGCAAACACAATCAAGCTAATCTCTTATTTTGAAGAAAAAAATTAGTAGGGGCAATCAAAAATTCGATCCTGCTCTGTTATATTAAATTATAACTATCTTTTCAGTGACATTAACCACTAATGTAATACACATATTCGGTTAAAATTCGGTATTCAGAACCGAATGAATATCATAATAGTAAAAGAATTTTAAAATGTTTCACAAAATAAAATAAAGTGAAATTGAATCAAATTTGTTTGAATGCAACAGAAATCAAATTAAATAATTATTCCAACAATATCAACCTTTAGTCTTTAGCATAGCACTATGGGTTAAATGACCGGTTTTTGAGGCAATAAATCACAGGAAGCTGCTAGACCTTCAAAATTTTATACAGATGACTATGATAAATATCTTAGACTTCGGTAAAAATTTAAAGTCAATCCGTCCTAACCACGACCACTTACAGTAGTTATATTGTTTCCCATGTTTAATGTCATCGGAAATGAAAATAATTTCATAATTTCTTTATGTTGCTTACCAAAATTTTAGGAAAAAAATTAGTTAATTAACCCATTGCCACATTAATTTTAAGTGACAGGAAAAGTAAGCTTAGCAGTGGGTGGGCTAATAGTGAAAAACGGCTTTTGGATAAAAACACCGTTCGGGTAAAAAAAAAAAACATTTATTTACTAATCAAATTAATAAAAATAAAGTCAATTCAGTAAATAACATTCAATCATAAAATTAACTAAGTCTCCTTTTGCTAGTTTTAAGCTCAGCTTACAAATTAATTTGTGCCGACAATGTCATCAAGATTTAATCCCAGTAAAAAGAGAACATTAAATAGTGTAAAAGTAAGTATTTTATAATAAACTCTTACGTCATAATTGTCAAATGTTTCATCTACTTCTTACTCTATACAAAATTTGTTGTTGCTGTATGGTTAATTAAGCTCTGCAGAGGAATTTGTGCTGATGATTCCGTTACCGATAGTCCTTCAGGTCGGCATTGAAGTTTGGACTTTTGGATTTCTCTAATGTTTATCTACTATTTCTTTGTTAAATTATTTTCTATTAAAAATAGTAATGCTTCTTCAGGGGAGAGTGGTAATGGTTTCTTGTCATTGGAGTTTAAAAGTTGTCTCATTTTAGTGGATGAATTTGCTTCCCTTAAAAACAAAATTTAAATCATTTTCTTTTGATGCATGAGCTGATATTGAAGCAGATGAACCAATAATTTGGTATCGTATCCCTGTATGCACGATATTTCGGAAGCAAGTTTGCGTTTTTGCCGCGCACTTCCCTCGCTATATCCAACATGAGTACGACCTCCTTTGTTTGCGACATCACTTTCAGATATTTTATATTCAGTCACATTCGATAACCATAAACTTGCATTTTTTTTCAAATGTCTTCGCACATCTTTTATTTTTGTTGCACTTTTTATTAGCATTTGCACATAAATTTTTAATTTTCTTTTTAATTATTGCCATATATTCGTCATCTACATTTCTGTTAAACTTCATAAAAATCCAATAAACTACAGCTTTAGCATTTCGATTATTTTTAAACCAAAATTTAAATATAACATCTTTTATTTTTACACAATCTAAAAAGGCGAATATAAATAGTTTAGGGCAGTTGGCTGCAGTTGGTTCTACACACATAACTACCTTTCTCCACATACATATTATACAACCAAGACGTCCAAATAAACAAAGTACTACTTCAATAATCACATGGTCGAAATCCAAAACTACACAGAAAAGGTGACACACTTTATCACAACAAATTACTTACTACAACAACATTTTTATGAAATTTATCAGTAATATATTTTTGGGTACCTTAATTAATATTTTCCATGTAAACAATGTTAAATAATTATTTAAAATGTAAGGCGGTATGAAGCTGAATATCAAAAAATATAAAAAACTTCAACTTTGCCAGATTTTTTTAAAGCCATGAGTTGCCACCTGTTACTAATTTTCGATTTTTGGTTATTTAAAAATGTTTAGTATAAAATGCCGTTATCATTTTTTTTTTGAAATAGTTCATTTTAAAAATTTTATCATTAGTATTATTATAGTTAAATAAGTATATTCGTGTTAAATTGTTTTCAAAAATGTTGCAAACAAAAATATGCATGAACATATTTGTGTCAGTCTTTAGTGGGTAGGCAACGAATTAGCTCTATGCTAAATTGTATGTTCCAAAGAATTTCATAGAGTTTTGCAATTTTTCGAGTATTGTATTTGTAACAAATGAAATTGTTATTGAGAATCGCCAGTTCAACGGTCTTTATGATATTAATCACATCATAAGATTGAATTGGTTTTAGTAATTGAAATTTACAGGAAGTCATTCATCATGATTGAATAAATTAATGTCTTTTGTTCATGTCAGATATAGTGAGGGAAGTGCGCGGCAAAAACGAAAACTTACTACCGAAATATCGTCCATACAGGGCCACGTTACCAAGTTATTGGTTCATCTGCTTCGATATCAGCTCATGCATCAAAAGTAAATGATTTAAATTTTGTTTTAAGGGAAGCAAATTCATCTCCATTTAGGACTACTGAAATGAGACAACTTTTAAACTCCAATGACAAAAAACCATTACCACCACAAAGAAACAGTACATAAATAAACATTATAGAAATGAGCAAGTCAGAAAACTGTGATATTTATCCACATTTCCAAAAAATCTAAGAGTCCAAACTTCAATGTCGACCTGAAGGACTATCGGTAACGGAATCATCAGCACAAGTTCCTCTGCACAGCTTGATTAACCATACAGTAACAAAAATTTTGTATAGAGTTAGAAGTAGATGAAACATTTGACAATTATGACGTAAGAGTTTATTGTAAAATACTTACTTTTTTTGTTGTACATATATATATATATATATATATATATATATATATATATATATATATATATATATACACTACCTGCCACTTGAATAAGGAATGAAATTTTTTTTAACTTTAATTAAGTATATCTCCTAAACTAAAGTTCAGAAAAAAATAATTTTTTTGCGCAACCAAATTTCAAAGTGGTTGGCTTTAGTTTCCGGAAGAAATAAAAAATATATATATTTTGTTATACTAAAATTATGCATTTATTTAAAGACAAGCATTTCTGTGGTACTTTTTCATGTGCCACTTGAAAAAGGAATATTTTAAAATTAAGCAAACTGTAATTTATTTTTAAATTTTAGGTTATAAAAATGAAAGTTATTATCTTCTAGCATTCAAATAGTAATGAGTACTGCCACAATTTTTAGAAATAACCCCAAAAAAGCGATTTGGCATCGACTTTTATAATGACTCTAAGTAATTTAGTGAAATTGAACTCCATTCTTCCGTTATTGCATCCTTTAAGGATTCTATCGTCTCAAATTGTTTTCCTCCTTCATAAACTTTTCTTGCAAGCCAATCCCAGACATTTTCCATTGGATTCAGGTCTGGTGAATATGAGGGCCAATCCAAAAGTTGAACACCTTGTTGATTAATCCATTTTTTTAGTGCTTTGGCGGTATGATTCTGAGCGTTGTCGTGTTAGTAATTCCAGGGTATGGGTCCAAAGAAATCATTAAATTTTGGAAATGCTTCCTCCAAAATGTTTTTGTAAGTCGTTGCAGTCATTTTGTTAGATAAAAAAACCAATTCTATGGTACCATAATACGAAATGGCACCTCATAGCATTATTCCGTCCTCTCGGCTGGGTCTGCGGCTCAGAAATAATTCCTCTTTATTTAGCTCATGGAAGTAATAGTTATACCCGTCGGGACCATCAATATTAAACTTTTTTTCATCGGAAAATACAACTTTAAATCATTTGTCGGACCATGTCATTGTATTTTTGGCAAACTGTAGACGTTGTGATTTGCGTTTTTCATTAAGTGTTGGTTTTTTTTTGCAGTTTACGTCGGACTATGTATGGGCCCGACTTTAAAATACGGTTCACTGTTCTTAGACTGGCACTGACTATACTGTTTTGACGTATTTTTGATACCGACATGGCGGAATTTGATGCAATTCTAATAATTTTTGGTCTTTCTTTTGTAGTTGTTGCCATTTTCTTCCGCATTTTCATGTTTTTTTCATATCTTTCCACGTTATTTAAATAATTGTTCACAACTGTCTTTCCTCTAATAATGTTTTTGGTTATTTGGAACGGATTCTGACCCTGAGATTTTAAAATCAGAATTTTTTCTTTTTCATAATTATTAAGAGCCTTACCACGTCCCATTTTGAACAAAAACTATTTAAAAACTATCAAATTAAAAATTATCTAGCCGTTTATATTGAAATAAGTTCAAATCATAGCCTCCCTGATTAATATTAAAAGAATTCCTTATTCGAGTGACACACGAAATAGTACCACAGAAATACATAACATTAAATAAATGCATAATTTTAGTATAAAAAAATTTATTTTTTTTTTCTTCAGGAAAGTTAATTTAACACTTTGAAAGTTGGTTGCCAAAAATTTATTTTTTTCTGAAGTTTAGTTTAGAAGATATACTTAATTAAAGTTAAAAAAATGTGATTCTAGTGGCAGGCAGGCTATATGTATTTATATATATATATATATATATATATATATATATAGAAATGTAACAAATTTCGTAAATATTTTTTTTCAGTTTCTGAAACCGAATTATTTTTCCATATTTCATTTGAATCCACAGATATTTCCATTTATGCTAACCGAATATTTAGGTGTCAAGGAACAAAATATATGATAATTGCAACTAACTTGTCATCCCATTAATAAATTGTGATTCTTTGAAATTATATTCAGAGTAACAACTAATTAAAACACCATAACTGCATTAACGCAATTATTAACGAAAAATTTCAAACACGCAATTATACGCTAATATTTCTATTGATCTTTTGACCCACTTTGTGCAATTTTTACCATATTTAGAATCAGTTATGTAGGTTCTTATTAATAAAAAAAAAAATAATTATGTACATTCGTATACACTATTGTTTTATTGAGGGGAAGTTGTATCATAGTACGTGCACCCAAAATTCAATTACAACAAATTCAGTTGCCGCAACGAATTTGTTTTCTCTGTGAATATCTTGATATTCATACTAATTCAAGTGTTTTTTTTTTCCAAAAAGGAAATTAAAGTACTTAATAAATTCCCATTTATTTTCCATCATCAGTCTCAGTGTGCAAAAAACTATTTGCTTTTGTTATTACTCGCATTGTAGGTGCATTTGTATTTGTTGTGAAGAGAGGTGAATAAATACTTAGTTAAGTTTTTGTTTGAGTTGGTTGGGTGGTTAGTTGGTTGTTTTTGTTTAATGCTCGTATAAAGGACAATTTCTGTTACATTTCATTTGTATTTACCTCATTGTTGTTGTCATACTGTATTATTGTTGTTTGTTAAATTTAACACTGTCATTGTTGTTATTATTATTTGTTGATATTCTCAAACCATTGTGCTCAAGAAGCATAAAGAGAAAAAGTTTATTGTAAGCGCTTTAATTAAGAAAAATAAATGCTGACGACAATGATAGTGGTAGCTATATGGTGGCGATGTTGTTGATGGTATTATTTACTCTGTTTACGAGTATGAGAGTGTGTTTGTTTGTTTTCAGGAGATTAAGGTGAAATATATATTTGTTTAATTTAATTTACTTGCAATTTTATTTGTTTATAGTATGTATGCATGTATTAAAATTAACAAATTGATTAAATAAATATATAAGTAATTGCTTTATCTGATAATTGTTAACATAATAAAATGGGGAAACTCAGAATATTGTATAACACAATTAAACATTAACTGTGCGTCATAGGATTTTTTAGTCAATTCAAATGTCCTTGATCATGAAGCTCTAAGCCTATAAACCACATTTTTCTTTCTTTTTTTTTTTTGTAATTTACTCTAGATCAAGAGATAAAAAAACAAAGAAAATTTATGAAATCGCGCCATATATTGCAATATATATATATATATATATATATATATATATATATATATCAAGAACGAATTGCCTGTTTGGTTTAGCATAATAGCAAAAAAATATTACTTAAATTATCTCCTAGTTATACTTACATTTAGTATAACCTGTTTAATAATTAGGAAAATAATTGAATTTCTTACAAAATTGATTTTTTTTTTTAATTTTTAAAAATCGAAAACGATCAAAAATGCTAATTTTTCTTTATCATAAAGCTGGAAATTTTAGTTTTACTTACATCACCTTACACTTAGTTTAATCTGTTCAATAATTTGGGAAAATAATTGAATTTCTTTTTTTTTTTTAAATCTTTAAAAATCGAAAACGATCAAAAATGCTAATTTTTCTTTATCATAAACCTGGACGTTTTATAAATAAAACGAACTTTATTTCATTAAAATTAATGCATAAATCTTGACTTTATTCACAATTCAGTAACGGTTACACTCAAAATTCAAAAAATAGTAGATCCACATAGTAATAGTAGAGGTTCAGACGAGTTTAAGTTTTGAGCTTGCACAATATATACCTACCGACCTTGGGTATGAATATTTTTAAAAACGGTTCTGATTCATTATATCTCAATCGATTTGCAAGATTTTTATACAAAAGGATTCTGAATATATTGTCTCTTTTAGTTTACGAGATATTGGGCATCAAAGGTTAAAATTTTTATTTTTTAACGTTTTTCATTATAGCGTGTCCAACTTTCACTCGATATTTTATATTTCTTTTTATTTTATTTCAAAGCAGCAAAATAGTATAAAGAAAGAATTTTACGGAGTCGAAAGTTATAAGCATTTAAATTTTAACTTTAAAAAAGAGTCTATTTTTCCCGTGGTCTCAATTTTTTTCTATTATGCACAAATTCTGAAAGATAACTCCATTTTATATGCTCTGAAGGAAAAAGAATTTCCCAAATTTGACATATTTTTTCAACAAATTTCTAATTTTTGCTTTAATTTCTCAAATCCCAAAGCTGGAATAAGAAAATTTTAATATTTTGTATATCACTCAATATGTTTTTAATTTTTGTAGATATACATTTTTGGAAATTTAGGAATTACTTTTTTTGGGAATTACTAGAAATGAAATTAAGCCTTTAAAAACTCTACTGAGGTGTAAAATTTCATTGAAATATATCCACTAATAATATGTACTAATTATCAAATCAATCATTTTTCAGTATTTTTTTTGCAAAAATATATATATACATATATATATATATATGTGTGTGTATATATATATATATATATATATATATGTACTTTTAAAATATATGTTAAAATTTTTATAATATGAGAATTTGTTCAAGGTTTTTTGCAAAAAAAAAAAAAAAACAAAAATAAAATAAAATCTTTAAAAATGATTGATTTGATAATTCGTACATATTATTTATTTTTAACTATGCAATAAAATTTTTGTTAGTGGATATTTTTCAATGAAATATATATATATATATATATATATATATATATATATATATCATACATATATCATATATATATCATTGTTTAGAAAATTTTCTCTACTTTACTATATCTATATTATTATTACTATATATTATATATATGTAAAATATAATATACATTTCTTAATAAGAAATGTAGAAATGAGATTTAACAAAAGAAAATGAATTTAGCTTTATACTGAGAAGAATAAAACGTTGAGCCTTATTAAAATATTTTTATTTACTGCACTATCAGGAACGGCGTTACGAATCATATAAGAATTTAAGCAAAATTAACCCAGTTACTTTAAATTATTATATCTTGATATTTAGGAAATTTTGTCTTCCTTATATATATATATATATATATATATATATATACATAATAAAATTTTTGTTAGTGTATAGTTTTGAATAGAATTTTACACCTGAGTACTTTTTTTGATGCTTAATTTTAATGTTATTCACTTTTTCTCTTTTTATCAACAAAAAAAAAGAAAATTCTAAAAATATGTTTTTTTGTTTTTATATCTCCCCAACCGATATCGGCGAGTAAAAATTGTAATTACCAAAAAATAAAACATATTAAAATTTTCTGATTCCAGCTTTGCGATTTGAGAAATTAAGGCGAAAATTAGAAATTTGTTTAAAAAACGAAATATATTAAATTTGGGAAACCTGGGTTCTTGCAGGAATCTATTTTTTGAAATTTTTCTCTTTCAAAATATTTATTATTGAGTTGCCTTTCAGAAAAATATAAATCCTATATATGTTAGTTAAGAAAATTTTTATATAACAGAGAAAGAATGCGATCACTTCTGTGGCCAAAAAAAAAAAGGGGAAAAGCGAAGTTTAAATTTATGGTGTTACAGTCCGGTATCTTCGAATGATAAAAAAAAACTTTTTTTTGTTAATTTTCAGTATTTAGCTTTGAGTTAAAGAATATGAATAGATGTTCACCAGCTAGCTCTATATTCTATGTTGGTGGTTCTCAACCCTAGTATTTGGCTCGTAAACATATAATATACTCTACATACCTTTATTAAATATATATATATGCCTAAACAAACTTCTAAAACATATATAGTACCGATATTTTATAATCTGTCCCTAAAATTACATATCATTTTAAATTTAATTACATCAATATATTTGACTTAGCTATCTTTCTCTTAAAAAAAAAGTTTAATGCTTCATCTTTTAAACAATTTCACTTAGATGAGATTTATTAAAGAAAATAGATAAAAAGAAATAAACAAAATAATATATCATTACTCTATAAAAGTTTACAGCAGACTAAATTTACAATTAATTAATAAGTAACTACTTGTTTCATATTTGTGAAGAGTTGAAATAAATGAAAAACGGACTGACGAATACATAATAATAATAACAAGTGCAATAATAATGTTTAAACAAAAATAATTAAAGAGATTATTTCTTACACAAAGTTAAGCATAGAATACATAATAATTGGGTTGATGGACCCAGCAATCAATATGTGATGATGACGTTGTTGTAATCTCGATTTTCTTACATTCATTTGTACTATCTTTTTAAGGCATAATTATTGAAATTATTATTATTTAGTTATTTAGGATACAAAAAATAAAAAATAAAAATAAAAAATTTCAAGATATGAAAAGTAAATTAAAGATACGAGAATACACTCGAAATAAATTGTTAATAAAATTTATTTTATATATAGGGAAATCTTATAATTTAATAAAGCACATTTTATAGAAAATTCATAGTTTTAGATTTGAGTTTTCTTTTTAATTGTTTGATATTTTAGTTAGTTAAGTGGAACGTGTATCATTTCTTAGCCATTATACGGATATATTTATATATCTTATGGTATTGGGTTATGATGCAAGCTTCTTCATTAATTACTAAGAGTTTGTAATGTTAATGGAAATACGTTTTAATACACTAATTAAGTTATAAGATAGTAATATTTATATAAAATTATTTTAAGGTTTGCAAATATAAATTCAATTACTTAAATATATATTGGGGTGTATATTTCTCCCCTTTAAATGTTTAGAATAGATTTTTTTCTTAGGCATGTTTTGAATTAATAAATGGACATATTATGATTGTTCTAATCATAATTTTATAAAGAAAATCAATATTTGATAATGTTGATTTTTTTAAAGACTCATATTATGATCAGACATAGCTTTAATTTTAGGATATACACTAGTTATAAGAATTAAGTCATTATTTTAGACTAAAACTACGTTTTGTCAATGTAATTTTTGATTTTTTTTAATGCTACATTATTATTTAGTTAGTTCTGAATAATTTTAGAATAATATAAATGATTTAGGTTTGTGGTAAAATTTAGGTTAAGTCCAGCTTATGTAACTGGTATAAAACTTTAGACTGGTGTCTCAAACTGAACATGTGATTAGACCCTTAGTTTACCTAACCAGTTGATGCGAAGCTTTTGCTTGATGTCTCAAACAGTACAATTTTTAAAGCCCATGGTCATATGAAATTTTTACTTTTTTTATTTGTTTATTTTATTTTATTTTATTTTTTTTTTTGGCGGTTTGAAATTGATTTTAGAGCAATAGGTTGAAAACGTTTAAAATTTATCTCGGAACACTATGAAGTGCGAGAAGTTAAGGCTGCCTTAAAAAAATAAAACACATTTTAGGGTTTGAAGAAAATAATGGTTGCTTACCTTAGTGCAGCCTATTGGTTTTGAAATTTTCAAAGAATTTATTGGGTAGATTTTCCCAATTTCTGAGAAAGACTTTTCTGGTGTATATTTGAAAAATATTCTTAAGAAAAAAAATATTGATTTTATTTTAATCTATTTTGTTTAAAGATTTAATCAAACACTTAACAATTTTTAAGTTTACACTTAACCTTTTTATAAACTTGATACTTCTTATTATCGCCAAATTTACTATTAGAATGATCACTATTGTTATAACTCAGAGCATTGAACACGAAAATAAATTTACGCAGTAGAATGTTCTTGAAGGTGAAGTTAATGATATTGGAAGTATCAACTGAAGTAATAATAAAAATAAGAAAGATATTGTCAAAGTTGCTCTGAGATTTTTGAGTGTACAGAGAGTGGTCATAATATACATTCATTTATATGTACGAGTACATATGATCAAAGTAACAAAAACTCAAATCGCAGATCAATCACAATAGACTGTTGCAAGTAAATAACAGAGGTGGGAGGATATCTAAATTAAATGTTTTACGTTTACTAGTAATTATTACAATTGTCATTTACATGTAAATAAAAGAATCTTTAGACAAAAGGATATATAAAAAAAATTGCAACAATGCTTATAACCTTAGACTCCGTAAATATTCTCTCTATACACTATTTTGCTACATGTTTGTTACAAAATCGGGTGAATATTGGAACTGCTATAAGGGAAAAACTTCACCAAGATACTTTAAAAAGTAAAAAATTTTAATCCTTTTCTTAAAATTAACATACCAATCCACAGTGGGGCAGAATCGAAATTTTTTGGAAATAAATCTGTAACTTCTGATCGGCTGCTTGGATTTTCATGAAGTTTGGAGCAGAGGAGTGTACAATGTTAAGTTTGGAAGGAGGGGCACAACAAACCCAAAGTTAGGTACCTCTGACATAAAAAATTTTTAATCGCTTGCAAAATTTTTCGTCCGATTTCACATATTTTCACATATTGTTGTAGGCCCTGATAAGACCTATAAAAACATGCTTACATGTCCTATTTATCTCTTATATTTTTGGAGTTATTTGCGTTTGAATTTTTCAGCACCATAATTTTGCATGTTCTTGGTCCAATTTTTTTCATATATACCCTAGTATTTCCGACCGATTTTATTAGTTGTTTTCTTAACTAATTAAATAATAAAATTATCTATTGAATAAAAATAATTTGAAGACGATACCTTTACCAAGTCTTAAAATATACTATTTTGAATTTGAAAATTGCAAAAAGACGACTTTTTGTGTTTTTTTTTTTAGCCGAAAAAGTATTTACACTCTTTTTTGTCTAAATAAAATTTTCTTTAGCAACATAATAATAATAATTTTACTTTTTTCTGAAAGTTAACTTCACAGAGATGACTTTAAGATAAAAAACAAGCCCAATAACTCAATTGGTCATGGTACACACCCTCCCGAATTCGACCCATTTTATATCAAAGTTTTGATTTTAGACCATATTTTCTTAAATCCCAAAGCACGAATCGACAAGCGGAATATATTTTGAGAATGAGCCGAAAATGTAAAAAATCCCATTTTTGGGAATTTTCATTAGTTTTTTGGGAATTCAGGAAAACCCTACCCCTGTTTGAAATTTGGTTAACGCGCTTTTATTTATATTAATAAGATCCACATTTCCCAAATTTAAGTAAATCTTTATCCTTTTCTAAGCATTCATATATTTCTATTAATGAATTTAAAATAACAAAACAAACAAAAAATGTCTATTTTAACTTAATCAATAAGTATTTTATTAGTTTACATTTATGGTGTTTACCTAAATTTAACAAATGTATTTTTCTATTGGTGATGGCTAAAAATTTATATATTTAAGATCTAGTGGCAATGCACTGGTAATATGCTTTCCGGTGATACCTAACAGCAACATATAATATCAATGAATTCGGTATAGGTACTCTTCCAAATTGACTCTTTCAGATATTATATAATAAAATGTTTTCTATCAGGGATTAAGAAAATTTTTCGATTTTAAACCTTTTATCAAAATTTTAAAAATTCTGAAGTTTAAAATTTAAAAAAAAAATTCGATTTTTTCACAATTTTAATTATTTTACGTTATTAATCGTTATTTCCAAAACTAAATATTAAACCAAAATAAATGTAAAACCCAAGACCTTACCAAAAACGAAAAAGTTACATACACTTCGTCCTTTCGATGACGTATTCTTTAAAAAAACCTACTTAGACATCTCGAATTGAATTGTGCAATCACATATAGAAACATTTTCATCAATCACAAATGTAATACGAAATATTATGGAAAATCGCATAAAATAGGTATGAGTCGTCGAGGATTAAGACTCTATTTGGAAGCATATATGGTAAATAGTTTTTTTTCTAAATTTTTTAAAAATATTGTTTTTTTGTAATTTTTTTTTAATCTCACAAATCACTGAATAGATTATAAAATATTATTGGTATACATTTGAGGTAATATGAATTAGAATTTTCTGATATTCTACTAAACCAAAGCAGACAACGATCTCAAGCAGGGTTGTCCGATTTTTTTGAGCTTCTGTCGCCAAATTGTTAATCAGAAATAGCCAAAAAAATCACCAAAAAATCGCCAAATTAAAGTTTTATTTGGTTTTTTAAAGAAATGCTAAAAAATTAACTAAAATGTTAAGTGTCGTACAATTTTTTAAACTTAAACTTTCGTATAATTTGCAAATGTAAATACAACTTTAACAAAGACAACGATAATGACAATAGCTAATAATAAAACTGACTAGTTATAAATTTTAACAAACTTCTGCTAAAGGTAACGCTACTGATAAAGCTAATTCGAGTACGCTGAATTCAATGGCCACAGCCGTTTTTTTAAAGTTACCTCTCGTATTCGTGATATTTGCATTTAAACTTAATTTTGGAAATAGCATTATTAAATTTAAGCTAAAAAAACTTAATTTTCCTAAACTCTTTTTTAGCCTTTCAAAATGATATATCTCAGAAACGAACGTTTTAAACTAAAACGTTAAATGATTTAATTTAACCCAATGAGTGTCCACATTGTTAAAAAAAATATTCTTACTTTCGAGCACAGTGTAATTCAATTAAAAAAAAAAAAAAAAAACAAAAAAAAAAACAAGTACAACTTAAAAACACTTTTCTGTTATATAGCTCCTTTTTAGGTCATTAACTTTTAAAATTTAATTAAAAAAATAATTAATTAATAACATAAATTGTTATAAATTATATTATAAATTGTTTCAAAGAATTAATTTATTCATGACGGTCACAATGAACGAAATCATTAATATCCTTAATATATTTGAAAGATGATGGAAAACAAATTAACAAACATTCAATACATAAGTATTGCAAAATTTTTTTTTTTGGGGATAAAATTTCATAAAGTAAGTTGAAGCTATTTACAAATTTAGGCTCTTCATTTTGTTAGATAGGCAAATACTAAAAATAGCTGATTTCTAGTAAGAAAGTTAAATATTAATAAATTTTTAAAAATTAGCCAAACAAATCGCCACTTTGCTTTATATCGCCAAAAAACTCACAATGTCGCCAAACGGAAAATTCAGTCGCCAAAAGCAATTAAAAATCGCCACATCTGACAACCCTAATCTCGAGTTGTGTTAGAATATGTTGTTTTAAATTGTTAATTTTGCAACAGAAAAATTATAGTTTTTGTCGCTCTGTGTAATTTATTTTTAGTTTTGTATGTATATGGCTGCATTTATTTGATGAAAAAAGAATTTTAATTATTTTGTATGTTTTGTATGTATGTATGTATGTGTATGTGTAAGTATGTATGTATATGGCTGCATTTATTTGATGAAAGAAGAATATTTAATTAATTTTAAGCAATTTATTTAAAAAGTGTTTGTTTGCAACAAAAAAAAAAAAAAATTATTGAGCATGTGATGCAGCAGACAGACATGTTTGTGTACATAGTATAACACTTAGACGTATGAGTGTTATATACATTTTATTAACTTTAAAATAATCATACTTTTTTTTCGTATTTCAATTTAAAAAGAATCATATTTTACTAGAATTCAGTCAACGATTCCAGAAATTGAAAAATTGTAGTTTGAAATGTTTTCTTACATTTTAAATTTTGGTTTAACTTTTTACTTTATTATAGGATTTATATTTATTTTGTTGTGTAAAAAAGTACTATGTTTTCTAAATTCTAATTAAAAATTTTCAAAAGCGATAAAATCCAATTTTTTTAAATGACATCTTAGTGTACCAATCAAATTCTCTCTTGTTTCGTACAAAATGTTCCATAATGGAAAGTAACAAAATATAGCTACCAAAAGACAGACAAACCCTAAGACCAAGTGTGCTTGGGATTTTTGTTTATAAATGATTTCTTAAATATTTCATTTACTGACTTTTATTGTACGAGTATAATAAAATAAATGTAATAAAGTTTAAATAAAGTTGTTGATAAAATTTATAAAGATTTTTAATTAAAAATTTATTCAAATGTAATTGTTTGTCTTTTATATTTGATTCATCCATATTCTATACTTCTTATTGAGAAGAAGTTAAATTAAATAAAGTTGGTCTTCTGTTGATGTTCTTCACTATATTTGTGTTGGCAAGAATATGCATACATATGTTTATCACTATGTATCTATATTGTACATAGTCAATTATATCTTATAGCTAGGAGGATTAAAATAAAAAATTTTGTCTGTTAAACACAATTTTCCTAAGGATCCACAAAATTTTATATGAACATAACTAAAGTACTAAGAATTTCAGTCTAATCACTAAGAAAGATTTTAGTCAATTTTATAATTTTAGATAAATATTATAAGATTATTCCTAGATACTAAAGGGAAGAGTGAGTTATCTCAATAGGTTACTTGGTATAGTTTCTGATATCCAGGAACCGTAATGATTATTTCTTTTAAAATAAAACTAAACATGGTTGAGGTGCCCAGCTTAGATGAAAATTTAATTAATTTTAATACACAGTTTCTACAAAAATTTCGTCCTTGCATTATTCTTTCGTGAGCTGGAACAAAATGAAAAAAGGACCTTTTTCGTCAGTAGTATTTTATATCTGTTGTGTCAATTGATAGTTCAGTAGTTCAGTAGCTGGACCCGATCCGCTTTGCTGGCCCTTAGTATTAATTGCTTTTCAAAACACCTAATAAAACCAATAATTTTTTTTAACCGCGAAATATAATGGACAAACGTGAAACTACACAGAAACACGACTCACGGTCCATAGAATATGTGTGTAAATTTTTTTCAAAATCGTTGCAGTAGTTTTTGAGTTTAGCGGTTACATACAAACATGTCTCTTTTATATATAGAGAGATTAATTTATTTTATCAGAAAATCTCGAAGTTAAGAAGCAAAGTATTTAGAAATTGCAACCGATTAAATATATAGTATGTGCAACCGGTCAAATTCAATTGGCAACAAATTCGCTTGTGCCAATGAATATGTTTCCTCTATGACCCGATTGCATCTTAGTTAATATTTTTTGTCTCTCTTTCAGTAAAAAAATAACAACCATGTGTTATACGTAGTAAAAGCATTTCATGAGAATTTCATATGACTGTGAATGTATAAAAAAATTATAAGTATGAAAACTACATGAAACGATAAAGATTGTTACCTCTTAAGTGTTGAAATTATCACGTGTTTGATAAGATATCAATATGAAAATAAATCAATTTAAATTTTATTTCTATGTTCATTAACGTGAAGATTTATATAAAATTTAAAATGTAAAAAATACAGTTTTTTTCAGCGATAGTCGATTAAACGTTAGAAAGTAACTTAAACTTATCTGTTTCGTCTTCTTTTTTGAATAGTTAAAAATATAAATTAGAAGACATAAAGTAAAATTTACTCAACATAAATTCCACACAAATACTCCTTTGTCATAAAACATACTTTTGTAAAACTACAAAGAATGCACAGTGGGGCCAATCACAAGATTTTTGATAATAAATCTGTATCTAGTAAAGTACTGCTCGAAACGGATTGAAGTGTATAGAAAAGTTGTAGAGGAGGACTTAATCTTTCAGAAAAGTCATTTTGTAGACACCCTGTGATAATACGAGATTAGCTGCAGGGTATCAAAATTGACCACCTCGAGTATGTAAAAATTAAAAAAAAATCTTAAGTTCCTCAAATCAAGTTCGATTTTAAAGATTTTTATATCTTTTTTTTTGTATTTTTGATTTTTTGCCTAGAATATTTTTAAAAAAATTTTCTCTTATTGGAATCAGAACATTTTTCTGAAAAACGAAATAAATTCGGAGCAAAAAATCAAAAATTCAAAATTCAAGCGTATATCTTTTTAGCTATAAAATATAAATTAGGTAGATAATTTATATAACTCTTCTTTACCCTTGCTAAGCACTTTACAGAAATATAAAAAAACTTTAAAATCGGACTTGATTTGTAGAAGTTACGATTTTTTGAAACTTTTACATGCTCGAAGTAGTCAATTTTGACACCCTGTAGCTTATATCGTATTATGACAGGGTGACTACAACAAGATTTTTGTAAAAGCTTCCTTCTCTACAACTCTTCCGTATATCTCAATTCGATCCAACCACTAGTTTACCGGGTACAGATTTATAACCAAAAATTTTGTGATTGGCCCCACTGCGGAATGGTAACAATTGCACCAAAAATTGTTCTATATAACACAAAAATGCCGTAAAATGCTAAAAACACAGAAAAACAAAAGAAAAAAAATATTGCTGAAAATGGAAAAATACATGTTGAACAAAAGGAGCACAGGAACTGGGGGAAAAAATAATAAAACAATGTTTGCACTTATTGTTGTATTTTGAACATCACATACTCTATAAAGTATAAATGAAGTAAGTCATTGTTTAAAATTGCTGACAGACTTATGTACATATGACCTATAAAGTAAATAGTATACTACATCATTTCCAGTTGTATATAAGAAGATCCTAATTATATTTCAGAAATTTTTAATTATTCTTAAAAATTTTCCATGTGTAGTTCAAAAATTCTATTTTTATTTTATACATTTCTAAATAAATTTCAGAAACTTTTCTATTTATAGTTCAGAAATTTCTAAATGTATTTCAGAATTTTTCAAATTTTGTGTGGGAAATTTCCATATGTTTTCCAACGTTTTCTAATAGTTTTTCAGAATATCTTTAAATAAAATTCCCTAAGTATGTTTTCCCTTTCCAGAGCTTTCTGAAGCTTTCAGCTGATGTAGAAAATTAAAATTCGGTATACTTATGAAACTATTCGTTCTAAAAAATCTAATGGTACCAGATTTTGAAATTTCTGTCAGGGAGGGGAGATACGCGGATTTATATATAATTTCCTTAGCATGCTTTTTCTTTCCAGAGCTTTTAGAAGCTTCCAGACGATATAGAAAATTAAAATTCGACTTACTTATAAAACCATTCATCTTAAAAATTCTAATGGTACCAGATTTTGAAATTTCTATCAGGGAGCGGAGATACTGGGATTTATATATAATTTCCTTAGCATGTTTTCTCTTTCCAGAGTTTTCTGAAGCTCCCAGAGGATATTGAAAATTAAAATTCGACTTACTTATAAAACTATTCATCCTAAAAGTTCTAATGGTACTAGATTCTGAATTTTCTATCAGGGAGCGGAGATAATCGGATTTATTATTATTATTTTATTTTATGCTTTATGTCGATTTTGGTTTTAAGAAGTTTAAATTTGTTGTTTGTTCTGCAAGTTTTATCAGAATCGGATTTTGTTTTTAGATCAGGGAGCGCATTTACGCAGATTATTTATTTTTTATTTATTTTTATTTTATATTATTTTGTTTTAAAAAGTTTGCTAATTTAATACTTTAAGCATTATTATCTCATCAAATTCTAATGGCTTCAAATCTTTTAACTTCGATTAGGGAGAGAAAAAGCGTTAAAATATTGTTCATATATATATATATATATATATATATATATATATTTTAGCGATTTTCGGATTAGTTTGTGCATATTTTTCTTGGCATTATCAGGCTTATACGCTATATATTTTCTATGGAAAAATTCTTAAAAACAATTAGAAATTTCTGAAATACAAATTAAAATTTCAAAATACAAATGAAACAAAAAGATGCTGAAATGGAAATTTCTTAAACATATATTCAAAAATTCTGAAATATAAATGGAAATTTCTAAATTATATTTCTAAATTATATTTAGAAATTTCTGAACTATAAATATAAAATTCTGAAATACAAATGCAAAATTCAAATAGAATTTTTCGAACTATAAATAAAAATTTCTGAAATATAATTAGAAACTATTGAAATATAATTAGAAATTTCTGAAACATTATTAGAAATTTCTAAAATATAAATGGAAATTTCTGCAATATAAATTTCTGAAATACAACTGGAAATGGTGTAGTTTATCTTTACAAACAAAAGTTTAAACAATGTCTCATGTCTGCTTAAGAAATTTAGGATGCACCAGATGTGTTCCTTTTCTTTATTACACTGTTAACAGTCCTCCTACACTCTTGCATTTTAATACAAATGTATGTGTGTTTGCTATGCCTGAATTAATTGCAAGTAATTTCTTAATTTTTTTTTCATCTTTATTATTTTCATTGTTGTTGTTATTCTTGCCAATATAGTGTGGCAACATCTGATGCCCTATAGTTTTGACAAAAGAAGAAGTAAACTATTTTTACTTTTTTCATTATTTATTTTCATAATTGCACATTGGTGAAAAAGGGGTCGAAATGGTGCTTAATTCAGGGAAAGTTGATATCAATATTTTAATGTTTACATTTTATTTTTCTGTTGATTAATCAAGAAAAAAATGCATTATGGAATTTTTAAGATTTTTTTCTTGTTTTTTTGACAGAATGCTGATGTTCGTCTGTCCTTATCTTTGTTAATTTTAATTATATTAATGGATATAGTTCTCATTATTTCCATACATAATTTCCATACTAATGGACTAGCGAAATTGATGCTAAATACTTAAGAATCCTTTTAACCCCATACTGAGATAAATTTGCATAATACTTATGTATTTATATTAAATTGTCTCGATTTGTATACAAATATATGAAGACATAAAATGTTGCATATGTATTCCACTAAAATTTAAAATTGATACTTTATAAAATAATCTCCAAAATATATCGGTTCAATTATTTTGTTTTTTATGAGTTGGACCATTTTTAAAATATAATATATAAAGTATAGTTTTCGAAGATATAATTTTCTACTTTTTTACAACATATAAAGGAAAATTATTAGTTAATACATCATGAGTTAAAAACTTTTTAAAACTACTTTTCATACTCGTGAAATTAAGATTTTAATGATATTTTCTAAGTATTTGTTTTTTTAATATTCTTTTATTAAAGTTTAAAAATTTCAGTCATTTTCCATTACAAATTGGACTCTTGAAAGGTCGTATTGAATACCCTTGATGTGTGTATTCAAATTACCAATTAACAACAGGAGTATTATATTGCGAACACCAGTTCATTAATAGTTCTAGTGAATAAATGTCTAATTAAGAAAATAAATTTCAACAGAAAAATAATTTTAACAAAAAAAATATATATTCGTGAAAACTTACCACTAAATATACAGGTCTTCCTTTTATTTATTCAATTATATCCGAGGTTTTAGGAATATTTATCATCATTTCAATTCATTGATATTTAAGTGTAATAAATACTTCCCCATTATTAGTTTGCGGAACTTTCTGATTTAACCTTTTAGGGACCGAATGTATAAAAGTGTTCTTAAAGGATTATTATCTATAATCTTTAATAGTAACGGGAGAGACCTTTTCAATGGTATCTTAAAATCCAATAAGAAAAAAGGTGTGCACTTAAGGTGTTTTTTATTTGAGAGCAATTGGAGTTAAAAAAACAATTTTTTCAGAATATTAAAAAAGACAATATGTACCCACTACTTCTCAGAAAAATATTAGAACAAACAACCTGTAACATTTTAAGTTACAGCTTCAAAATTAGTGTATTTTAGGAAAATTAAAAAAAATAAAATATTTGTACAAAACAAAATTTACAAAAAAAAAAAAAAAAAACTTAAAGCATGGACGCATATAAGGGCATATAAACCATAAAGACAATAAAAACAGTATAAAAATGCTTTCTTCCGTATGCAAAATCTCGAAAAAAAAATCGAGTCATAAACAGCCGAAACTTGCAGCTGAAAATTGGCTGAAACAGAATAAAACGCATATCCATACACACAAGAAAAATATTTATTGGAGTTCGGTTCTAATTTAAATAGTATTAATAACATGGAACAAAATTACACTATACTTCCCTACAAGCAAAATAATACGAAAGTGATTCGAAATTGTATTGCTTAGAAGAAATATTTTATTGCTGCAATAATCATATACGTATTGCCAAAGTTTCCCGCATCGATAGAGATTGTGCATCACAGGCGATACATCTAAGTAATAAGAAATAAATACGCCTGGAAGAAAAATAGCCAATATTGCTAGATAATCATCTAGGTAAAAAAAAAAAAAGAAAATACCAACAGATAACCTTCTGGAATGTGTAATAAATATATAGAAAAATTATCATTAAATGAATCTTGAAATAGTATAATAAAGAAATCTCTTACATCATTTTAAATTTAAAAACTAATTTTTTCTCCTTTTTAATAGATTTAATATTTTTTAAAGATATTGCAATAAGTTTACTAATAAAACAAGGACGGCCGCCAGCAAAATAATCCAAAGAAAAATGGCCTAAAAAATTCATATAAAAAATTATTCAATGTTTTGAAGTGATTTTGAAGTAATTTTTGAACTATAATTCTTTTCTGATGACACATTTCGAAATTTTTGGGTGATTTTTCGTTTTATAAGATTTTTTTTAATAATGTTCATAATACTTCCTATATTTGATTTGAAGAATGAAGCGCCGCCGTCAAAAAAAATTCTAATTTAAATACCCAGCAAAAACTTTGCTTTCTTGGTGAGCTAGCAGATACAATTGGAAACAAAAATAAATTACTTATTTTTTGCATGAATAACTAGTTATTTTTGTTCCAGTTATCCACAAATTCATGTAGTTATTTTTAAACTCTAGGGATACTGAAAAATATGTACCTAAACGAAGAAGAAAAATTAATAAAAAAAAACAAAAAAATTTTGCTGTCTGTGAGATTTGAACTTGGACACAAATTAACCATTCGTTTTTAACGACTAACGTCTTACTTAGTTTTTAGTATAAAATTTCTTTTTAGACATTTTGTTAAAATAAACTAACAGCATCAGAATGGGGTTGAACCAACAACCTTCTGGTTGCTAATCCAGCGCTGTAGCCAACTCATCCACGTGATTGCAATATAACTGTGCTATTATACCATTGAGTACTTATTTATGTAATACAGAGTAGGAAAATAATAATGACGACTCATTACCGAGATACTACTTTAATAAGTAGTTGTCATTACCGAAAACCAAAAAGTTTTTGCTGGGTAATCTAGATTTTTTTTTTGCAAATAAATACTCAAAAATGCTTAAATGGATGATTCTTTCAAAATAAAATTGGCATGTGATAGCAGGTAAGAAATTATTTTCTTCATTGTTAAAGTGCTAACATTTTAACATTTTTCAAGCAATTTTAAGAATAAAAAAAGGCTAAAGCTAAAACGAAAATTTTTAGGCTAAAAGAAAAATAAAAAGTTTAGATTTAGCTTTAAAAAGGCTAAACTGGCAACACCGCTTATAAATTGAAATTCTAATTATTGGTGATAGCAATTGAAAAATTCAGTTACGCAATTCCTTACACAACGAATCTGATTTTTCTGTGTACATTTATGTATAATATGTATTTGAATATAGTATGATTTATCCATTTTTAATGAAACTTAGAAAGCTTCATAAGAAATTGTTAGAGAATATTTCTATAAAGATTAAAGGACGATAGTCCTTCCAAAATAAATATCAATTAAATATATATATATATATTTATTTAAGTCGAAAATACCTCTAAAACCCAGTTTTTAATACATATCTCCGCAATTTATGAACTGGTCATGCTGAATTTCATAGGTAAAATTTTTGAAAGGATTTGCGATCGTTTGAGATATATACTATATAGGACAGTTATCGGTGGGATTCATAAATGCCATTTCAACCGATATACGGACGGAAGGAAATAGTCCTATCAGCATTATTTCTTACATGGATCCAGAAATTGTAAAATTTTTTGCTCTTCGACGAAAATTCTGGAAATTATAAATAGAATGACAAATTTATATATATATCTTTTACATCTGTGGTGAAGAGTATAAAAATATAATACACAAATTTTTAATTTATTTGCATAAAAATATGCAGCTTGTTTTGGTAGATATTTTATCGTTGTTAAAATATCATTTTTCTTTTGTTCGCCAATGTCAATGTAGTTTTCCTTTTTTAGTGTCAAAGCTATTGTTTGTTTTTCTGTTAATGTTAATTGTATAGTTTGACCAAGGTTTATCGAGTCCATGGCTATCTGTAGATAGTTGGATCCTCCTGGCTCTTCTAATTTTACAATCTGGATTTTTATAGATAAGATTAGTTATGCTGGTAGAGTATTTCCTTTCGCATGTATAAAAGTTTTGCACTTTTAACCATGTTAACTACATGACTAGGAGTATACAATTTTTGAGACTAATCCTGGTAATATTTTGAAGTATTTTTATTGATAATAACAGCTGTATAATATTTATACACGCAGTTATCTTAAAAAGTTTAACACATTCACTTATATTTACATAAAACAGTTTCTCCTGAATTTCATTCAAATATGGCAAAAACTTTTTGGCAACTACTTAATAAAGTAGTTTGTTGGTAATGAGGCGTCATTATTATTTGCCTACTCTGTACTACATAAATAAGTACTCAATAGTATAATAGTCCAGTAATATTGCAATCACGTTTATCAGTTGGCTGGAACGAGGATTAACAACCAGAAGGTTGTTGGTTCAACCCCATTCTGGAGCTGTTAGTTAGTTTTTATTTAACAAAATATCTAAAAAGATAATTTATACTAATAAAGTTTATGCCACTTATAAAGTAAAATGCGACGGTGTATTGAGTAAGACGTTAGTCAATAAAAACGAATGGTTTATTTATGTCCAAGTTCAAATCTCACTGAAGGAAAAATTTTTTTGTTTTTTTTATTTTATTTTATTTTATTTTCGTTTACATACATATTTTTGAGTACCCTCAGAGTCTAAAAATTACTACATGAATTTTTGGACAACTCGAACAAAAATAATTAGTTACTCAGGCAAAAAATAAACAGTTTATTTTTGTTTCCAATTATAGCTGCTAGCTTACCAGGAAAGCAAAGTTTTTGCTGGGACTTAACACCGTCAATCTCTTACTCCAGATGGAAATTTTTATAAAGCTTAGGTGTAATAATGGACCGAATGTAACAAGTTTCAATAAGTTTTTCAATTTTGACCTGTATTTTGTTTATAAAGTTTATGTGGGCAACTAACCCGACGGACGGACGGACATAGTAAAATCGACCGCACCAAATTTTGGTGCAGTTTTATTAATAAATTATACTGCTTTTTTTAAAAAAATACTGTTGAAAAGGTGAGCAAAGTTTTTTTTTTTATTAATTTTTAAAAATTGAATAAAATCCCAGCAAAAACTTTGCTTTCCTGGTAAGCTAGCAGCTATAATTGCAACCAAAAATAGATTACTTATTTTTTGCCTGAATAACTAGTTATTTTTGTTCGAGTTATCCTTAAATTCATGTATTAATTTTTAGACTCTGAGGGTACTCAAAAATATGTATGTAAACGAAAATAAAATAAAATAAAATAAAATAAAAAAACAAAAAAATTTTTCCTTCAGAGAGATTTGAACTTGGACACAAATTATCCACTCTTTTTTAATGACTAAGCTCTTACTCAGTAAACCGTCTCGCACTTATTTTTCTAACTGACAAAAACTTTTTTAGTATAAATATATGTTTTTAGACATTTTGTTATAAAAAACTAACATCATCAGAATCGGGTTGAACCAATAAACCTTCTGATTGTTAATCCAGAGCTTTAGCCAACTCATCCACGTGATTGCAGTATTACTGTGCTATTATACTATTGAGTACTTATTTATGTAATAGAGAGTAGGCAAATAATAATGACAGCTCATTACCAAGAAACTACTTTAATAAGTAGTTGCCATTACCGAAAACCAAAAAGTTTTTGCTGGGATAGTTCTTTACAAATATATTTGTTATACTTTTTGAAAATTATCTTTTTACGGATAGATGAAAATGAGCTAACTTAATAGTATTATGTAAAAAAATCAGGTCTATACGCCCTTATACACGTCCATGCTTAACTTGATGAAAAACACACTAAAATACCTGAAAAATTTTGCTTTAAGAAATTTTTTATTAAAAAAATACACCTAAAGTTGATGAAATTTAATTTGACAGCACAAATTTTAAAAACAAATTTTAATTTGACAGCTCAATATAAAAAAGAAACACAACCTAAACCAACAATTTTTATTGCTATTGATACAAAATTTTGCCTATTTTTATTCGATACCCATTTCTATTACGAAACTTTAAATTCGATTAATCGCCACTTTCGACATAATTTAACCCAGTGTGCATTATTCTGTTTCTGTTGCTTTTGATCTCTAAGAGTTGAAAGTATTTACAAAAATAATTAGAAATTTAACAAGACGACAGATTTAATTGTACAACGGAAGAAGTGTCAAAGCAGTAGCACAAGTTAAAATTTGCAAAAACAAAGTTGTTAGTTAATAGTTGTTGTTCTTTGGTTGTAAAACTCAAATGACAAGAAAAGAAAATTTCATTAAAAGATTAGTGTTTGAAAAGAAAATTAAATAGTTATTATTTTTGTTTATTCTTAAAGAAACGTAAAAGAAAAAAATGCTATTCATGGATTCCATTGTTATAGAAAATTTAAGAATTTTTTTGTTTGTAATTTTAATTAAAACTATTCGTTAAGTAGCTTATGCAAAGTTTTCTTCACGGAGGTTAATGCAAGTTGTTTGAACTATTTTTATATATTATTCTTATTTATTATATTTTAAAAGAGTGCAATTAAATAGATAAATATACAAGCAGATAGACTGACAGACAGATAGTTAGATGGATAGATAGATAGATAGATAGATATATAAATAGATAGGTAGTTAGATAGATAGATATATAGATAGATATATAGATAGATAGATAGATGGATAGATAGATAGTTAGTTAGTTGGACAGATAGATAGATAGATAGATAGATAGTTAGTTAGATAGTTAGATTGATAAATAGATGGATAGATAGATTGATAGTTAGATTGATTGATAGATAGATAGATAGATAGATAGATAGACAGATAGGTAGATAGATGTATAGATAGATAGATAGATAGATAGGTAGGTAGATAGTTGGATAGATAGATAGATATAATTTTCTAATTCCAGCTTTGCGATTTGAGGAATGAAGGCGAAATTTTATGGAAAAAATAGATTGAATTTGGGAGACCCTGGTTCTTGCAGGATTAAAGTTTTTACAATTTTCTTTTTCCTTCGCGTAATTTTCTATAAAAATTTGTTTCAGAGAAGTATAAATACTACATATGTTACTTGATAAATTTTTTTATAACTGAAACTGCTTTTTTTGGCAAAAAAAAAAAAAAACGGCGAAAAATCTAGTTTTTTCAGTTCAAATTAATTGCCTATAACTTTTGAATCCGTAAATATTTTTTCAAAATTCTTTCTTCACTCAACTTTGCGTTCGTTGTTAATGAAATGAAGAAAATTTCTAAAAACTCGGATGAAATTTAGGTCCGCTGTGGCGAAAAAACTTCATTAGGGCAGGCTAAAAAGTAAAAAAATTTTTCTTTGAATCCTAATATCTCTTAAGCTTAAGGAGATAAGATATGCATATGCATGTAAATCTTGACCAGCAGAATCCTACTATATAAAAATCTTTAAAATCAGTTCAGATATAAGGAATTAAGACCATTTTAAAAAATTTTATACCCGAGGTATCCAACTTTGGGACCATGTAGACCCGCCCCTGTAGGTCTATATGGTCCTAGCTCAAAACTTAAACTTGCCTACACCTTTACTATCACTATGTAAAATTTCATTGAAATTTGAATGGCCGTTCCAAAATGCCATAATTATTTCCATTTCATTTTTTGAATCGCACACTGTGCGATAGGACAAAATTAGAAGGTGTTGTCATAGGAAGTTGAAACTTGCTACGCATATTACTTTAGACTGAGAATTAGTATATGTGAAGTTTTGAAAAAAACCCGTACGTTCTAAAATTAAAAAAAAAACTAAATTTCTTCTAAAATAGTGGTGAGAACTTTACAAAAATTTGTGAAATTTAAACACGGATCTACTGCTAAAATACTTACCAGAATATTGATTATTTATGAGGATGTCAATTTGTATTTGAATCGGAACAGGAACGTCCATATTTCTTGAAATTTAAAAAAATATAAAATACTGGCCTGTTTTTTTTTTTTAATAGAAGGAGGTGCCGCTTGAATCTTGATTCTTGGTACATATATTACTTTGAGCCCAGTGTGAATATATTGAGGATTTTGAAAAAAATGGAACACGGACACGTCTACTTCCCATACTTTCTGAAATGAGAAAAAAATGCCTTTTCTTCTAAAATACTGGTCAAAACAGTATTAAAATTTTTCGAATGCCATTGGTAGTATATTCTTAATGGGTCAGACAACATTTGATTTGATGGGAGCAAGGGCATATCTACTTTCCCCAAACCCTATCTTCTAATATTATTTCGACTTCTGCATCTAGAGATTCTGTTCAGTAACTAATTAATTTGCCTAAGTTTGTCCGATTTATGGTACAACTTTTTGTTATTGTTTGAAATCTTAAAATAATATCGTTTTAATATCATGAAATATTTTAACGTAAAGAATTCTTACGCCCGTATTCAGAAACCAATTTTTAATTTAAAATACATTTTACAGACAAAAATTTTATGAAGAATTTGTGTTAAAAGGCATTCTAAATTTAAAAGTTGTTTGTGAATACAAACTTTTGTGTAAGAAAATATTTTTTTTTAAATATATATATATTTCTTTTGTCTTGGTTGTGGCAAAAAATAGGAAGTAATTCTTATTTTACATATTAACAATTAAGTTTAATATTTTTCACTTTTCCGACAAATAAAAAAATGTACGCCTTAAAGTATGCTTCCATATTTTCACATTTTTGCTTACAAAAATAATCTACATATTTTTCCAAACGTAAACACGAAATTAAACTATCATAGCAAGAGTTGCTTTCTTTAAAAAAAAACAACAACAACAATAACAACAAAAAACTACTAAATTTATATAAATAAGTTTGTATGTAGATTAAAGACCGGCTCCCATAGCATTCGGAGCCGAGTGTTTTCGGCATTTTCACATACACATCACGAAGGCTAACGAAGGTAAGCAATTGTGAGCGAACAAAAACAAAAAACAATCAGTTTTGTTCTAGTTTACACAAGGTATTTTCATGTCGTATGGTTTAGCAAAAAAAAAAAAAAAAAAAAAAAAAACAAAACATATAATAAAGAGCGTAAAAAAAGTTATTTGTTTTTTTTTTTGTGTGCTAGATATAACAAACACATTCGCAACAAAGATCGTAAGCAAACCAAATACACTAACACCTTCAAATTTTGTGCCTATCGATGATGTAGATACATGCTTACACAAAAAATACCAATTGCAATCCTTATATTTCCAACTAAAAAACGTCCAAACCCTGCAAGCATTTAGGGAATTCTTTTTCGAAATAGCTCACTAATTCGCCACTCTTAGAAGTGCAATAGAAGATTTCTCTCAATTTTCCAACAACAAAATATATTAGTATACGAATTGAATCTTCTAGACGTAACTACTTTAATCACTATTAGAAGTTGTTTGGATAATAGTTACAGTTATCCAAAAACGAAAACACTATTTTTCAACATCTTTTCTAGCATTTGGAAGATTGTTGTTTACCAATCCACATAATCTGTCGAATTCGGCACTCTAAGATGATTAATAGTAGAATGTGCAAAACTTTACAAAAACAACACACATTAGGTTCGAAATTTTATCATAAAATCATGATTTTGGCGATTGTTTACATTTCATAATGGGAAAAAGAACAAGCAGAAACAATATAATTTTTCTTAGTAAAAATAAAAATTTTCAAGTGATTAGAGTGAAAAAATTAAATTATTTTATTAATTAAATAAAATTATTTACGTAAACTGATGTGAAACAAAAAATTTATAAGTTTTAAATAAAAATTAAGAAAATAAGGTAAGCATTTATCATAATTTAAAAGATATTATTAATATTTCAACTAGTTCTGGGCAAGCGAATAAATTTAGGAAAACATTTTCATTTTCTATAAAAATAAAAAAATATGTTGTTAACAATTTGAGGGCCAGAAAATTTAGTTTTATATAAAATTCTTAATAACTAAAACAACATTTTTTAAAAGTGTGGGAGTTTGACTTATGTATGACATGCCCGCAGCAAAAGTCGCTAATTTTCAGAATAATTTTCTATAGAACAAAAAATTACGAATATATTAAAAATTCAATTTTACAAGTCTATTCTGTGGAAGATTAAAATTTATATATATATATATATATATATATATATATATATACATATATACATATATATACATATATATACATATATACATACATACTATGCAGCAATCAAAATTTTGGGAATGCATTGCATTATTTTTAGTAGAGCTGAATTTTTACACTTTAAATTTGAATTTTTAAAATTTTAAATTAAATTTATTTAAAAGTTTGAAAAGAATTCAAAGATTGTTCTTGTTGTGTAGAGTAGATTGTGGTAATTTTTGGTTAAGTAGCGGTATTTATTTCCAAGTTTCAAAAATCTTAAATATTGACAAAAATGATTGAAAAAACTTTCAGGGCCAAGATGAAATTTAAATAATGATTTAAAATGGTACATCATCATTAAAATTGGTAATAAAGTATGGAAATGATTAAAAGATCATATAGTTTTTAATAAAGAGAATCTCCTTTATAAAAATGGAAACATTTGAAAGAGAAATTAGAGAAAATTTATTATAAATATTTTTTCAAATATTTCCAAAATTCTTAATAGTCAGCTATGTGTTCAGCGAGAAAGTATGATTTTAGAAAAGTATATGGTGTTCGCCTTGTAAAAAGTGTAATACATTTGTTCTTTAATAATTTTTGAAAAACTGGCGATTTTAGAAAAAAATTAACCAAAAAATTTTTATTTATTTTAATTACATAGAAAATTCAATACAAAATTAAAATAAATAATAATGTAGTCTTGTAATATTTAGAAATCGTATATTATATTACTAATCATTTTATAATGCGAACATCATAACCTTTCTAAAAATCATACATTGTCGCCGAACATACTAATAACTGCAGGAAATTTTGCAAATATTCTAATAGATGTTAAATTTTCATTTGAATTCAAAATCTTTCTGTGCATTTATATTAATTGTTTTCTGTAGTAAACACAAGGAAGAGTTATTTTTGTTATTTAAAAAATAAATTACAATATTAATAATTATTCTTATTTTATTATATATATCTACTTTATTAAATTTGAAAGAAACAAATATTCTTTTCTAATTTTGTTCTTAAAATATTTTTTAGTATTCTTTTTTAATTTAATTTTTTTTAATGTTAATTTGAATTGAAAATATTGTTGTGTAATTAATTTTATTGCTTTCCATAATAAATATCAGAAAGAATTAATTTTGTGATTTAAAAAATTTTAATATTTTTACTTTTGATAATTTTGTTCATTCCTAATCCTTCATTTTAAAATATAAGTATTACTGGCATTATTATTTTAAAAATTTTATGCAAAATGGTTTTAAAATTCTGCAAAAATTTTCTATCGAAAGTGTAACTACGTCGGCACACCGGAAAGTTGATATGTTTCGCTTTTACTATTGAATTCTCATATAGTTAGAAATAGCATCTTTTGAGTAACGCTTTAGTGGGGATTGGAAGATTCGAATTAGGATTTTTTATTAGACACTTTTTACTGCGGAATAGTAGATCTTAATACGTGACGTACAAAACTTACTAAAGCGTTACGAATTCTGATCTACTTAGTAACACCGTTCGTTAAGAAATGTGTCACTAAGAGATAGTTCCTTTTGAGTAACGCTTTAGTGCGAATTTGAAGATTCGAATTAGTGACATTCAATAATGACTAAAGCGTTACTCAAAAGGAACTATCGCTTAGTGGCACAGTTCTTCCCGAACGGTGTTACTAAGTAGATCAGAATTCGATAGTAAAAGCGACGCATATCAACTTCCTGGCGTGTCAATATAGTTACGATTTCGATAGATAATGTTTGCAGGGAACATACATAAAAAACGATTATGTGTATGTATGTATATACAATAAACAACTACTGCTTGCTTATACAAAAAATAACACACTGAAAGTATTTACAATGATTTTTGTATATGTTTGTGCGTGTATATTTTTAATAATTTTTCCAGATTTTTGCCTATAACTCGGTTGTTTATGGACCGATATGGTTAATTTGAAAAACCGAAATTTAAAAAAATATATTTACAACAGACTTATATAAAAACAAATTCAGGAGCTTTGACTGATATCTCAGTTACTAACCGAATTTGTTCAATTCTTCTGCCTAAACATTAAAAAAAAGTTAAAATTTTCTGTGCAAAAACGAAGTCGTTAACTTATATAGGGGCTTAGAAAAGTCGAAAACAAATACGTTTCTAGAGGCCGATTTTGTTGATTTTGAGCCATTCTAATATGCCATTTACACCAAACAAAAAGTAGTATTTTTTGGCTTTATTTGGTTTTTGAATATAAAACTACTTAAATTTGTTTGATTTTTCCATACAAATCAAAAACCATTTTTAACTAGTTTTTATTGAAAACCAAATAAAAACCACAAAAATAACTCTTTATGATACATCCTGTTTAAGAACCGTGGCTTTTCTATATAAAGAAAAAAATAAAATTTTAAATTTATAGAAATTATTTGTTTTGTTTATGAATTTATTACAACAAATAATTTATAAAAAATTATTAAAATATGTTTTAATATTGAAACTATGTATTCTCTGATCGAAGAAACAGCAAATAGAGCGGAAATAAAAAATATCCAAGAAATGTGAATTTCAACAAAAACTACATTGGGAAGAAATAAGGTATGTAAACGATAAAGTTTTTGAAATTTTCTTTTTCAAAAAATAATTAGTTTTTGTTTTGGTATAAACGGAATATAAGGAATATTGCCTATAATTTGATGTATAAAATAAATATATCCGATAACTTGGGCTTCCTAAAAAGTGATTTCAACACATAGATGGATATCGATGGATAGGATCCATAAAATATTTACCTTTTGAGGTCTTAGATGAATATTGTAGAAATTAAAAAAGGAACGACAAACTTATTTATACCTTTTGCACTTGTGGTGAAGGATTTGAAAACAAATTTGCCAATAATTCGGTTGTTTATGATTTGGTTGACTCCACATAAGAACCAAGTTCGTAGCTTATTTATATTTAAAAAAATAACGGTTTTAGAACTAATTATTTTTTGAATTTTTTTTTTTTTTTTGAAACAGTTTAAAGCCACCTTATTTGTTCACTAATATTTGCTTTAAATTCTCTGATTCTTTTAAAATTATATGAGGCATATTGTTACCTTTCTAGAAATGTAAATTTCAATATAATTTGAAAAATGCTTTTATTTAGAATTTTGTCTATGAAACAAAGCACTGTGCGTTCCTTTACACATGCTTTCTAAGATTAATATTTCACTACATTTATGATATTTTTACGTTTAAATTACTAAAACAATTAAAATGAAATTATCTAGAAGAAATATAATATATTTTTGTTTGAAGTCACGTCCACAATTTAATCCCAATTTTTAATTTTTACTTTTTTAGCGGGCAATATTATTATCAGTAATAATTTAATATTGTCAAATTAGGCGCAACGAGTTTGGCATGAGATATGAATACTTATACTTTTGGCACCTCTTGTCTTCAATGAACTCTCAGGCCTTACATTAAATAAAAGTCCACTTAAGAATTTCAATCTACTCCGATTTGTTCTCTGACTGCGTTTATTTAAAGATTTTTTTGTATTACTGATTCATTTTATTTTCTAGATTTTCTCAAGAAATTATCTTTTTTTAACAATTTTTTGTTTAGCTGTACTTACCGCCGCTAGCAGAAAATCAAAATTACACACAGCTATCTGTTTAAATCTATCCATATCATCGGAACGCATCAAATGATGCCAACTTTCTTCCACGTGACGCATACTGTACGAGACATCAGCTGCCATGGGATTGTAAAATGTCGACGTATCATCATTGGGATGACCCGATGGCTTCCGACCAGCCGAAAATGAATCTCTATCTTTCATAGTCGTTTGACTGGCCAACGATTGTTTATCATCACTAATTTCACGTTCTGTACTATCATCCTCATCCTCTTCTTCCTCTTGATCATCTGGATCGGCGGGGAAAAATATATTTGCAATGGCAAGATGCATCGAACGTACACTGTTCGAGTCCATGTATCGTATGCGTGACAATTGTTTACAGTAGGGATAACGCCAATGTATAAGAACTTTACCGGACATGATTTTGTCACGTAGCAAGAAACCTGAAAGAGAGAAAGCAAAAAATGTTATGCATAATTTAAATGAGTGTTTTAGTATTTGAAAGGGATAATTAATATGATAAGAGAATTGCAATTACATAATATATTAATACCTCCGCCCAGATACTCACTCATTTCATTGTGTATTTTTTTAAATGAAGAAAAACAAAAGTTTCCCTTCTCCGATGTGATATAAGCCTCTGGATCATCGATAGGCATTAATAACTCCAACAATTCCGTTTCCGATAAACCAAATTCGGACAACGTTAAATAGGCCGCCAAACGTCCAAAACCCTTTTTGCCATATTTTAATTCTAAATTATCAAATTGCTTTTCTAAAAATTCTCTAAAAGATAAATTATTGTCCAGCGACAATTCCTGATAGTGCCTCAGCACAGTTTTATTAGACTCATTGGCCAAATCGAATAAATATTCGGTAGACTTAAAACGATCCTTTTGCATTTGGGTGAATTTCAACTGTTCCACTGGTGTGGTGGTGGAACATATCAATTGTACATTCCATGGCAAAGAGGTGGGTAACCAGGATAGTGCTGCCACAATATCACAATCCAAGGGATTCAATAAATGCAAATCGTCTATAAACAAAAATAAAACATCAAAATTCATATCCTCTATGCGTCGCAATAAATTCTGGAACCAATTGTTTATATACAATGGATCAAATGAGGCATCTTTGGGTAGATATCCTTCGGGTATATTAAAGATAATTGATATTTGTTGACACAGCACTCTTAACATTTCCAAATTATAAGCAGAGCGGGGTGTGGCCGAAGCAAAGCGTACTATACGATGTACTCGAGTCTGTGGCTGAAACCAATTTTTGACATCATGATATAGCTCAGTCATGAGTGTACTCTTACCACTGCCATGTGTACCACATATAAAGTAGGGTGCATGTCGACTACCATTACGGAAATTTGCCATTAAATTTAGTTTCAAACGTTCTACTACAGGTGATTTAATTAAGGCCTTTGCTTCTTGATGCTCCCTTAAAATTCTTAAATGTGTTGAATGTTCATGAAATATTTCCTGCAAGCAGAAAGAGTGTGGAATGGAAAAACATAATTTTTTTTTGATGCGTTCATGGGAAAATAATAAAAAGCTTTTAAAAGAAATTTGCTTACTAATACAATTATAATGTCTTATAAAAGGTTCGAAATAGAGAATAATGCCTAAAATGGAAAGTGGCACTTTTTTTACCAATATTTCTCTATTTACACCTGCAAAAGCATACTTGTGAAAGCATAAGATTTTTTTCTTCAGATTTTTATCTTTTTAGTTTGAAAGGTGTTGTTAAAGTGTAAATTAATCTCATTTTTGTTTTCTTTTTTTAAAGAGAGAAAATTAAATTGTGATTTTTTTAAGGAAATTAATTATTTTAGTGACAATTAATAAAATATTATTTTAAAGTAAATATTTTAGTGGAATTGCAAGTGAAAAAGAAATTGAATTTAAAATATGCGTATACTATATTTTAAGTGTTGGTATGGTTAGGTTAGGTTAGGTTAAAATGGACCGGATGGTCCACCCAGACCGGTCCATTGAGATCCCTTTATAAATACCAGTGAAAGTTAATAAAACGAAGAAAGAGAAGATCTCTAGTAGAATGAGGAACAAAAGTAGAAAGAAAGTAGAAGGAAAGGAAATATAAGAAAAGAAAGGTGTGAAACCCAAGACCCATCAATCAACCCCGACTACCTCTAAGGCACTACATTACGAACCCTATAAAGTTGTCGAGTTCAGTATCCGCAACCTCCTTCAGTTCGTGTAGAATATGGCTTCAAATCCACTTCAGTCTACTACGCTGAAGCCCTACGCAATGACAGAGTATGTATTCCACTGCCTCTAGCTCCTCCAAATCATAGCACGTCCTACAAAAGTCTGACGCACCGGTGTCCCACTTACTGGTCATATTCTCTATAGCGAGGTAATCATACCAATAATGACCCTTAGATTCCCACGACTCATGCCCAAAAGATGCATCGAATCTGCTGGTTTATGACTAGGCCATAACGCTCTAGATACCCTGCAGTCCATTCTACTCCTCCAAGAATGATTCGTTCTTTCTAGAGTCCATTCCCTTATGGCCATGTAATACGACCCAATTAGAATCCTAACCGATAGCTCCACAAAAGACCTGTCCAGCTCCGAGCCCTTACGAGCTAGATCCTCGGCTATCACATTGCCGAGAATATTGCAGTGACCAGGAACCCAACAGAATCTTATTCTGTAGGCATCCATTAGCCTTCTAAATTCGCTCCTACAAGTGTTGGTATGTGGCACATAAATTTCTTTTAATGGGCTTTATATTTAGACCAATTTTTACTTTTTTACAAAACATTTTAGACTTCATATTTATAGACTTTTGACAAAATAACTTAACTCGAATTTTCAAATTTTTCAGGAGAGCTAAGAAACCGAATTTTGACCATAATTAGAACACTTGGTTTGCATAAAAAATAAATATCACATATGAGTTTTTTTTTATTTTTTTTTTTGGTGGCGCTGATTACCATTTAAAATGGCTGATTCAATATGGCGACCAGCATTTTTTGTTATTATTTGACGAAATTTTAAATAATAAAATTCGACTGATTTGTGATCCCTGAATACAAATATGGTTTTTGATTTTCCGATTCGGAAAAGCGGAAAAAATATGGCGGATCTATAGTTAGAATATTTGGTGTACGTAAAAAAATATATAACATAGAAAGTTTTTGCGTACGTTGATAAAGATTCTGTAATAAAAAAATTCAAAATGGTAGATCGAATATGGCGGCCACATATTGTGTTATTATTTGACGGAATTTTAAATAATCACTTTTGACAGATTTACAGTCCTTGAACACGAATTTATTTTTCTTTTCAGAATTTGGAAAAGTGGAAGTAATATGGCGGATCATTTTGGGCCACGATCCCTGAATTTTTACTATAATTAGAACACTTGGTACATATAAAAATATATATCAAATATAGTGCTTTTGTGGCGTTGATCACGATTCTGCAATAAAAAATAATAAATTCAAAATAGCAGATGTAATATGGCGGTCAACAAATTTATTTTATAGCTTGAGTAAATTTAGATAATCACATTTGAATATCTCTTTTGTGGTTTTTTGATTTTCCAAACTGGGAAAGGCGGAAGCAATACGAAGGATTATAAGAAGCTGAAAGGAAAATTTTTCGCCCTATAACACAATGTTGGATTTGAACGCCAAAAATATATGTATATATGGTTTATACATTTGTGAAGTCGTTAATAATGAATTTAAGGTAAATAAAAAAAAATAATAAAAATAAACAATAATAATAAAATATCAAAATGGCGGATTGAACATGGCGGCCAATAAATTTAATTTATAATCTTTTGCAATTATGTAGATATTTATCTGATGTTTTTAAATACACGTGTATGAATAGTTTTATACAATTTAATTGTGTTATTATTTTAATAAGAAAATTCTTTTCTGATTAAGACGCTACTGTGTTCGCCATTTTATATTTTTAACATTTTATGTAAACAAGAGAAAACGACATTTTATAAATCATTTATATATCAATATAAAAATATAACAAATAGTTGTTGCCATATTGGATTCGCCATTTTGTTTTTTCTTTGTTTGATTTAAAATCATCAAAAATTTTCATAAAAATATTTTATTTATTTTAATATTTATTAAACAATTTTTTGCACAATTTAAACTGTTTGAAGGATCATTTTTATTTAAAGAGCTATAGGTTACGAATTTATGAACGGTCGCAAAAACTTTGATAGAAAAGATCTCAGAAAATCCACGAGTATTATTATTATTATTATTATTATTATTATTATCATGCAAATATCCCTTGGGTCTGGGCTTCGAATTTTTCATAATTTTGGTGAAAAATCATATTTTTAACAAAAGAGATTACAATTTTATATGAAATTGTCTTATAGTGTTAAAATTTTTTGTTTTATTTAGATATTTATGTTCATCTCTTTCGCCTGAGACCATATACGAACAACGTTTTGTGTATTTATTTATAAATTATATAAACACCATTTATAATAAATAAAAAATTCTAGCAAAAATATGAGTTTTGACTTTAACCTCTTACTATCAATGTAAATTAAATAAAAATTCAAACACTTAAAAACAAATACACAAATATTTATTTCTTGGAAAAATGTTATGAAGGGTAAATATTTACCACTGTTACATTTAACGACAGTAACAGAAATACAAAAAAGTGAACAAGTGAGTAATTCTTATTCATAGAATACAACTAGAAGTTTATGTGAGAGACAAAAACCTAATTCAGTTGTCAAAAATTTAATTCATGCGACAACAAAATATATGTAGTCACATACATTTGGTTTTTGTACTTTGAAAAAAACTGAGTAAAATTTTTGAAAATTTTGTTTGAACTGTCTCTCACATAAACTTCTAGATTATATTCTATGTTTCTATTCTTATATTTTCGTCTTGCTTCATGAAATACTAAATAAGAAAAATATTTATTTGTGTATGTTGAACAGCACAGAAGATCACAGCAAACAGTAGTATAGATATTGTATATGAGAAATTTCAAACATTTTGAAAAATTTTAGTAAAAATAATTTCAAAAAAATTTTTTCTACTGAACGAACGTCGGTCGATTTGTAGTTTTATTAAGCAATATTTATGCCTGCAAAGTATGTTCGCGTTAATCATTTTTATCAATGTGCCCACAAGTTGTACGGTTTAAAGTGGAAACTTAAAAAAAAAATCTTAAAAATAGAACTTCTAAAGTGCTATCAGCACATTTATCACAAAGTTATTACAGCATCCTTAAAATTTATTGAAGTGCACTGAAAATTTTATTTTTGCACAATTTCGTAAATTGCAAAAATGTTTATTGGTTAAAAATTTCTAAAAATTGTGGGTAATAATACTTATTTTGGTGAAAAAATAAAATGAATATCAGCACTGGTTTTACATATATAGCCGTTTAAATCTTACTACTCATTATAATCAGTGTTGCCAGGAGGCGACAAACAAATATATATATAATTATAATGAATAAAAAATTTTGCAAGGGAACTGACTCTGTTATTTAATAACAAATTCAGAACGTCTACATATTAAATAAGTAATAAGAAATTTGCTAAAAAATCACCAAGACTGTTTTTTACTTAAAGAGTAATAATTGATGCGTGTTTTTAAAATTTCATATAACGCTTAAATATGTACAAGTTTTAATTTAATTTTTAATTATTTTTAAAAATTTAATGCACATTTTAAGTTCTTTGTTATTAATTTTTAAGCGAAGTCAATAAATAATTAAAAAAATTCATTTATAGTACCTTAATTATTTTGTAGCCCCCTTTTTCGTAAGTTGATTAAAAAAATTGATGTGCGTTTATAGGAATATGTACCACTGTACCTAAAAAAACACATATAAAGCAGTTTGCTTTTAGTACATAAAATTGTAAGTAACATGCACTTGAATACAGTTTGCTTTTAATCTAATAGATACGATGGCAAGCGGCCTCTTTTGTCTATATGAAAGTCGTCATGGTTTGTCGTGAATTCTATTCAATGAGATTAAAATGGCATTAATTAGTCTACTAATTCAGTTTTTATCTTAAAGGTTCATTAGATTTGGAATAAATTGCTAACTTTAAACTCATAATTTGGACAAAAGTACCAAATGGAACTATTGTGTAACAATTTGAAGTATGGTCATGTATGTTTTAATACATGACCATATTTATAGAATGTGGTATTATAATAGAATATTTTTTTAAGCTAAACAAGGAAAGGGGGGGGGGGAAGGAGGAAATATTAGATATGACCATAAAAAAAAATAAGAGCTGATAGAAAAAATTTGAAAGTATTTTTATTTCACTGTGAGGGAAATCAAGAAATATGCATCAATTAAAGATAAAAAACAGAAATATTTTTCTTTATTTATTTCACATTTTCAATTTTAACCATTAAGATGATTTTCGATGATCTAGTCATATCTGGTCTTAAAAAAATTCAGAACAAAATTTAAAAATTTGGTGAAAATTTTTAAAAGTGCATAAAATTTTTGCCACTTTGACTCGAAAGTGTCATTTATTAAAAAATTCTACGCGATATTTTTTGGAATTTCTATAAAAGTATATACAAACATTTACGCCAATTATATGATAGTTTGTAATGATGTTATTCCATACCTGTTTTCCTGATATCAACAAGATGTACCTCAAATTGTAGAGAATTATTACGTCTTTAAAATTGTGTTCTCTAAATTTAATTTCACTAATGTGCGCAAATTTTCTATAAAAAAGAAAATCTTAAATTTTTGCGTTATTTTTTTATTTTTTATTACAGCATAACTTTTTGCCAGATAGTATTATAATAACTACCCAGCAAAAACTTTGCTTTCCTGGTAAGCTAGCAGGTATAATTGGAAACAAAAATAAACTACTTATTTTTTGCCTGAATAACTAGGTTTTTTTGTTCGACTTGTCCACAAATTCATTAGTTATTTTTTGACCCTAGGGGTGCTCAAAAATATGTACCTAAACGAAAACAAAAATAAAAAAAAAAACAAAAAAAAAAATTTTGCCGTCAGTGAGACTCGAACTTGGATACACACTAACCATTCGTTTTTACCGACTAACGTCTTACTCAGTACACCATCTCGCACATAGCATCCCAAGCGACAAAAACTCTATTTAGTTTAAAATATCTTTTTAGACATTTTATTATAAAAACCTAACAGCTTCAGAATGGGGTTGAACCAACAACCTTCTTGTTGTTAATCCGGCGCTCTAGCCAACTCATCTACGTGATTGCAGTATTACTATGCTATTATAGTATTGAGTACTTATTTATGCAATAGAGAGTAGGCAAATAATAATGACGGCTCATTACCAAGAAACTACTTTAATAAGTAGTTGTTATTACCGAAAACCAAAAAGTTTTTGCTGGGTATTTATACGGCGTATGAATTTACTAAGTGGTGTCTCTCGACTACTTAATGGTTTCAGTCTAAAATATGTAAATTGCGAGTGAAGAACTAAAATGAATCAAAAAATCCTCGAAAGTATGAGCTCATTTTTTTTAGCTTTAAATGCCTGTATTTCTATGAAATTTTTACATTATTGACCTATTATTTCTTAGTTATATTGTAAGGTCTAGCAAAATGCATCAAAAGTTTTACTATTTTAAGAACAAACTTTAGAAATACAACACACATAAATTCGATTTCAAAGAGTTTCGAATATTTTTTATGAAATTCCTCATAAGAACTGCGCAGGAAATAATATTATTGCATACAATTTTGCTAATAGAAATGAAAAAAAAAAATGAACTAATCTTTTTGAGAATTTGTTTTGTTAAATATCACTTTATTCTAGTTTTAAATTTAAAAGAAAAATAATTTTTTATTCGTTTAATATCTTCTGGAATACGGTGATAAAAGCCTTATTGTTCGGTTATATTTTCGTTGGAATGGATTAACTCTTTTTTAAACTCAATTTTATTTTTTTACTCTGCTTTTAGAATTCTGTAAATATTTTTTTACTATAATCCTATACATATCAAATGGACTGAGTTTTGGACATTTTAGTGACTTGGCCTCTTTTGACGAGATCATACCAGAAAAATTAGAATTAATTGTGCTTTCTAATGATAGACAGGAATATTTTCCGAGAGCACTCAATTGCGTACATTTTTCTGTTAAAAGTGCCATTTGTTATAAATATTATGTTTTTTCCCGCTCATGTAAAAATGTCTTGGCAGACCTTAATTTTTTCGACAAATTTTATTTTTGATTTTGTTTTCTTTATACTATGTGGAAAAAATACAAAAAAAAAACACTAACTATATAAAAAAAACTAAACTTTAAAATCACTGGAAAATTTTTTAAAAATCTCACATTATAATTTCATAGAAAAATTTATTAATTTTTCTTCTTTTTTTTGTTTATTTTATAACGCGTATGTTGCAGCTTCGAATGCAATTGGAGAAATATAGTATCAATTAAAGGGAAAGTTTTTAAAGATTTTCTTAAGCTGTGTTCACATTTGGCAAATAGTTTTACATAAAAATTGTTTGTCGTTGTTTCATCTTGCAAATATTTTGTAAGAGAAAACGGCGCCAAACAAAATTCTATAAAACATAATCTGTGATTTACGATTGTTTAGGTTTCAACGAAACCAAAGTGGATAAGACATCACCAATGCTGATGAAGTATGTAGCGGCACAGAAAATACGTATTCCATTCTGCTGGTGTCTAATTATAGTCCACAAACTCTGCTTTGGTATTGCCAAATAGATACAACAAGGCAATTTACGATTGCAAACTTTTTTAACGATAAGTAAAAAACATTTTCCAAATTGAAAGAAGAAATTAAGAGTTATTTTATTTAGGGATTACGTCTTTATCGTCAAATATTTGACTAGTCTGAACATAGCTTTAAGTTTGAAACGATGTTTATTGGGTAGTATTAGAGTGAGTTGTACATTAATACATGTTCAAATTTTTAGGTTTAATTTGTGATATCTTCAAGAATCGATATTACTTATATTTTTTGAGTAACTTTTCATTGTATCGCAGTGTTATTTTTCTTATTACGATGTAACAAAATCTCAATTCTTTAAATTGCACTAAAAAATTTTGCTGGGTTATGGCATCGTATAGAATTAAAAGCTCATAAAAATATTGTAGGTAAACAAAAAAATTCACTTTGCACCCAGAGAAAAAACATGGTTACAGCATTATCACTGCAACAATTTTCATTGCTAATTTTGTTGAATTTTAATAACTCTGTGTTCATGATAACAATGTTTTTGTTTAAATTTTATTACTTAATGTTTTAATATGGTTGACTGCAAAAATTATATGTTTTAAATACTTTTACCAGAAACAAAATTTTATTAATATGAAAAATATCATTGCTTCTACAAGCATTAAACATTTGCAGTCTTCTTTTGTTCTTAAATCCTATTCTATTTTTAAACCACATTATTATTCCCATGAAAATAAAATGTTTCAAATAAGTAAAGGGTGATTCAAGTAGAGATACTTTTTTCAATAGCCTTTTTTTGACAGATCACGTGTGGGTCATGTCATGCTGTCACACTATTTTTTTTATAATACTTATTATTTTCATAAACTTTTTGTTTTTAATGTTTGATTTCCAACTTTATTGTAATTCTCATTTAGTTTACATATGAGTAAATATAAATAGACAAGGTTTGGTTAAACTTGTTGTGATTTAAACAATATAAGGGTTTAGTTAAAAAAATATATATTGCATTTGAACCACATATGGTGGTACAAATGTGTATAATTAATGGACAAATAATATGTATTTTGTTTTTGCTAATTCCTGTATTATTTTCAATAAAAAATTTATAAAAATAATTTTTTATTAATATGTTTTATTTTAGTATGTGATAAGAAGGAATAATAATATGATAAAATGAAATAATAAAATGATAAGATTGGATAACTATACGATAACATGGGATAATATTATAAAAAATGGAATCATAATATGATAATACGTTACATTAATATAATAAGATAGAATAATAATATAATAACATCAAAATGGAATCATAATAATTATTACTTCTAATCAGTTTTATTTTTCACTATGATCATATGTTCCAATCATAATATGTTGCTTTTAGATTATGGTCAATACAACTATATATTTTTCTCTGTGTGTGGTGAATGTTCTTTTATGCGGTACTAGAAAGATGATGAAGGTGTGTATGGTCTTCATCATTTGCAATTATAATAACGAAACCAATCAGGTTTCTAGCCACCACCAAATGCACTCATGTAAAATTCAAATGAAAATAAAATGAATATATTTTTAAATATGCGGCGAAATATGTTTATTTTGTAGTTGTATACTTTAAAATGCAGGAAAACCACTCAAACGATGCGTACTGATGAGCTGAATGCAGAAAAAAATGTTTAAAGGACTTTTAAGCTTTTTTTTGCCCAAATTATGACATTTTTATCCATTCTTCAAAAAGAATATATCGAACTTTTTTAATATTAATGATAGTAATGATGATTTGATATTAAATACCTGTTTTAATTATGGAAAATTCTGCAATAAAACTAAAATTTTTAACACTTCTCAATGTAACAAATATTAAATGACTTTATAAATCATGATGTACAGTTTATGGACCGAAATATTTGCCAAAGAAAATGTTAATATTTTCATTATAAGCTCAAAATAACGGGTTTTTTTACATCCATTTCGAGACTGAAAGCGAAATTTTTGTTGGACAAAATGTACTAGAGTCATGATTTTCAATCGCTTGTAGATGGAATTGAAGATTAATTTAATTTTATATATTTTCCTGTATTCTAATCATCAATACGCATCGTTTGAATGGTCTTCCTGGAATTTTTTTTCAACGGGACAATGTGATATAAATGTGTTTGTTTATATTTGTGAGTGATTCCGCACATAAAATGACTATGAAATCACTATAACAAACACACATACGCGAAGATGTCACTTTAATATAAAGCAAAAAAATAAAAAATGTCACATTTCAAATATAAAGAAAACAAAACGAAAGACAAATTAAAACTTGATGAATTATGAGAATGTAAATGCACGAATGAAAGAGTAATAAAAAAATGTTCATAAAATATTACATAATATTATAACGAATTCACTATTTTCTACTGCTGATGATGATGATGCTGATGATGTTGATGGTTGTGCTGATGTTGTACATAAAAGTTTTGCTGTTGCTGAGGATGATGATAATGATGGTGACTAGCGTTGATGATATTATTGCATCATGTTATAATTTCGTTAGCAAGAATATTTGAAATTTTAATGATTTGTAATAGGGAAATGAAATGTAAGATATGAAAAATATATTATTTTTTGCTTAAATATAACATTAGACTGCACCAAAATTTACTGACTTTTGATTTTTAATCATAACTTGCTTAGAATCAATGTTTGTTTTGAATAAAGATATTGTATGAAATTTTAGTGCATTGAACCTAAAGTTTGTAGGGTGCTTTTATATGGTAGAAATGTGCCTTTTTTAGAAAAGTTTTTAGAACAATTTATCTATTAAATACTTTGTTTTGAATTTATCAAATGAGATATAAAAGGAAAAAATCTATTAAAAAGTGTTAAAGTTATTGCGAATTTTCAAGCTATTAACATGCACACAGAAAGGATTGGTAGGAAAATGGTTACTACCCAGCAAAAACTTTGCTTTCCTGGTAAGTTTGCAGGTATAATTGGAAACAAAAATAAACTACTTACTTTTTTGCCTGAATAACTAGTTATTTTTGTTCGAGTTGTCCACAAATTCATGTAGTTATTTTTTGACTCTAGGGGTACTCAAAAATATGTACTTAAACGAAAACAAAAATAAAAACAAAACAAAAAAATTTTGCCGTCAGTGAGACTCGAACTTGGACACACACTAACCATACGTTTTTACTGACTAACGTCTTACTCAGTACACCATCTCGCACATAGAATCCTAAGCGTCAAAAACTCTATTTAGTTTAAAATATCTTTTTAGACATTTTGTTATAAAAAACTAACAGCTTCAGAATGGGGGTGATTGCAGTATTACTGTGCTATTATAGTATTGAGTACTTATTAATGTAATACAGAGTAGGCAAATAATAATGACGCCTCATTACCAAGAAACTACTTTAATAAGTAGTTGTTATTACCGAAAACCAAAAAGTTTTTGCTGGGTATTATTAAAATTCAGCTAAGCAAATACAAAATGTACTATAAATATTATAATACTATAATTTTAATTAAATTTTCGTTTATTATTAAAAAAGTGTCCTTTATATAACTGTATTAAAGTCCTTGAAATTATAAAATTAGTTGGCTTAATTAATTTGTATGTTTTAAAATAAGTTGAAGTCAATTGGTCAACATAACGGATTTAAATTCATACTCCAAAACGAAATATTGTTGAATGATAATAAAAATTCATTTGTATTAAAATTAATAATTTAAAGTTTAACCATACTTTCAGTTGCAATTCCTAATAATTTTTATAAAAAAATCGGTCACATTTCATAATAGAAATTTAATTCCGTTTTTTAAACCGGCAAAAATTTAAAATATAAAATTTTGTTTCAAATAAAAAAAAAAAAAAAAATCATACTCTATATTCATATATATATATATATATATACCTAGTTAATTTTTAATCTTCTGCTGCTTTTTAAAAAGGGTAAGTGCAAATTTTCGCATAAATGAGCAGTTGTTTATTGTTTTATTCTATACTTTTTTTCAGATATTTCCTATTAATTAACAGCTAATCTTCAGCAGCTTTCTGGTCCTATCCCAGTTATATATTTATTAACGCATTAGTTGTTTGATTACCAATGATTACTATAACCTACTTGTATCATTTTTGTAGGATAAAAAATACTTTCCAATTAAAAATTTGGTGAGTTTTTTTTATCTTACAATACTTTGGTTTTGTATAGTGTGTCTGTGGAGTTTAATGGTTTTATATACATTTTCAGGTACACTTATCGTTCAAAAACACTAAGTCCATCTGAACTGTCTATCTTAAGATTTTTTAAATTTAAAGGTTATAATTCTAGAGCTGTCATTGCGTTCTAATTACCCATTATGTTAAAAAAATACAATAAAAGATTTTATGGAGCTGTCCATACTTTAGAAAAGCTAATGGTATTATTTTTGCCTTCCTTGCCAGGCTATAAGTTTGTTAATAATTTTGTTTTATTTCCCATTTGCAGTTATAAACTTTGGTCCCCATTACGAATGTCCTGGATTTTTTCCTTTCAGTACCGCCGTTTGTAATCATTTTGTCGAATGGAGAATGGTCCGAAATAAAATTGCTGTTAAGTACATAAAAACATATTTATCGTGTCTAAGTGTCATTATTTATATTCTAGCTATATTGCAATAAAAAGGTACGTTTTAAATAAAAAAAGAAAAAAAATATTTGTCTTTTTTTGTTTTTTGATTGCATAAGCCTAAAAGTATATATACTTATTTTGAATATAATTCAAAGGTATTAATTTTCCGAAACAGTTATGTCTATCATATAATATAGATGTTCTAATCGAATTGTAGGATATTGCACGCAACCGACCAAATTCAATTGCCAAAAAATTCGGTTTCCTCCACAAAACTATTTTCTCTGTGTGTCTTATAATACATTAATAGTTAGGAGTGTACAAAGTTAGAAATTATCCGTAACATACCAGCAAAAAGCCTACCAAACGGGATACTATATATATATATATATATATATATTTATATATATATATATATGATATCTATCTATTTATCTATCTATCTATCTATCTATATATATATATATATATATATATATATATCTTGAGATTTCATCTGAATAATTTCTATGAATTACAATACTTTATAATTTATTGATCAATTATTTTCCATATATTTAGAAGTCATTTAGATGATAATTTATTATATAGATGTACACAGTATAATTTACTCTTATTTGTATTATAATGATCTCTTGATTATGTTTTAGTTCAATCTTGTGCAAAAATATTTCGAAACTCTTAATTTCCTAAAAATATCAATAAAAACAAGTAAGAAAGATATAGTCGGTCAAGCCCGACCATATGATATCCCACACCATTGTGCAGGGGTCTTATATTTCGTGGAGGGGTCTTATATGAGACATGTGGACAATTGTGGACCGATACTTTTACTAAGTTTAAAATAAAATATATGAATACAGAATATTACGTTAATACTAACATTTATATGAATTTATGCACTTTAGGGTGATTCCCGAAAGTTGCCTTATATGGGAGCTATGGTAAATAATGGAGCGATCCTCATAAAATTTCTCACTATGATTTCTACTTATATAAAACTTATTTGTGTTGAATATAAAGTTGATACTAGCATGTGTATGTGATTTATGCACGTTAAAGTGATTTTCAGAAGAGGGTTTTATATGTGAGCTATGGCCAATTATAGACCTAATGAAATTTGGCACAAGGATTGATATTTATATAAAACTTCTTTACACCGAATTTTATTTAAATATTGCTATATTTAATGCATTTATCATCTTTCAACCCCTATTCCGGGAGGACATTTATATGGGGGATAGGTGAAATAATGGACCGATCATCACGAATTTTAATAGGCTTCGTCCCTGTGTCATGAAGGTCCTATGTGCCAAATTTCTTTGAATTATCTTCAAAATTGCGACCTCTACTTTGTGCACATGGATGTGTACATGGACAGTCAACCAGCCAGCCAGACGGACGGACGGACATAATTAGATCGATTCACAAAGTGATTCTGGGTCGATTAGTATACTTTAAGGTGGTTGTTGGATGATTTTTTCTGTGCGTTACAGCACAAACAAACATCAGAACAAACGCATAATATCCCAACTACTTATGATGGAGTGGATTATAAATATAAGAATTTCTACTTAAATTCTATAAATTTGTAAAATCGATTAGCCACATATACAGTTAGTTAGAATTAACTACTTTTTCCATTTATACTCCCAACACGTGTATGTTGGAACAAAATGAAATAGCTAATAGACTTTATCTCAAGAACTAGAGCCATTTTGACAAATCTAATAATTTTCTAGCATTCAGCACACTTGTCTTATACAGAATTGACTTTGAGCTACCTTGCCGAAAAATTACTGTTACCCAGTGTAATATATGTAGTGGAAGTACCTTAATTTTGGACATAACGGTATATCGCGAAAATTTGAGCTGATAGGCAAAACATGGAATAGTAAAAAATTGCTATAAAGTCCCAGTCAACACAAAAAAGTTAAATTTTGTTCCAACATACACATTAATTTTTTTTTTTTTTTATGGAAATGACGATTTTTATGAATTATGAATTAAAAGCTGTGCATCGATTGCAATTAAATAAAGCTCATTTCATTCGAAATATGTTTAACTAAATGTTTTTAGATCAAAACTGTGAGTTTTGTCGTTTTTTTATTGTTTATGAATTTTTGAAGAACAAAAACATTTTTCTTAAATTGTTTTTTTTTTCAAAACTTCAACGATATCTCTGAAGCTGCTGGGCAAATTTAAAAACAATGTAAGCACGGCTTAAAGATAATATTGTTGCCGAGTTTCGGATTTTAACTAAATATAGTGAACCGTTTTCAAGTTATTCCAATATATGTAGTGAAAGTGTCTTAATTTGGGATATAACGGTATACCTCGAAAAGTCGAGCTGATAGAGAAAAATGGAGATTAGATTTGAAATCAGCTACCCCAAATTATTAAAAATTTGCACAGGACGCATAAAAAAATAAAAACTATTTCACTCATATTCAATACTCTAATTCAAACGGCAGCAAAGATTACAAAAAAAAGCATAAAGTTACATAGTCCCATAAGTAGTATAAACATCAAAAAAGAAATTATAAACCATTTAGGAAATAAAAAAATTGAGTAGCAAATACTCTTATCTCATAAACGAAAATTCAAAAAAATTCCAACAGCGTGTAATCCTTACCATAAATAATCGCTCAAAAGCAGATTCCTAGAAGAATACAAAAAGGTGAACTCTGACCGAAGCTGAAATTGATGCTCTGTTTTAATAACCAGCGTTTTCTGTTTAGCCTTTTTAAGGCTAAATCTAGCCTTTTTATTTAGCTTTTAGCCTCAAAATTTTCGTTTTAGTTTCTAGTTTTTTTTCTAGCCTTTTTTTGTTCTTAAAATTGCTATGAAAAGGCTAAAATTTTAATATTTCAACAATGAAGAAAATAAGTTCTTATTTGCTTTTACTAATTATATTTTTACAGAATCATCCATTTAAGCATTTTTGTGTATGAATTCGGATTGCCAGCAAAATGACCTAAATAAAAATACCCCAAAATTAAATATAGAAAAATTACCCAAATGAAAAAGTACACAAAAATAAATAAAAAATTAAAATTTTATTCAAAGAAGTAAAATAAGTCCCAAATATTCACGAAAAAACACCCTCATCTATGTACATTATGAAACTTTTTGGTATGAAAATTAATCCAATATATGATAAAATTTCTGAACAAAATCAGTCGTATTTAGAATGAAAATAGTTTTAACTTTGGCCTGAGTAGAATTCTGGTCTGGATTAAAACGGTTTTCTAAATAGCTGGCCTTCGGTTGAACGCTAAGGTTTTCAACTCTGGCATATTTCAAACCACGGATTCGCTAACTCAAACTTTTCTGAATGTGATGAATTTTTACTTTACTTTTTCATGCATGTTGTAAAATTAAAAATACATAAATATAAGCGCAAAATCATCCAAAATATCAAAAATGTGTTATCAAAAACAAATTATAGCCCAAAAATAACCAAAAATAATATGAAATATGACCCAAATTTGTTTTTTGGGCGACTTTTTCCATATTTGCTTTAGGCAATTTCTCTTAGGGTCATTTTGCTGACAGCCACTAATTCGCACAAAAACATCGAGCTTATTAACAAAAATTTTCGCCTGCATCGCTTCATTCTCCAAATCAAATATAACTTAACTTATTTTATGGACTTACTTAATCAAAATTATTATAATTATTTAAATTTAGTAAAAGCGAAAAATCATCAAAAAATTTGGAAATGATTAATCAAATGGATTTATGATTCAAAAATGAAAAAAAAAAGAATTCAAAACATTATGTAATTTTTCATATGAAATATGAACATTTCCAATGAATTTTTTATTGGATCATTTTGGTGTCAGCCGTTCTATGTTTTATTTATAAATTTATTACAATATCTTTAAAAAATATCAAAAACTAATGAAAGAAAAAAAATAAATAAATAAAAATATATTAGTTTTTCTGGCTTTATTTTGTGGAACGTTTAACCATTTCTGACATTTTTTGAAGTCAAATTTAGGTAAAACTGGTAATAACCTTGAAATATTAAGATTTGATTAAAATTTATGTCATATTTTTATTATTTATACAAATAATTATATATATATATATATATATATATATATATATATATATATATATATTTCGGAAATTTTTCTACATATTTTGGGTTCTATTGGAAATGTATATTCTGATACTATTAAAAATTACAGATAATTAACCCTTTAAAAGAAAGGGGTCAATTTTATACATTTGGTTCCCAAAAGGTTTAATCAGTAATTTTTGAAAATAAGTTGTATGGAATTATATAATTATTATACGAGTAATTAAATATCAATGAATTTATGGAAAATAAAATAAATTCATTTAAACAGCGGTAATAATCGAATAGAAGAAAGTAAGTTTAGTCGCTATTTTAAATGGATATGTAGTTTTTTCTTTTCTTTCCATTTATTTACCATAAAAATTAATTTAACCTATTATGGACTGGTGATCCCAAAATATTACTTTTGTTACTAAAGGGTTAAATAAATACATTTATAAATAGCATTCCAATGATTCTCTAGAATCTAAATTACGATGGAAAATGGATAAAATATTCAAACATTAATAAAGTAGTATTTAAAAAAATTCATAGAAACTTTTACTAAAATCTTCGTTTCACGAGAATGAAAACTAATTTCAAAAAATTTGTTATTATTGTCTACACATGTGCCTATTATATATTGTAATTTTTTTGAAAAAAAGTTAAAAATTGTGTGCGCTGTTTATCGTAAGCCACATTTTTTGGAGGTATTTTAAAAATGGTTCTGCTCACGAGAACAAATAAATATGTTGGGGATTAGTTTTTGACATTTCAATCTTTAATTTTAGGTGGGTACATTTGCAACATTTTTTGTCGTTATACAAATCGATACACTTTTATACTCATACATGTGAAAATATAGACTTAACACAGAATAATTGCGTTCTCAATTTATCATTAATTTATTTCTACGTTCCAGTTGAAATGAAACAGAAGAAATAGCATTATATTGGATTTCTTTTTGCTAAAATTATCCAAATAAAGGTAGCAAAAAATGTTCTTCGAATATATAATCCTTTAATATCCTTGAAAGTTTCCAACAAATAATTTTCAAAATAATATATGTTAAGGTTACTAATATCCAATTTCAAGTTATATCGTTTAAACTTTATTACCTTTAGACATACAACGATTTCAAAATTATTCCTAATAACAAAAGTGCAAATTTAATTTTCAAAAATCTTTCATTTATATGAAATTTGGTCGCTTAAAGTGATTTTCTAGAATGGTTCTTATATGGGAACTATGTTCAATTATGGAACGATCCTCTTGAAATTTGGTAGTGCGATTTATAGTTATATAAATTTTAATTGTTGTAAATAAAATCACAATATAAATTATTTATAACAAATTTATGTTTGTTAAAGTAACATTCTGGATTTGGTGTTGTATGGGAGATATGGTCAATTAAAGGCCGATACTATTAACATTTTTATGATATTTATACACGTTTAAATATTTTTCGGGAAGCAGTATCATATGAAAACTATGATCAATTATGCAACTAAACTCTTGAAATTTAATAATATGTCTAAAATAATATTTGCATATTCGATAATTCTGATAACTAAAGCATACTTCCGGGACACATATGTAGGTGAAATAATATAACGGTTTCAATTGTTTTCTATGAGCTTCCTTTTTAAGTCTAAAAAATTTATTAAATAATATTTAAAATTACAGACAGGACATTTTTAAAATTTTATAAAAGTTTAAATGTTATTAGGGTATGAAACTAAAAGAACATATATTTCATTATGATGTTTTTATACCCTTCGCCACAGGTGTAAAGGGTATATATAAGTTTCTCATTTAAACAATTTTCGCCGGAGAGCAAAAAAAAAAAAAAAGTTTATATTTTCTGGATCCTTATAAGAAATTTTGTTGATAGGACGATGTTCGTCTATCCGTCCGTTGGTTCAAGTGGTGTTTATGAAGCCCACCGATAACTGCTATATATAATATATACATCAAACAATCGGAAATCCTTTCGAAAATTTTTGTATTGAAATTCAATAAGATCGTTTTATAAATGGCGGAGATGTGTGCAACAAAAAACCGGTTTATTGAGGTTTTTCGAGTGGTTAAAATGGTGTTTGTGAAGCCTAACGATAATACAGAATTTTTCAAACTAGTAAAGAACGGAAGTTTTTCGAGCCCCATATAAGCTAGGGATTTCGTTTCTACAATACAAATTCGGAAAAATTTTATCTGCATTTGTCAGCTGAAGAAATGAATTCAGTTGGTCCATTAGTTACAGAGTTATTGGCCATAATGAATTTTTCGTTTATCCCTTTGAAAGTTTTAAAAAAGTGCGCGTAAAATGTGGGCGTTGCATTCGATCAAGATCCAACATAACCTATAACATTCTACAGTGCAAGCACTGTATGTAAATAGCTTCATTAATAACGTGTAAAATTTTAAAAAATTGACTTTTTTTGAAAGTAGGTGTAAAATGTGGATGTGATGTCCAATCGAGATCTAGCAAAGGCACCGGTACTATTTATGTGTCAAATTTCTTGTAAATCGGTTCAGCCGTTTAGATGTGATTGATACACAGACATACAAATAAACAAGCTACTTTTTATAATATATACACAGAGAAAAAAATATATGTATTTGAAAATTTTCTTCATAAATATTATGAAACGAACGTGACTTTTGTTTCCAAAACTTTTTTAGTAATAAAAATAAAATTTTGTTCATAGATATTATTAAATCGTTTATAATGAAAATTGGGGAATAACAAAAATTTTGGTAAATCTTTGATTTAGTTTTATTAAATTATTATTATTTATTAAAGTAAATGAAAATAGTTATACATGAAAATATTAACAACAAATGCCTTAAAATGGTAAAATTCCAAGAAAAAATCTGTTAAAAAATAATGTTTAAAAATTTGCATAATTTTGCTCGCATCCTGCCGCACATCATTTTGATAAAAAGTGCCTCTGTTCTGTTCCTAAGATTTAGCTAAAAATAATTAAAAACTCTTTTTATGTTTTTTAAATTTATTATATTACTTTATATTTTCATCCAATATTTCGACGAACTTTGTTGGTCATCTTCAGGGATATGTTTACTATTGAGACCTCAAACCGAACAATAGGGAATTCGATAAAACAACATAAAAGGTCTACAACACTCATAAACATAAAAATAATTAAAAACTTAAAATTTTCCGAAGAAAATTTCATAATTTTTTTTTTACAAATTGAAAATATAAATGAAAATTTAAACAATTTTTGTTTTCTTGCCTTTTTTAATTTTTCTTGACTTTTGATTCATTTCAAAAAATGTACGAGTAAACAAGTGTAAATATTTAAGACATTATTCTTAAGAATTATGAACTAAATTCAATAAAAGTAAATTTTTATATATATGTGCAAACCTTTTTCAGTGTATAAGGATATAAGAATTAATAAAATATTGATTCTATTTCAACTTTATATGAAAATGTAAATTATTTAAAGTTTTTACTATTTACATAGATATAGTATAGGTAAATATATTTGTAATTACATCCAATATAAGGTATATTGTCTTCATATATATAAGATTCGTCACAGCCGAATGTAGCACTGTAAGTTGTTGTTTTTTATTTTATTTTTATATAGTAATTTGTAATTTGTACAAATCTTATATATATAGATATAAAAACGCCGATGAATAGAATTGATCGTGATTTAAGTAAATTTAAGTAAAATGTTATTGGTTGTTAAAAACGAGACACTTTTGTCAAAAAAGTTTTTGCTAAGTCACATCACATGTACAGCACGAAATTGACCATAATTGGCATAAAAAGTTATCGATTGTAATTCTTAACAGAAATATGGAGGCGCATCAAAAAATTTCGAAAGATAACAGATTTAAGAACCAAGAAAAATTCACTTGGGTTAAAAAAAGGATCACAATATTAAATAGCATTTCTTTGTAATAAACTCTAGTAAAATATAATTTCATATATTTCAATAATTGGAAAAATAAATTGGAATCGAACCGCATTTTTTTTGCAAAATTTTTAAAAATTGCGATTTTTAATATAATGAAGTTTTTTTAATTTTACTAGGAAACTCTAAAATACACTAAAAAAATCATGCACTTTATTTAAATAACACAGTAAGTAGGTTTTGATAATTTGCGTAATTTTTACCAGAATTTTACATAAATTTGTAAAAATATTTATATGTTCCACTTAAAACCGCTATAAATTTTCGCTCCCCCTACACGAAATAATTAACGCGAACTTATTCGACATGTAAATAGATTTAAATGTGCCATATATATATATATATATATTTGTTTTTTGGAAGTTCTAGATTGTAATTAAAAAAGTACAACAACAAAAACTACACATACCCTTTAATCTACCTGTCAAGAAATTGTTTTTGCATATGCTCCCTTGTTGCTATTTGAAACAATTCTTGGAATTTTGGGATGTATTTATAATCTTCCATTCTTCAGTTTGGTGCTTATAATCACATAATGCAAGAGTTTGCGTTCCAGTCTATAATATGTATCATCAACGATTCTCAAATTAAATATTCAAAAGCCTTTAAAATTAAAAAACGGATATTCATACATTTATGTTTAAAGGATATTCCTAAATACAGACACATGCAAATGTATTTTATTCAAAGTAGTTGGAAATTCAGTATTTTTATAAAATAGCCTAGATGTGCAACAAATATTTGAAGGCTTTGAAAGTTAGTTTAATAAAAACTGGTATTAAATCTGAGTTTATAAAGGACAACAAGCTGAAATTTAAGTTACGTTGAAATAATGATTCTAAGCACATAGGAGCAAATAGGGATAATGCGAATATTTTTAATTGCAAAAAGTATTGAATATCCAAGCAAAGAGTCCAAGCTTGAATACCACATAAAACTTGTGCTCATATCTGAAGAATTATGTGGCTAAGAGGTATTAGAAGACCATAATTAACTCAAAAATGCAATATTGGTTTAATATCTTAAATTCTAATTGACTACGACATTAATTTCCTAACTTATTTGATCAAAAATGTTCCCCAAGCACTTCTACTGTTTTGTGATTTTCTTTAGCCGTTTTATGCTTTTTCTTAGAATTAAATCTATTTGAAGGTAAGACGTAAGACGTTCAATGTATACGCCGGTTGTTGCATGTTTTTCAATAAAAAGTTCTAGTTTGACAACGAACAGTGACTCAAAATCAGTGTTGCCAGGAGGTGAGAAAAAAAGAGGCTAAATGAAATTTTAAAAAAGGTCAGAAAAGGCTAAATAACCCAAAAAATAAAGCCAGATTTTTTTTTTAGTTTAAAAACATATTTTTTCCGTTCTTATTAGTTTTTGATAACTTTTAAAAATATTGCAATTAAATAAAATAAAATAAAACAATGAAAAATCGTCCAAAAAATGCCTATAAAAATTTGGGTTATATTTCATATGAAAAATGATTTGAAGTGATTTTTCGTAATTTTTGAGCTATAATTACTTTTTGGTTAAGAATTCTTAAACTTGGGTGATTTATCGCTTTATTTTCAAATTTATATTCATAAACAGTTTCCATTGTTAATAAATTTGATTAAAAAATAATTATAATAATCGATTTAGTAAGTCGATAAAATTAGTTGATAATTTTGATTTAGAAAATGAAGTGCCGCAGGCGAAAATTTTTTTAAATATAAATAATCTCGATTTTTTGTGCTATTAAATGGATTATACTGTAAAAATAAAATTAGTAATAGCAAATAAGAAATTATTTTCTTCGTTGTTGAAATAACATTTTATACTTTTTAAGACAATTTTAAGAATCAAAAAAGGCTATAAAAAAAAAACTAAAGGCTAAAAGCAAAATAAAAAGGCTAAACTGGCAACACTGCTAAGAATCATTTTTCATTGGCCAAAACTTTGTATCTTTTGCATCGATAGAAATATTTTAGAATTTTTTTTTATTTTATGTTGAGAAATTTTCTTGAATATTTCTCCGGTTTTAATTTCATTAAAATTGGTTCAGTAGTTGTTGAGAAATTTAAGGCTAAAATTGAACTCTTAATCTCTAATAGAATTTAGTATGAAAATGTGGATTTTTTGTTTTTGAACCAACAGCTGGATCAGCAAGTCATTAGAGTTGGTCAGTGTAAGATTTTAAGGAAAATGAAGAAAAATCATAAACTAAATCGAACATGGCTAAAGATATTGAAAAACACTTGAGAATAAGTGTTGCATCTACGGTTAGGGGTTTCCCTCAATGGAAAAATAAATCCACATGCTCAACCTCGAGCCAAATATGGCCCCACTATGATGAATCTCGATCTAACTTCATCATGAGACTATCGAAGCATCGGCTAAGAATTCTGGTAACTGTTGTCACAGGGCACTGGATTGTTGGTGCGCATGCTGGGAGACTAGGTCTCCCTTTTAACGACTTTTGTAGAAGTTGTCGGGATGAGGAAGAGGACGAAACGGTGGAGCATCTTTTATGCCACTGTACCACTCTTGCCTAGATCAGGACTGCTAATTTTGGAAGTCCGTATGTATTATCCGATCTCTCTGATATTGACATCAGATGGATCAATTCTTTCACACATACATCGGGTTGGTTCGTTTCGAACGCTGTAATGGACATGTGAGTTAGCAACACATGTTCCCTCAAGGTTTCACAATAGGAACAAATTATTGGACCCAACTGAGCTGCCTCTTATTGACTAGACAGTTGCCCTAAGATCCTAACCTAACCTTGTACTTTCTGTACACAAGTGGTCAAAAACACATTAACGGTCCGGGGAATTTGTAATAACATTAAGATTTTTTACAAGATTTTTGCCTTTTATATCTTGAATAGAATAGATAGAAGAAAGTATTTAATAGTTAAGTTAAAAAAAAAAAAAAACTGTAAAATAGCCACATTTTCTCCATATAAACGCACCCACCATACAAACTTCAGTTCCGATGCGGCACAGGTTAACGATAATATTTCACAGAATATATTTTTACAACTTAATGAACGATTGTAGAGGGAGTTACGGTCAAAATTAAAAAGATGGTAAATTTTGGTGCAGCCTAATGTACACACACATATACATACATACATGCATACATATTTATTTATTAATTTATTTGTTTGTTTGTTTGTTTGTGTTTTATCCTGCAAAATACATTCAACAAATTCCACTCAACACTACTCATATTTTTACATTCATTAGTGTGTATTTCTATTTGGCTTTGTAAGTAAATACTTTATATTAGTATGTGTAAGTATGTGGTATCAAGGTAAAAACATTATACATTATAAATATTACATTAACACAAACAGCACTTTCTGTGGAAGCAATATAATTTTTTTCCTTCGAAAAGGAAATTCATATTTAATGCAATTCCATGGTATAGATTTCATTTTAAATGGAGGTAAATTGTAATGTCATAAATTCAAAAATAAAATAAGAAAAGCATGGAGCTGATGACTTGACAGTGTTGGCAAGGTATTAAATTATCTAAATGAAATTGAAAATTTTATACGAAAAGGTAAATTAGATACTTAGAATTGAAATTCAGTTGACATATTAATTTACTTTTTAAATATACCTATAAACATTTGGAAGATATCTTCCTGGAAGAAATTTACGCAATATATTATTTTTATTATTTGTACGAAACTCATCAAAGCAATATTTCTCTAAGATTGAATTTTTATCAGTTTAAAGAAAATTAGGCAATAAACAACAAAAAATATATACAATTTAATTTTTTTTTGAAATATTTTTATTCTCAAAATATCGCCGCTTTTTCAGTAAGGCGATTATCACTTCTGCAATAAATTGTTGTTGATATCCCATTGAGATCATCTGGAAGAAATTAATGCAATACTTTTCAATTACAATTTTTTCAATTGTCGAAAAATTGTTAAAAAAATTAAAAAATATTGAAGAAATTTGTTTGTCTTTTAGCAAAAAATTGGATATTTTATGTGAGCGTTTCAGTTTTCGTGCTTTATGATGTTAAGATTTATGTGCATGCATGCTACACAAGATGTAAAAGATTTCTTTATTATACTATTTCAAGATTCATTTAGTGATAATTTTTCTATATATTTATTACATATTCCTGAAGATTATCTGGTGGTATTTTCTTTTCTTTTACATAGATGATTATCTAGCAAATATTGCCTATTTTTCTTCCAGACGTATATATTTCTTATTACTTAGATGTATTGCCTAGTCCCCAAAGAAATGTTCTCTTGGAGTAATATTTTGAAATTCAAATATCTTAAATACATATACATATGCGTATTTCCACAAAATTTTACATAAATAAAACATTTTTAATCCTAAAATATTCTATAAAAAATTTTTTTGTATTTACATAAAATATGGCATTCAGTTTCAAAAGAATCGCTTTAAAATTAATATACTTATATATACATACACAATATATACAATAGTGTAGGTTATCGTATAGTCGGTCTTTACCAAATATACATTTATTTTTTAATAGTAACTTATATTGTAATTACAAGTATTTAGGTTGTTTGTTACATATTTAGAACTTTCTCACAAAAATCTCCGAATACATTTCACCTTTTTGGTAAAATATTAGAAAATCCTTATATTTTCTATTGATTTAAATTGTTTTCTTTATTGTCAGTTAAAATTGGAATGAGAAGTTATAGGAACCTTTAGTTTTTCAATGTATTGTGAATTTTTAGCACACTCTCTTTTTATTGTTGGCAAAATTAACATTTTGATTTAAAAAAAATAATCAAAATGAAAAAAAGTCATCATCTCCACATTTGAAAATAAAATAGTCAATAATCAAGAAATTAATCAAAACCGCAACAATAATCACAAAAAATCAGTGTTGATGTATCAATAATAGTCATGCAGAAAATTTTAATTTATGTGCAAATACCTGGATGACACAAACTTTAATCAGAGAACTGAAGTAACTGTCAGACGCCTGGAAATTTTGAAGCATTTTTTATGCTCTTCGCGGAAATGTTAAAAATGTACAATTATTAATATACATATTTAAATATATTTACTTATATTATAATTCACTTTCATAGCAACCATAAATATTTTTTATAAAATCGATTGTCAGTACCACGATCATCATCACAAGGACAAATATTAAAATGTTCTTAGAAAACTTAAACAATTCAGTGTTCTACCAAAAAGGCCATAAATGAACAAATCTACTACGAGTGACCAAAAACGATTTTTAAATACAGGTAAACATTATTTTATATACTTTAAATAAATATATATATATTTACTTTTTTTTCAAATTTGTTTATACATTGCTATAGAGCATCCGGAAATAAACGCTGAAAATAGTATTAAGGCAATTTTGAATGATTAATGTAGAGTTATCTGCATCAAAATTTACTAACTTTTGAATTGTGACTATAACTCCCCCTAGATTTTTTTCTTTGTTTTGTGTTGAAAAAAAGATATTTTGTGAAATATATATATATATAAAGTTTGTAGAAAAAAATATGACTTTTTCACAGTTTTGATAAAAATTTAGCTATTAAATACTTTTTTTTCGTAATCAAGTGTTAAAGAATCGTAATTTACGCATAATTACCTATCAAGCAAGATACAAAAAGAAATAATAGGTTAAGAAATTTTAAAGTTATTACGGATTCCACAGACCTCTAACGAATTTTAAACTACTTGTGTAATGAGTATACAAAAAAACTTTAATTTGTTGAGAAATGTTTAAATAAAATACTATTTTTAATTAAATTTTAATCATAATTACTCAAAAATAAGTTTTTATTTCTCCAGGATGACGCAAATTTTCTTAAGGCTCTTTCAAAACACCAAACCAATTGAATCTTATTAAAATTTTGTTAAACAAATTTCAAAAATGTTCGAATAGAACTATGTATGCGGTTTTATAGACAACACTCATATCTGAAGGAATTCATTCTAAAGTTTTTTGACAAAATTGGATAAGGATAGCCTTTAGGTCAAAAGTAAAAATTTAAATATTTTAATATTCAATGAAATATTGTGGAAATACACTGCCTGCCACTTGAATAAGGAATCACATTTGTTTTAACTTTAATTAAGTATATCTCCTAAACTAAAGTTCAGAAAAAAAAAATAATTTTTTGCGCAACCAAACTTCAGTGTTGGCTTTAGTTTCCTGAAGAAATAAAAAATATACATATTTTATTATACTAAAATTATGCATTTATTTAAAGACATGTATTTCTGTGGTACTTTTGCGTGTATCACTTGAATAAGGAATATTTTAAAACTAAGCAAACTGTAATTTATTTTTAAATTTTAGGTTATAATAATGAAAGTTATTATCTTCTAGCATTCAATTAGTAATGAGTACTGCCACCATTTTTAGAAATAACCTCCAAAAAGCGATTTGGCATCGACTTGTATAATGACTCTAAGTAATTTAGCGAAATTGAACTCCATGCTTCCGTTATTGCATCCTTTAAGGATTCTATCGTCTCAAATTGTTATCCTCCTTCATAAACTTTTCTTGCAAGCCAACACCAGATATTTTCCATTAGATTAAGGTCTGGTGAATATGGGGGTCAATCCAAAAGTTGAACACCTTGTTGATTAATCCATTGTTTTACTGCTCTGGCGGTATGAATCCATATCCAAGGTATGGGTCCAAAGAAATCATTAAATTTTGGAAATGCTTCTTTCAGAATGTTTTTGTAAGTCGTTGCAGTCATTTTGTTGGATACAAAAACCAATTCTATGGTACCATAATACGAAATGGCACCCCGTATCATTATTCCGCCCTCTCGGCTGTGTCTGCAGCTCAAAAATAATTCCTCCTTATTTAGGTCATGGAAGTAATATTTATACCCGTCGGGACCATCAATATTAAACTTTTTTTCATTCGAAAATACAACTTTGAACCATTTGTAGGACCATGTCATTGTATTTTTGGCAAACTGTAGACGTTGTGATTTGCGTTTTTATTTAAGTGGTGGTTTTTTTTTGTAGTTTTCGTCTGACTATGTATGGGCACGACTTTAAAATACGGTGCACTGTTCTTAGACTTAATCTACTTTTTTCACGTATTTTTGATACCGACATGGCAGAATTTGATGCAATTCTATGAATTTTTCGTCTTTGTTTTGGAGTTGTTGCTATTTTCTTCCGCCCTTTCAATTTTGAATAAAAACTATTTGAAAACTATCAAATTAAAAATTCTCTAGTCGTTTATATTGAAAGAAATTCAAATCATAGCCTTCCTGATTAATATTAAAAGAATTCCTTATTCAAGTGGCACACGAAATAGTACCACAGAAATACGTGTCTTTAAATAAATGAATAATTTTTGTATAACAAAATATGTATATTTCTTATTTCTTCAGGAAAATAAAGCCACCACTTTGAAATTTGGTTGCGCAAAAAATTATTTTTTTCTGAATTTTAGTTTAGGAGATATACTTAACTAAATTTAAAAAAATGTGATTCCTTATTCAAGTGGCAAGCAGTGTATAACTGAGGGGCTTCCATTGATGCAACTGTAAAAAAGGCAATTTAAACGTCAACTGTATTTGGGTTCAGCATTATTTTAAACCCCCATATTCTTAAAAATGTGTAAAGTAAATTTCCTTATCTTATATCATGGACAAATAAAATCATAATTACCTCATACAGATAAGCAAAGTAACGTTAAAGCGTCAAAATTTATCATAGAAACCATTGCATCGAAAACCAGAAATAATAAATTTTTGTTATCTTTTCCTTAAAAATTTAATTTAAGGGCTATTCTTGTCCAATTTTGCTTAAAACTCTGTATGACATTTCTTGAAATATAGATTATCTTATTATGTAATACTTCTGTTTAGTCCGAATATTATTATTAAAAAATATATCTCTCCCGATGGGGAAAATTTCCGCAATATGAATATGATTATTGCGGTAATAAAATTTTTCGTCTAAGCAATACGAATTCGAATTACCTTCGTATTATTTTCCTTGTACGGATTTTTTGCTCTTTATATATAAAAAAAAAAGAAAATTACAAACTTTTCTTTTCAGTGTATTTCTATAAATATTATTGATTTATTAATTTGACATGTGTGCCTTGGTTTCGATAGAGCGAAACTTGTATTACTTTTATCAACTTATTTTATATTTTAAGCTAATAAAATCTGGTGGATGCACGCAAGTCATAAATATATATTTTTTTTTATTTGGTGAAATATTTTTGTATTATTTTCTATTGAACTTAGATATCGTGGAGCATTATGTGTAAATACTGCGGAATTTTAACCAATTCAAAATATTGACCCAATGCACAACATTTGAAATAAAATATATTTTTTTTTTTTTTGATACAAAACTATAAAATTTTAAAGGACATTATTTTTTCATCTTAAACTTTTTGTAAAAAAATATTTAATACCATTTTAGATGAAGAATTTTAGTTCGATACTATTCAGGACCATTTTACCGATTATTCGGTATACAAAACTTCTACCTTAGAGCATGAAAAAACTCAGCAATAATGTTCGTTTTCTAGGCTAATAAAAAATATTGAAAATATGTTTATTTTTTTTTTTTATTGAGGAGTTTCGATTATTCTTTGCTTTGACTGATTAAAGATTAGGTATAACTTTAACATGGCTTATATTTGATTTTGAAGAAATCAACATATGGTTTAATTACGCGTCCCAATATGTTTGACATAGCTTTAAGGGTTTCTCTACTTTTTGGGTTTGGAATTCATTTTTGTGACTTTTCCTTTTTCTGAGCCAAGTTTCATCTTATTCTTTAGGTCCTTGTTAAATTTTCTTATTACCCTGAAATGTAATACTTTTGTCAAAATTTACTCAATCAATAAATTCTAATAAGTTCAAACCAAAGTAAAAAAAAAAATCAAATTTTATTTCGTACATTTTTCTTTGATTACCAGCATCATGCGAACAAATGGCCAGATTTCGAACCGCTGTTAAATCTGATATGTCGCTAGAAAGATAGTTAAAATTAACAACAGTAAGAGTTATTACGAAAATTTTGTGTTATATTTTATTCGAACGCACACTTTATACCCAAATAGGTAGAAAGTGATAATGAAAAATGTTAATCAGTTTCCATAAGGCCAGTCCTTAGCATATACCACGAGTTTCATAGAATTATCCAAATTGGGAAGATAGACAAACAGATTAGTGATTCGCCCACACAAACCTGTATAGGATAATGCAGGATAATAATACCAAAATACTTTGAAAAAATTTTTTGTGAATAATTTTATCAAGAATATCATAAGTCACATTTGATTTATATACAAATTATATATTTTTATTTATACAACTTCTTTAAGTTATTTTAAAACAAAATTTATTTTTACAACTTATTTATTATTCTTTGTTTGAAAAAATAATCATGATTTATTTGTATTAAAACTTTACTTTTAAGAAAAAACTTTCTTTCTTTTGTTTGGCAACAAAACAGATGTTTTAATAATATTCTTTTTAGTTTTTTTATGTATTATTGATGGTAACTGTTATGTTTTTAAATTACCTTTAGCCAAACTAACAAATTTTTATCCAGCTTTTAACGACTTTTTACTTTTTTAATGCCTCAATTTCTTTTTAGTTTTTGTTACTTGCTGATTGAGAAGGGCATGACGGAAAAAAATTTAAACCATCATGTGACTAGTAAATGAAATAAAAAAAAAATCCCTCCATGAAAATTCTCTACGAAACACATTTGCATTTCATGTTGGTTGCTTTTTCTGTTCATAATCTATTGAAAAAAAGTTATTGCCACAAAAATGACTAGAAATTGTGGCAAGCAAATATTGCATGCAGGAAAACGTTGGCAAATAAAAGAGTGAGACCATGAAAACAGTGGTTTCAAAATGCTTTTTTTTTGGAAATAATTCTGTACCTTGTGATCCGTTAAATATATTTAAATAAAATTTGACATGGCCAGAGTTGAGGTTTTTTCAAGTTGATTTAGTGGAGCGCAGTACCTTATCGGGTCAGGGAGGTAGTGTGTGGACCTCCAAAGTTGGTCATCTCGGGTATGTTATTTTTTTTTGTTTTTTTAATCGTCAAAATTTATTTTACGCTTACATGTGCAGGTTACTTTTTTGTTGGTTTAAGCGATATCTAGGTCGAAATGAATCTTTAAAGGACAAGTTTATCCACATTATGTCAAAATTTTAATAGGAGAACTTTGTTTAAATTTTATTACAATTTAAATATTAACAATATTTTACACAGAAAATACTTCAAAGCTTAAATTTTTGTTTTTCCGGCCTTGGCCTGAATAAACTTGACTGAATTCAATTTCTTTTTATTATAATTCTCCACATTCTAGTGTTTCCTATAATACCAAATACTGTCATAAAATATTTATATTTTTGCTTGAAAACTAACAAAAACTTTGCCGTCTTATGTAATTTTTAGTACTTTTCCCCATGTATTTTATGAAAAATGTAAACACATCACGAGCAGCAATACAATGTTAACTCCTTCTGTTATCTTTACATTACACGGATTTGTTGTAAAATGTCTGAATTTTTCATACAAAAATATGGAGAAGAGCTAAAGGACGGAAGATTTGTTATTATTTTTATGTTCAGATGTAAGTTTTATATACAGGTAATTCTGAACTCTTAAGAATATGGAGAACTATAACAAATAAAAAGAACTTAAATTCGATCAAATTTCTTCAGACGATGACCCAAAAAAGGGAAATTTAATATTAAAAGTACTTTTTGTGAAAAATAATACACTGCCTGTCACTTGAATAAGAAATCACATTTTTTTTAAATTTAATTAAGCATATCTGCTAAACTAAAGTTCAGAAAAAAAAATTTTTTTTGCGCAACCAAACTTCAAAGTGTTGTCTTTAGTTTCCTGAAGAAATAAAAAATATACATATTTTGTTATACTGAAATTATGCATTTATTTAAAGACATGTATTTTTGTGGTACTTTTTCGTATGTCACTTGAAAAAGAAATATTTTAAAATTAAGCAAACTGTAATTTATTTTTAAATTTTAGGTTATAAAAATGAAAGTTATTATCTTCTAGCATTCAACTAGTAATGAGTACTGCTACCATTTTTAGAAATAACCTTAAAAAAGCGATTTGGCATCGACTTGTATAATGACTCTAAGTAATTTAGCGAAATTGAACTCCATGCTTCCGTTATTGCATCCTTTAAGGATTCTATCGTCTCAAATTGTTATCCTCCTTCATAAACTTTTCTTGCAAGCCAACACCAGATATTTTCCATTAGATTAAGGTCTGGTGAATATGGGGGTCAATCCAAAAGTTGAACACCTTGTTGATTAATCCATTGTTTTACTGCTCTGGCGGTATGAATCCACGTCCAAGGTATGGGTTCAAAGAAATCATTAAATTTTGGAAATGCTTCCTCCAGAATGTTTTTGTAAGTCGTTTCAGTCATTTTGTTGGATACAAAAACTGATTCTATGGTACCATAATACGAAATGGCACCTCATAGCATTATTCCGCCCTCTCGGCTGTGCCTGCAGCACAAAAATAATTCCTTCTTATCTAGGTCATAGAAGTTGTAGTTATATCCGTCGGGACCATCAATATTAAACTTTTTTTCATTCGAAAATACAATTTTAAACCATTTGTCGGACCATGTCATTGTATTTATGGCAAACTGTAGACCTTGTGATTTGCGTTTTTCATTAAGTGGCGGTTTTTTTTTGCAGTTTTCGTCGGACTATGTATGGGCACGACTTGAAAATACGGTGCACTGTTCTTAGACTGGCACTGATTCCACTTTTTTGACGTATTTTTGATACCGGCATGGCAGAATTTGATGCAATTCTAAGAATTTTTCGTCTTTGTTTTGGAGTTGTTGCCATTTTCTTCCGCCCTTTCATGTCTTTCCCATGTTATTTAAATAATTGTACACAAATGTCATTCCTCTATTAATGTTTTTGACTATTTGGACCGGATTCTGACCTTGAGATTTGAAAATCAGAATTTTTTCTTTTTCAGAGTTTTTAAGAGCCTTCCACGTTCCATTTTGAATAAAAACTATCAAATTAAAAATTCTCTAGCCGTTTATATTGAAAGAAATTCAAATTATAGCCTTCCTGGTTAATATTAAAAGAATTCCTTATTCAAGTGTTACACGAAATAGTACCACAGAAATACATATCTTTAAATAAATGCATAATTTTAGTATAACAAAATATATATATTTTTTATTTCTTCAGGAAACTGAAGCCAACACTTTGAAATTTGGTTGCACAAAAAATTATTTTTTTCTGAACTTTAGTTTAGGAGATATATTTAATTAAATTAAAAAAAAATGCGATTCCTTATTCAAGTGGCGGACAGTGTACTAATATTTAAATTGAAATAAAGTTTAAACGAAGAAATATATCCCACTGAAATTTTGACATAATGTGAACAAACTTGTTTTAAAATTAGAGACTTATAAAACCACCCACTTTTTTGTGCCAAAATGGCCAAAAATTCAATCCGGGTAAAACTTCTTTTACAAATTGACTTCTTTCACTAAAGTCGTCACCGTGTCGCTATAAAAGTCGTCTGTTAGAAAATACTTTTTGTGTTGTTTTCCAACATATGGAGGTATTTAACTGATATAATTTTTTTCTGATCCCAACTTTGCGATTTGAGAATTTTACAAATAAATAAAAAAAAAAAAAATTGTGGAAAATTGACAAATTTTTTATAGGGCCTGTGAGGAGACGGTTGTCCCTAGCGGGCAATCAGGTTTGCTTTACACGCATTTTTCTTAAAATTTCTTTTGAAAGCATTAAAAAAGTTATATAGAACAGAAACAAAATTTGTGAGTGAAAATATATTACTACCTTTTAAGAAAAAAAAAAGTTTCAATTTCAGACTAATATAACTTTTTTGGGGAACCATATATTCATATGATTTTTACATCAAAGTCATTTACAGTTTTATAAGAAATCTAGTGAATATTTTAGAATAAATTTAGGATTCAAACTAAATTAAATAAATTTCATAATGTTTAATAATGTGTCATGGTTATAAAAAAAAAAAAAAAAAAAAAAAAAAAACATGCACATCTAAGGGTATTTTTGTAGACATTTAAAAGAACTATTTATGTGTAAAATTTCTTAAAAAAAAAACAAATAAAATTTTTTTGATGACCAACTTTGGAGATCCCCCTGACTCACTACCTGACTCTGACCACTACTCCCCTGACTCGCTAGGGTACTGTGCTCCTCCAAATCAACTCGAAAACACCTCAGCTCTGTCCATGTCAAATTTTATTCAGATATCTTTAACGGAATTAATTACAGAATTATTTCCAAAAAAAAAAAAAAAACGTTTTGAACCGCTGTGCAACGTTATCGTTACTATTTCCTCACTAGTGCACCATCATTTTAGTGTTTTAAAAATCCAAATTTTTCTAAACATGCTATGACTGGCATGTAGAGGATTAAAAAAGTATTCAAGCATAAAACTGAATTTAGTGAATTTTTTTTCTTGTTTTCATTGCAACAAAAAAAGGTGTTGATAAACCAAAAATTGAAAAAAAAAAAACAATAGGAAATTGTAATAATTTTTGTGCTACAGTGTGCGTTAGAATAAAACATAACACACATTTTTCGTAATAACTGTTACAGCCATTAATTAATTTTGTAATATCTTTCTTGATTACAATATCTTCTACAGAAGTGTTAGATTTATTAGAATATGTTGATTGAATTTTGACAAAAGTATGAGATGAAACTTGATTCAGAAAAAGAAAGAAAGAAGTCACAAGAATTAATTTAAAGTCCAAAATGAAGAGAAGCTCCTAAAAACTATTCTAAACATGTTCGGCCGCGTAATGGCATGATGTGTTGATTTCTTCAAAATCAAATATGAGCCGTGTTAAAGTTACATATGCCTAAGTTTTAATCAATCAAAGCTAAAAAAATTAAATAACAAAGCTGAGCAGAACTCTGAGACAAAGAATGATCAAAACTCTTCAATTATAAAAAATAAAAATATTTTCAATATTTTCCATTAGCCTAGAGAACATACGTTATTGCTGATTTTGCTCATGTTCTAAGGTACAAGTTTTGTATCCTGTATAATCGAAAAAATGGTCATGAATAGTATCGAACTACAAACAATAAAAATTTGCAAAACAATTTGTTGTATGACAAGTTTACTCAAAATGCGACAAAATATGTGATTGTTTTGCTTCTTTAGTCTGAATAAAATATTTCAATTTTTTTTTGCAGTAGTCATACCTAAAAAAAATTTAAAATAATCTAGCAAGCAATTAATTCTGATACAAAATGATATATCAGAAAAATCTGGAAAAGAAATGCTTCAAACATTTCATTTCCTATTTTATTCTGTTCATCTTTTATCAAAAAAAAAAAAAAAAAAAAAAAAAAACCTTTTTGTTTTTTACTCTTTTAGGGGACTGATTATGTGCACTCAATGTATTTGTTAAAATAACTGAATGGCTTATATTCATGAATACTTAAAAGTTTTTGCAATATGAAATCTATGAGATAGCTTTTGAAACTATTTACTTTCATTCCAGTTCATTGTTTTGTTTTATTTTAGTTTTTTTTCTACTTTAATTCCATCAAAAACTCACCTGCACAGTCTTTTTTCTACCCTTTATAACATCGGGATCATTGGCAATATGTTCCTCTATCAGATTTCGTAATTTATCAAAAACTTTATTTTTAAATTTACTCAAATAGGTTTCATGTTCTTCATTATCTGGGTCAATGCCGCTATCACAACAATTACCAGGCACACTGAAAAAATTAAAAGTATATTAATTAAAAATATTAGTTAAAAATAATATATTTTCTTATAATAATGTAAGATAAATAGGTTATTCTAAGGACTGCACATGAAAAAATTGCTGCACGCTTTTAACTTTTATTCTACGTGAAAAAAAATAGTACCGTTAACTTGGTTACATCATTGTTATTATTCTCAGTGACTATGTGCTAAATTTGGTGGTAATAACCAGTATTACCAGGTTGGCCTTTTTAAGGCTAAATCTAGCCTTTTTATTTTGCTTTTAGCCTCAAAATTTTCGTTTTAGCTTCTAGCTTTCTTCTAGCCTTTTTTGATTTTTTTAAAAGCATTGTTGTCATGAACGCAGAGTTATTAAATTTCAATAAAATTAACAATGAGAATATAATATTGTTGTAGTGATAATGCTGTAACCATGTTTTTTTATCTGCGTGTGAGGACATCATATTGAATTTTAAACAAATTTCGTAATACCCTCTAAATTTCGAAACATACTGTTTTGAATATAGGTCCTGCAGTAAAGATCTCATAGCTACCTAAATTTTAAGACTGTGTCAGATTTTCAGATTGATTTATATTTTAAATTATTTTTATGAATTAACTTAAATTATTAGCTTATATTTTTCATAAAAATTTAATTAAGATTCAAGCCAAAATAAAATAACAGAAATAGTAAAAATAAAATTCAAGTAAGTTTGTTTTTCTCATTTAAATTTTAAATTCAATGAATCACCTACTTGATTGATTTAATGAATTTTTTAATTAGAAAATTGCTTCTGTTTTTAATTTTTTACAGTTATAAGTAATTGATATAATTATTTCGATGACAGGTGCAAATTTAAACAATTTTTAATTGAATGAATTTTCTGTGGAAGAACGTAACTTTTTAACTATATGAAAATATTTTATACATATTCTAAATACATACTTAAGTAACGATTTATTCAAAAAGTCATTAAACATTTTCTAAAGTTTATTAATAAATTGTTTATGTATTTTAAGACAAAGTATTTTATTAGGTGTTTTGTTCGGTGTATACTTTTAGGGGCATAAGCTTTGAATAAGTTCTACAGTTTTACTCAATTTGAAAAAAAAAAGAAATAAATAAATCTTTTAATAGTTACAACAAAAATGTCTTTAAAAATGATTGCAATGTTATATAGACTTTTATATATAGAAAAAATTATTATCTATATTTTTTTAATGAACGCTTTTATTTCATTTTGTATTAAAATTTAATTAAGTGGTTAATTGATTTAATGAATTTTTAAATGATTACAAGTGCCTATGAAAACCAAACGAACATTTTGACATCTACTTAAATAAATTCAAGTGAAATAAAAAAAAAAAAAAAATATTGAAAAATATATACTTTTCTGTTTGCTGGCAAAGTGTATTTACCGCAAAAATTTTATCTGAACGATGTTCCTTAAAGAGATTATTATGAACTGAAATCAATAAAAGTAAATTTTTGTATTTATGTAAAATTTTTTTTTCTGTGAACTCATTTGAAGTTTAGTTTATTATTTTCATGTTTTTTTAATAAATTTACTAGAATTAATAATGAAAATAATATTTGTGTAAAATATCCACATATCAAAATATTATTTGTTCTTGTCTTGGAAAGTTCTTATATTAAAGTTTTTAATAAAAAAATGATGACTCAAGTAATTTCTCAAAGAGAAAAAATATTCCAAAGCCGAATAAAGGCAAAATGAAAATAAAATAAGTAAAAATGATATAGTCGGTCAAGCCCGACTATATAATCACTACACCATCGTGTATATGTACCAAAAATCGGGGAGGTGTCTTAGACCTGTAGCCAATTGTGGACCGATACTTGTATTAAGTGTGAAATAAAATGTACTAATGCAGAATATTACGTTGATACTAAAATTTATATGAATTTATGCTCTTTGGGGTGATTTTCGAAAGTATGCTCTATATGGGAGCTATGGGAAATTATATATCGATCAAGATAAAATTTGGCACTGTGATTTCAACATATATAAAACTTATTCGTGTCGAATGTTAACATTGTACTAACATTTGTATGCACGTTAAAGTAATTTTCGGAGGAGAGGTTTATACTCCGACCACTTATGGTGGTTAGCAATATGTAAGTATTTCTAAAAGTGGTGTTTGCAAGAAGCTTTCTAGGCAACTAGCGAAGCCATGTTCATCAACCATCTAAAACAATTTCAGTAAGAAGTACTGCAGATACCATAGTAAACATGCTTTGAGCCTTGGGATATGTATCTTCAGGAATAATTTATTTTAAAACTGAGAACTGATGAAAACTAGTTATTTATTCCCCCATAGGTCGAAATGTATTATTGATTATAACTCCTCTGAAAAAAAAAAATAGCCTTATCAAGATCTAAAAATAATCCTGGCACCAGATTGCTACCATTGTTGTGAAAAAGTAACTTATAAAATATGTATTTAAATTTTCTTAGGTTTTTGCTTCTCTCGCAAAATTACAAAAGTCGAGATACGCCTTTTCTATATTAAGCCATCGATATGTACACGCAGGTAAAAATCATGGTGACAGCACTATCGTTACAACAATATTATGTTTTCATTTTTCATTTTCTTGAATTTTAATAACACTATGTTCACGATAACAATGTTTTTATTGAAATTTTGTCATTTAATGTTTACACTCAATAAAAATTATAATATGATTGACTGCAAAAATTATATATTTTTAATTATTTTTACCAGAAATAAAATTTTATTATTATGAAAATATCATTAATTCTACAACCATTAAATATTTGTAGACTTTTTCCTTGTTTTTAAACCATATTCTGTTTTTAAACTATATTAATATTATTATTCTTATGAAAATAAAATATTTCAAATAAATATATATAAATATATTATTTATTCCTTTCACTTATTCTTATTCTTAAATATATTTTGTTTTAATGTTTGTTTTCCAAGTTCATTGTAATTCTCATTTAGTTTATATATGAATAAATATAAGTAGACAAAGTTTGGTTAAACTTGATGTGCTTCAAGTAATATAAGATATTGATTAACTACCATTAAAGGATTTAATTAAAAAAATATCTTGCATTTGAACCACATATATTGGTACAAATGAGTATAATTAATGAACAAATAACATGTAAATATTTTTTTTTTTTTGCTAATTCCTCAAATATTTTCAATCAAAAAAATATGAAAATAATATTTATTTTAATATACGATAAGAAAGAATAATAATATGACAAAATGAAATAATATGATAAGATTGGATAATTATATGATAACATGGAATAATAATATGATAAAATGGAATAATAATATGACAATGTGGTATAATAATATAATAAGGTTAACATCAAATCATAATCTGATAGAATGGAATAATGATGTAGTAAAATTGTTCAATTATATGTAAAACTGTGATGTGATGATACCACATGGAAAAACAAACCACAAAATTGGATACAATATGACAAAATGGAATCATAATAATTATTACTTATAGTCATTTCTATATTTCGCTGTGATCATATGTTTCAATCATAATATGTTGCTCTTAAATTATGGTCAATACAATTATATTTTTTTTCTGCGTATGTGTAAAATCTTATGTAATATTTATTTTAAATATTTTAATCGTTTTATAGGTGTATGGAAATAATAAAGAAACCTTGTAACAGCCATCAAATGCAGGAAACAGACAAGAGAATTAGACAATGAAAATATCCTTGGAACAAAAGTAAGTATAAAATATTAAATTATAATATAGCCCACATACATATACATATATTTGTTGAGTTCATGTAATTGGCTTAAATTCTTTTCACTTTTTCGCTCAAGGTTTGCTTAACTCACATCCGCAATGTGACACCGAGATGACTTTTGGAATATTGCAAAAATTACTGATATGCACATTTTTTTAAAAACAAAAAGATTTTATGTATCTGCATATATTAAAATTTACTGTTTTTATTAAAAATTTACACAGCCTGTCACTTGAATAATTTTTTTTGAATTATCTTTTTAATTAAAATCTTAAAAGGGTTTCAATTTTTATGTTTTAAACATTTTTATTTTTTTCTTTTTTATTTTTTTTTATTATTTTTTTTTTTGATTTTTTTCTGTCTAGAAAAATTTATAACAAATTCCAGTTAAACTCGAAAAATTGAGGATTTTTTTTAAATTTCTTTAAAAATTTTCTTTTAGCATTTCACCAAAATACAAACTAATGTATGCGATTGAAAATCCTGATTCTAATACTTGCTAAAAATGTTTAAAAATGTAATAAATCAACCAAATATATGATATATTTATGCTGGAACCTACTCAAGAACAGTTTTTTAAGCTTTTGAGGGTGTATTAGCAATTTTAAAAATTGATTTGTGATTTTTATTGGTTTATTCCAACTACATTTAATACAATTGTTAAATAAAATTGTTTCTAAAATTCTTACATGACCTGAGTTATTGTATTTTAAAAGTATCTGTTTCATTCTCAGTACTTACACTAATGTTGTATAATTATCCGTTGACAAATTCATTGTTAATTGATCCTTTAATGTACGCAAACGTTCTGAACTCTCAGCATCCTTTACACTCAATTGGGTCGATGACCATTCACGGTAGACGGCCAAGATTTTTTCGTTGGAAAGTTCTGTAAAACAATAATTAATAAGGATTACACATGTTAAGTAATTAATTTGTTTGGAATTAAAATTGTTGATGATGAATTTAATTAAAGTGAACTCCGTAGAATAAAAGTACACAGCACAGTGGGGCAAAATTGAAAATTTTTATAAAAAAAAATCTGTAACTTATAATCGACTGGTTGGATTTACATAAAATTTCACATAGGCGTAGCAGAGGAGTGGAAAGGAACCCCTGTAAATACCTTAGGAGCGGATTTAAGTAGGCTCAGAGTAGGTCATAGAAAATTTTTAACAGCTAGCCAAAATTTTTGTTTCTTACCCGATTTCAAAGACCTGCAAAAAAACATTCTTGCATTATCTATTTATCTTTTATATTTTGTAATATCTTGGTTCAGTTTTTCCTTATATGAACCAATATTTCCGATCGCTTTTTCAAGATTTTTCTGTGAATAGTTAAAAAACAAAATTATCTATCAACTACAGTCGATAGCTTTACCGAATTCCCAGATAAATGATTTTAAATTTGAAAATTGCAAAAATTAGTATTTTTTTTTTTTTGCCGAAAAAGTGTCAATCTTTTTTCTCTAAAATAAAATTTTCCTCAAGAATATATAAAGCTTTTATACTTTTCTGAAAAGTATCTTCACGGAAATAATTTAGATATTAAAAACAACCCATATCATCCAACAGCTCTAAGTACAAATCCTGCTTTATTTGACATTTTTTATCGAAATTTTTATTTTAGTCTATATTTTTTAAAATCCCAAAGAATAAATCTACAAACGGAATGCAGCTTCCTAAACTTTGATGTGCTTTAAAGAGTTCGCCAATGGCTTTTTCCAGACCTGCATCAATTATGGACTTTAAAGGCAAAATTCAAAAAATAAAAAAAATATATTTTTGGAATGTCCGCCATTTTTTTTTTTTTTTGGAATTGCGGTATTCTTTTTACCAAAATTTTAACTTTTTTAGAATTCATCAGTTTAAATGATAATGTGAATAATCACTGTAAATTTTGTTTGGATTTCTTAACTAACAAAGATTTTATTACAGATACAATATTTATAGTTTCTGTAAAACTTAAATTTTTTCAAAAATTTTTTTTTTAATTAAAGAAATCGGAAAACCTAAAGACTCTATTTTCTTCAAATAAATTCTCTTGTCCAGCTAACATAATTTCTAATTATACTTAAAAAGAATGAAGTCAATATCTTTTATAAAACTAAAACTACGCTATTTAAAAGTGTAATATGTAAATTAGATATTTTCACTACTACAGAATCAAAATTTATGCATTGATTTGAACGAAATATGTCTTCTTTTATTTGCATCAAATAAAAATTTGAATTATTGTCTTTTTCGAATTTTTAAGATTTTTTTGAATTTGTATTTTTAGACATTTTGTCTAAAATTTATTTTGTTTTACAAAATGGACTTAATATCTTCATAATTTTAATTTGAATTTTTTGATAACTAACTAAACCAAATCGAACGAAACGTTCCAGAGATATGCTTTAATATATGGTGCAATTTCGTTAATTTTACAAATTGCGATTTAACAAGAGCATTGTTGCCAGGAGATGGGAAAAAAGAGGTTAAAATGAGCTTTATAAAAGGCCAGAAAAGGCTAAATGCCAAAAAAAATGAGGCTAGAAAAAAGCTAATATTTTTTTAAAACTTAATTATTTATTTGATTTCTTCTCATTAGTTTTTGATATTTTTTTAAAGATATTGTTATAAATTTATAAATAAAATATAGAACGGCTGGCAGCGAAATGATCCAGCGAAAAAACGCCTAAAAATTTCCATATAAATTTGGGTTATACATATTTCACATGAAAAGCTACTCAACTTTTTCACGTGATTTTTCGTCATTTTTGAATTATAATTCCTTTTTGGTTATTCAATTCCAAATTTGTCTGTGATTTTTCGCTTTTATAAGAATTTTTTAAAATTATATTTAAACATATTTTCCGCGGTTAATAACGTTTATTAAAAAATAATTACCTATAATAATTGATTAAGTAAGTCCATAAGATTAGTTAAGTTATATTTGATTTGGAGATTAAAGAGCAGCAGGCGAACATTTTAGTTAAATATAAATAATCTCGAATTTTTCTACGAATTAATACACAAAAACACTTATATGGATGATTCTGTATAAATAAAATAGTAAAAGCAAATAAAAAAATTATTATTTTCTTTGTTCAAATACTTTTTGCTTTTAAAGAAATTTTAGGAATCAAAAAACACTGAAAATATAGAAGCTAAAATGAAAATTTTGAGACTAAAAACAAAATAAAAAGGCTACAACAACAACAATTCTTTCAACTCAAGCCGCCTATTGCATCACCTGCATTTTGATCCTTTTTGATTTTACATTTGTTTTTTAAGAACAAACAAAATTTTGCTTAAAAATGGTGGAAAATATTTTACATCTTGTGTTCACACAATGATCACAAATAGTTTTTTTTTGTGCAAAATCAACTGTTATCTTGTTTGTAACGAAAAATATTTGATGTTCACCTTAGGCAAAGCATATTTTTGCAAAATCGTCAAATATTAGTTTAGTGAGAACTTAAGTTTATTAATCAATTTTTTGTTCTAATCGACTCTAGTTCTAGAAATAACCCGTTATATAGAAAATTAATGAGGTTCTACCACTTATTTAAATATATCTCGAAAATGATTTGGTTTAATGAAATACCAAAGAAATATTATTAAAATTACTTCCAAGTTGTATATAATTTTTTAATATTTTCTATAGTCATCCTTCATGCTAAGACTAAGCAGAGGATATTTGATAAATACATTAGGAACAAATTAGATCGTGATTTTATGTCTTGTAGTCAACATGTATATGTCAAGAGTAGATCAGTAGATTGTGTGATCCACCAAATTGAAAAGTCTTTTTCGATCAATGAGTTTACCTTAGGAGCTTTCCTAGATATCGAAGGAGCATTTAACAATGTTAAATTCTCTACTAATGAGAGTGCGTTGAATCATCAGAAAGGTATTAAGCTAAGTTCATATTATGCAAATATTTGACACGAAATATTTATTTACTTTAAATTATTTAATTAAACACACTACTACCATAAATTTATTTGACATTAATTATTAAATGAATTTGTAGGGAAAGCTGATTTTTTAATTTTTTAATTGATTTGGAATAATATTCTGAGAGAATTTCGGAATATGTGGATGTGAAGGTCATGTTTGTAGCGATTTTATTTAATGAAAAGCAAAAATGCTATTTATATTAATTACAAATATTTATAAAATTTACAAAGTAAAATATTTACATAACAAGGGAAATACGAACTATTATCAATCGATTAATTGCAAGATTTATATATTTAAATTTTTTTTTATATTTTTTTTAATATACTTTAATAGATAAAATATAATTTTTTTGTCAATTTAAAGTTTGTGTATATAAAAACGAAAATTTTTTCAGCTTAAGTCGTTTACCGCATCAGGTGTTGTTGATCTTACATTTATTTTTTAAAATAAAATAAAAGTTCGCTCAAAATAAAGGCAAATATTTTACAACTTGTGTTCTCACAATGTTCACACTAGCGGCATTTTTAGTTAAGGGCAAATAGTCTTGTTTGTCCAAAATCAGCTGTTATCTAGTTTGAATCGTAAAAATATTTCGTGTTCACATTACGCAAAGCAACTACTCGTATTTGCAAAAATTGTCAAATATTAGTGTAATGTGAATTTAGCTTTACTATAAAATTCATTGAATGTTTACAGCCAGAGAAAAATCAAACACATACGTAACACATAACCATACGATAGTGGATATGCCCCTATGTGTTCAAATACAACACTTTGTTTTCAATTCATTAATAAAAATTGTTATCAATTGGCATCAATTTGACAGCACATCAATAACGAATTATTTAATTACATTATGTTTATTTAAAATTTGTGAACGGTACCAAAAAGCCGATATCGTAAATTGTTAATGTGATCACAATCATTGTGTATTTTACTTAGTCTAAAGTAAATGCTCCAACAGCGATACATAAAATCTGAATTAGAAGGTTCTACTATCCATGTCAAAGTTTATGTGGCTTTTATTTCTAAACGATATTATATGTTCGATAGAAGTAATGGGTATGAAAATTGTGGCCTATTCATATGATATAGTTTTATTGTCATCTGGCAAATATTTCGACACGATATCTGATGTTATAGGTAGTTCACTATGTGTGTTATCTTCATGGGTAATCGAATCGGGATTAGGTGTGAATCCTGTTAAAACAGAATGAGTACTCTTTACTAGGAAAAAGAAAATAGTTAGATTTCAAACTCCGACATTAAATGGCATTAACTTGAAAATATCGAACTCCGCAAAACTTTTGGGCATTCGATTGGATATGAAATTATGCTAACAAGAAAATCTTAACAAAAGGAGAAAGAAGGCTTATGCTACCCTTTACATATGTCAGAAGCTTGTTGGATAGAAAAGTGGACTTAGAACAAAACTTTACTACTGGTTATATACAGCAATAGTTGTTTAGTCGCTTAGACTTACGCTGAAGCAATCTACAAATTGAACAGGATAGCCCTCCTGGGTTTAAATTTCAATGTTGTGATATTAGTTTTTTCATTGATATTCAGGCAGCTTTAAGGGCTTTGAATAATTGTAATATTAGGTCGAAGGTAGTTAGTAACTGGTACAGCGAACTTAGGGCTCTGTGTGAGCAAAGCTGGGTACCTGAACACAAAAATATTATTGGAAATGACAAGGCTAATGCTGAGGTTTTTCCAACCTTATCAACAGTATTTCAAGGTATAAGGGTAAACTACTGAGCGGAGTGGCTAAATAATTGGCGAAACTCGGGTGGCAGTATACAGACAAAGCAATTATGGGATGAGAAGATATCTAAGTTTAGCAGAATTCTATTGCATAAGATTAGGAGACAGTTGAGATTAGTCATAAATCTTATCACAGTTCACAATACTCTAGGTCAGCATATGATAAAAAGTAAGCTACAGAAGACAGCTTTCACTTACTATGTCAGTATCCTGAACTATTGTATAAAAAAACTGAAACTTTCCGGGTCTTATTTCTTTAAAAAATTTAACAGATTTTATGGACCAAAACTTTTGGTCACGGTTTAAGTATATCTGAGCATCAAACGCGAATAGCTGACATCTTATGAGGGAGAAAGGGCTCAAAAACAATAAGGAATCATAATGGACCCACTGGTCTCTATGGATATATGTTCTTCTAAAGTGCCGGGGTCATCCGGCAAATACATCCGGTAATTGTAAAATTTTCTTATATTCATTACCATCTGATTTGATATTTGATGTCCGTTCATGTAATCAAACTATAATTTTTTTAAGGAACGGTGAATACAATTTACTTTTATTATAAATTTTTATTATAAATTTATTTTTCTCACATATGCCCCTTGTGCTATTTTTATTATTACTATTATTTCTTTTTTTTGAACACACTTACCCAAAGCTTTTATAACTTCCCGTTCCATTTGAGTTTGTCGCAATTTTTGTACATATTGTTGCATATCGGGCGTTAAAATTTTTGTTGTTGTTAACTTCAATTCACCGCGCAAAATACGTTGCAGGCATTTATCAATAATGTCACGCAATTCCACAAATTCTTCGTGCCATTTTTCCAGCACCATATTACTGTAAGTAAATTAAAGCAAAATTTAGTAAGAATAAAAGAAGCAAAAAATGGAAAAAAAATATTAAATTTAAAAAGAAAGGGAAGGCCAGGAAAGCAGAAAAGAACAATATGTTTACAAAATTCGTTTTATTTTTTCTGTTGTATCAGTCTGCCTGGCTGGAAGATTTTTTCATTAATCATTTTAAGTGCTTCGGGTATGAGCATGTAGTTGGTTTAATGTACATTTTTTTCCTACATTAAATTTATAAACGTGTATGTATTTCCTTTACCATATCTCTGAAGTTTTTTTTTTTTTACAAAATGAAAAAGTTCTTAATGAAAATAATTTTTAAGTTTAACCCTAGAATACTAACGATATTTTTTGATTCGTTAATACTAACGATAGATAAATTTTACGTACACATGGCTATTCCTTTAAAACATTTTATTTGTTGTTGTTTTATCAGCTAAGTGCAATTTTATTATTTATTTGTCTTTAAAAAGGCTTAAAGTGTAAAAGAAATTTAATATATAAGAATGAAACATTAAAAAATATATCAAGATTTTATTTATAATGAACATGATCGGGTGTTCTCCAGAGACTTGAGATATTTATCAAACATGACAATAAATTCTAATCTATCGTTTTTTTGCATAATATCTAAATTTTTAATATATTTCGCTTTGCCTTCTGTAGAGAGTTTTGAAAGCATTTCATAATTTGCTTTCAATTATTAAATTAATTTCATTGAAAAGCTAGAATTGCTACTACATCCACCAAATTAAGATTATCCAGGGAATATTTCATTTTATACTCTAGCATTTCGAATCATGTTTGCAAATTTATATTCAAATTTATACTGTTAATACTAATGATAATTTAAATCTACGTATAAAATTTATAGTCAAATACAAAATACAAAAAAAAAAAAAAAAAAAATTAAAAGCACTTGACGAAAGAACTTCTGGTTTCTACGTAAAATTTACGTACATTAGTATTCTAGGGTTAATGTACCATTTTATATTGCAAATAAAGAGAAGTAAAAAATGTAAAATGTTTTTTGTTAATGAAATACGTGACGTGACGTATGAGTAATTTTTAATAGTGAATATACATAATATATATACATAAATTATATGAATTTTAAATTATGGTTGGTATACATGTATGTATGTATGTATGTATGTACTTAAGTATGTATGTGTTTAATTATTTATTAGAATTAGCTTTTTATATTCCTTATTTCTGACGTCTTAAAAGTGAAACGCGAATCAGTTCACGTTAATCATTTCGTTCAAGGGGGGGGGGGGGGTTTAAGTTGAATATATAAACATTTTTACAAACTAGAAGTTTATCTGTAATTCTAGTAAAAATTACACGCAATATCAAAACCTAATGAGTTATTCATATAAAAGATATGATCCCAACAAACGAAAGGTTTGATTTAAAATTTGAAAGTGATTTAAAATCAAACTCTATGTTTGCTGGGTTATTTAGAAAATTAGATAGTATTAGTATTATATATTTTAGGAATTTCGAGTGAAATTTTAAAAATTGTCCTTATGCTAAAAATTTTGTGAAAAATTGGATACGCATCTTAGTTATTTATTCATATATTATACGAAAATATATTTTATTCAAATTTATTACAAAGAAATTCCATTTAATATTATGATTATTTTTAATCTAAGTAAATTTTTTTGGTGCACCTAGTTATATTTAATTTCGTGCTGCTTTGCGAATATGCTATGTTTTGACAAAAGTATCCCGTTTTTAACTATCAACGACATTTGACATAAATTTATGCCCCCGATATATCCAAGATTTGTACAAATTGTAATTTGCTGTATAAAAAGACAAAAACAAAAGGTACAATTTTTGCGTAATTTTCATAAAGTCCACAAAATTTTTTTATAAAATTTATTTTTAATGCTCCTTCGATTTAGTAGTGTAAAATAACATAACTCTAAGTTCACGCAGTAATACATGCTATTCCATATGCAACTGTGAATGTTCCCCACGAAAAACTAACTATTTTTAATTTTATCTCTTGATTTTCAAATTTTGAGACTATCTACTTCGTTGTCTATTTGGGGCACATCAACGAGGTATAGCATAAAAGATACATAATTACAATAAGTATCAATCCCTGTTTTAAAATTTGTGTACATTCGAGTAGCACACAGACCCCGTCAAAAAAAAAAAAAAAAAAAAAAAATCAAGAAATTTGACTACCTTGCATCTAACTGTTGAAAGTGTTGAAATTATCTACAAAGTCTGATTATATAAGATCGAATGAGATCAAGAGGAATAAACGTTCGGAAAAAAATGACAAAAAAAGAAAACGGTAGTTTTATAAACACAGCAACAAAGAAGATCCAAAAAGTCAATAAGATGCTGAACTCGTATTCTAGAAGTAGTGCAAATTTGGATTATTTCAAATGAATTAACATACGTTTGTCATTGGAAGATATTTTTTTTTTAATACCTATTCACTGAGTGGAAACTCATGTTCACGATTTCACGTAAAATTGATTTTTTATGTACTTTTTTATCTTTTAGTTTTTATATAAACTAAAGATTTTTTATTGAAGAAAAAAAAAAATATGCATAACAATTATTTTTCATTTGATTAAAACTAAGAATTGTAAATTCTAAAATTTATGATACATATTTATATATCTTCTTAAGCATAAGAAACTTACACTTACTGAAACTTTGGAAGTAATGAAAAAGTACTTTCCTAAAAATGACTTCTAGTTATTTTTGCTGAGATATCATAAATATAAAAATAATATCACGTTAACAGACTTTCTTGGAATAAAAAGCAACTCAATGGCTTGAAAAATTTGAGAAAAAAAAATATTATAGAAAATGCAAAAGGTCCGATTTATCTATTGATTATATGAGATACTCCATACCAAGATGAGTTTACAATTCGGAAAATATCCAATGTTACTATAATTATCTTTTTAAAGTGAAAACGAACTTTAAAAATAATCCAAAATATTTTTACCAGTTTGTAAATTCTAAAGGTCGAGTCTTTGAATCTGAGAATCTGCATCCTCAAACGATGTAGATATTTGCGAGATATTTGCTGCTTTCTTCTCATCCACCTATTCTGATAAAGAATTACATTGACTTTCCAATTATCCATATTCAATTCCTGCTGCAACTCCAATAAATTGTCCAACATTAGATAAGTCGATGGTACTGACAGCTGTACAGAATTTAAAATATTCTGATAAATATGGACCTGACGGTGTTCTAAGCTGTGTTCTTATAAAATGTTTGTATTCTCTTATATCTCCAATAACCAACCTACTTATTCAACATATCAATATTTAGTGGTTATTTTCCTGAATTTTGGAGGAAATCTTATATTATACCCTTGTTAAATCCGGGAACAGATTCAATATTTTCAATTGTAGACGTATTGCTAAATTCAGTATTATTCCAAAATTTTTCGAAAATATAGTTACTGAAATCCTTTCGTATTAAGTTGTTTGTTATCTTTTCCCATTTCAGCATGGATTTAGAAACAGATGTTCCACTGCTACTAACTTTTTGGAGTTCACAACCTAAGTTGTAACTTCATTTGATTCCGGTTTACAAACAGACACAATATATACAGATTTCAATAAATCTTCCGATAAAGTAAATCACGATCTCCTATTGTACAAATTTAATAAATTGGGATTTTCTCCTGTTTTCCTTAAATGATTTATCTTAAAAATAAATGCCAATGTGTATTATTTAGAGAATGTACATCGAAAACTATTCCTGTTTTATCCGGTGTTCCGCAAGGTAGTCATCTCGGCCCCTTATTATTCCTAATATTTATAAAAGACTTACCAGCTTGCATTAAGAATTCTAGAATATTAGTGTATGCTGATGACGTAAAGCTGTTCCATAGCTTTAATTATTCCTATCAATGTTCTTTACTACAATCAGATCTTGGAAATCCTTATGATTGGTATATGATGAATCTAATGATCTGAATTTAACCTGTAAAGTCTAGTAACATAGTAAAGTTCAGCTGTGAAAATTCTTGTGTTGCGATTTTATAAAACTTTTTCAATTTAAAACACCATCTATAATTGCATTTTCCGGTTATTTTATTTAACATAAGTATTCCACATATCTTTCTTAATTAGTGAATATTGACGTTCATTGAATTGAATTTGCAATTAAATCTTAATTAAATTTGTTTTATTTATTGTTTTTGTATGTTCATTGATATACATTTGGTATAATACTATTTGACAAATAAAACAACTGTTAGATAAAACATCTCCGTTTTATATTTTCCTTAATATTACCACTCCGTTTTCCATTATTAAGATCAATATTATAATTAGTGTCCTTGCTAGTTATCCGCTGTCTTGCCATTCAATTACATAATACTGGTTTTAATCCTAGATATTATTTGTATTGGTGTGTTTCCTTAATAAAGTTTGAGATGGACTGTATGAATAAAAACTGCAGTATTTCCGAAGAAGAATGTATGGTTTCTTGTTGGTTGTGTTTGGGAAATTATTACTTAAAATGTAGTGGCCTCAAAGCTTGTGATGCTGATGTATTATCCTACAATGCCAAAAACTTGCAGTAGACTTGTCCAAATAGCAGATTAGTTGGCATTGAATTTTACAATTTTTTCAAAAGCTATAAAGCTGAGTTCGAAAGAATTAAAAAAGACTTTTCTTCTCTACAAGGAAAACTAACTAAATATGGTGAAGTTTGTTTTAAATTCACAAATTTAGATAGTTTTGCTGCTTCCCCGAGACCAAAACGTAAAAGAACTGCTAAGTCATCATCAACACCCCCTTGTATTCCTAAAAATATAGGGGTTATTACTGTTACTGATTCTATTCCGTTACTAACTGCAAATTCAAGTAGTAGTCCTGCTCCTGTTGTAACTCCCAATTCGAATAATTTTATTCCACCTCATCATGCTTCAAATGCTTCCAGTCGAAGAATTTCTTTATCCAGATGTGTTGCTTGATTGTAAACTATTCTTTAATTCTCGGTCCAGAAACAATTTCTCTTATTTTATCTTCGTAATCTTCCATGGAATCGTAATATTAATTTACCATCATATGAAAGTCGACTACAGCTTATTGATCTCCCTACTCTTGAAAGTAGGAGCAAATATATGAATATCTCATTTGTAATTAATTTAGTAAACGGTTCAATTAATTCTGAGTTCCTGCTTCGTAAGATCGAATTCGTAATCCCAAATCGTCCAACTAGAAATTATACTCCTATAAAAATTAAATATTTTCAAACCAATTATGCCAACTTTGATCACATGAGACAATCAATTCAATAGTTTTTATCCATATATTGATTTCCCAGTAAATCCAATCCGCATAAAGAGAAGTATTTTTAATTTACTTAAATAAGAATACTTTATTATTGAATGATTATGTAAAACATCCCAGCAAAAACTTTGCTTTCCTGGTAAGCTAGCAGGTATAATTGGAAAAAAAATAAACTACTTAGTTTTTGTCTGAATAACTAGTTATTTTTGTTCGAGTTGTCCACATATTCATGTAGTTGTTTTTAGACTCAGGTACGCATAAATATATACCTAAATGAAAATATAAAAAAAAAAGAAAAAACAAAAAGATTTTGCCGTCAGTGAGATTTGGACTTAGACATAAATTAACCAATCGTTTTTAATAACTAACGTCTTACTCAGTACACCATCTTGCACTTAATTTTTTAAGTCACAAAAACTTTTTTAGTATAAATATATGTATTGGACATTTTGTTATAAAAAACTAACAGCATGAGAATGGGGTTGAACCAACCAACTTCTGGTTGTTAATCCAGCGCTCTAGCCAACTCATCCACGTGATTGCAATATTACTGTGCCATTAGACTACTGAGTACTTATTTATGTAATACAGAGTAGGCAAATAATAATGACACCTCGTTACCAAGAAACTACTTTAATAAGTAGTTGACATTAACGAAATCCAAAAAGATTTTGCTGGATTTTTATTGTATATACGTTTAAGAATAATATGTATGTTAGTAATTTCATTGGCTATTAAATAAATAAATAAATTATAGAAGTAAAAGCTTAATTATAGTAGTATTATGGATTCTACAAATGTAATTTTATTTATCTAAATCATTTTGGTACTTGATAAAATAGTTTGAATTCAATTGATTTGCCTAACCAAGCTAATTTCATGTTTTAAAAGAACTATTTATCTTAGGAAATTCTCTACAAAAGTTCTTTAGATATGTAATAATTAAGATTTACCACTCCACCTAGATTTGTCCGTCCTTTCTTTATCCCAATTGTAACTCTTAATCAGAAAATTATTCGCACCAAATCTTAGGAATTACCATTCCCCCTAGAATTGTCCGCCTTTTCTTCATCTCAATTGCGAATTTTAATAAGAAAATTATTTCCACAAAATTCTAAGACTCCCTGCTATAGGTTTTTAGATATGTAATAATTAGTATTTGCTTTGTATGGGGGATATCATTCCCCCTTGACCTACCCGCCCCGTTTTCATCTCAACTGTGAACCATAAATCTTAAGTTTTTCGCTGTTAGAGTTGTGGAGATATGTGATAATTAATATTTGCTTTGTATGGCAGCTATCACTTTCCCTGCTCCTACCGAGAAATAAAACAGCCTGTTTTACTTTTGAATATTACAGACGATACTTTGAAAATTTCAAGAAAATCGGTCCAGCGGTTTAGCTTTGTATAAAGACCAAACAAACCAAGTGACAAACACGCAAAATATTTTTTTAAGCCATACCAAAAATAACCATTTTTATATATATAAATCACAATCTCGGAAAATATATTTAAAAAATGGACTTTTTTATAAAAATGGTTACCCTGTCCTTATTACGACTAGCACAGTGCAATTATTCACTATTTTAATAGATTTGTGTGTATCAGAGCTGTAAATGTATCATTCTTTTTTGATTTTAATTCGTTACGAATTAGCTAAATTTTGTATTAATTCTTTTCACTACAAAAAAGAATTGAATGAAATTTGAATCAATTCCAACGAATTAGGCAGAAATGAATTTCATTTCGTTTTCAATTCAAATGAATCTGTAAAATTAATTGCAATTTGTTTCCAATTCAAATGAATTTGTTAAAGTGAATTGCAATTCATTTCCAGTTCGTTTGAATTGAATTGATTTTGAATTCATTAAAATGAATTAGAACAATGAATTGTAATTCAAATGAATGAAATCAAAAATGATTTACAATCAACCAAATTCAAAAGCAGATCTAGGGGGAATAAAAAATGGAAATTTCTCCTACCAAAATGAAAATATTCAGCAGAAAGATTGAAAACCCTTGCCCTAGATCCGCGCCTGATCAAAGAAAACTTGGTGTTTGGAGTTTGTTTCTTCAGGAAGAACTCATTTTTATTTTGAAATATGCTGAACGATAAAACACATTTAATATTCAAGAAAAAATTAATAATTTTTGAATTTTTGCGAATCACGACCATACAACGACAGAATCTTTTACATACAAAATTAGTTAAATAACAAAACGACAGCGACACTTATTGTAGATTTACTTACAAAATCAAATCAAATTTCAATTCAATTCAAATGAGTTGGAAATGAATTGCTAATTGTTTTTTCTAATTCATTTAAATTAATTCAAAATCAATTCAATTCAAATGAATTGGAAATGAATTGCAATTCACTTTGACAAATTCATTTGAATTGGAAATGAATTGCAATTCATTTTTACCAAATTCATTTGAATTCACTCAAATTTCATTCAATTCATTTTTTTGTGTGAAAAGAATTAATTCAAAATTTGCATATGACTCGCGAATTAATTCAAAAATGAATGATTCATTTACAGCTCTGGTATGTATTATAATTTAATTTTAACACCCACATAAAACATTTCATAAATTGTTTTCTTTACTCAGAAAATTGTTCTGTTTTTTTTTATTTTTATCAAATATATTTATCCAATATAATTTTGGTTGTTTTATATTTAGTAGGAAATAAAATGTTTTAAGAATTTTTATATGTATGTACAAACGAGTATACGGATATGCACTAACACTTAAATATGCATGTATTTACGTGTATAATTGTGCTGCAGAGTGTGAATTTTTATGCAGATAATAAGATCTTTATATTTTTTTATACATAATACAAATATTGTTGCACTGTGATGTTGACTGAAAACTGAGATTTTTGAAATTGTCTTACAAAAAAAGAAAAATATTAAACTGAAACATTTCATATTTTGTATCAATTCCTTAAGTTTATTATAATTGTTGTAAATAATATTGAAATCAAAATTGGCAACCGATTCAAAAGGGTAAAAAGATATGTTATTCGTAGTTATTTCGGTAATGCTATTTTAAGGGGTAACGGTTGTTTTAGAAATTTCGCAAGTATCGGTTGATGACCATGAAATATGAAGTAGAGTATTAAAAAGTCGGACTGGGATATCCATAATATTTTTAAAACATTTACATTAATTTTATTCAAAATATTAATTTTTTTTCTCAAACTGTGATTACGTTGAAAAATAAATGTTTGTTTTGCAAAAAAAAACTGTTTTTCATTCAAAAAGTCACGGACTTATTGATCCGCCCTCGTATATATATATATATATATATATATATATATATATACATATATACATATATATATATATTTAAAAAATGCTCACTGTATGTTGTTTATTTTCACAGCATACTTTTTGGCTTTTATTGTTGTTGCCGTTGTTGTCTCACTTAAAATTGTAACGTTTTTCTTACATTTGCTTAAGTAATTGGCATCTTAAATATGCTTGTCGTTGTGGTTTTGTTTTTTACTGCATAATGTTTATTTATTTTTATAACTTGTACTTACATATATAAGGGGTGAGATATTACTATGAGTTTGTGCTAATGTTTGTTACACCCAAAACAAACGTTTAGAATCACTTTGTGAGTTGACTTAGTAGTGTCGGTTCTTCTGTCATTTTTTGGTTTAAACAACCTTTTTATAAAAGGTGTGTTATTTCTTCTAATCCCCTTCAAATATTCTCATAACATAGAGTTTCATAGATCACAAATTTTGTAGGGTTTTAAATGGTCTATATTTACCGAATTGTTTTTATTATTTTTCATTTCGTATGATACTTTTTTTTATATTTACTCTGCTTTAAACCACATAACGCTTGCGAAGTGTGGTAAGTGTTTTGTTTTATTGTTCTGTTTGTGTATGTGTCATTTTCTACAATTTAATATTTATGAACATTTTGAATATTTCTTGACCTTGTGTAATGGATTTTTTTCTTATATGTTGTGTAAATAAAGTTAAGTTGTTATGAAAGAAAATTAAAGATGATTTCGCTGTTAGCATTTTGTTAAAGGGGCCTTATAAAAATGTACTATTTTATTAAGCTTTTGTTGTATTAACAAACTGTACTTATTTATATTCTATTGAAAAAAAAAAAAAAAATTGCTTTAAGTTTTCAATGAAATAAGGACAGCGCACGAAAAAAACCGTGCACACTTAAGACAGTAACTGTGTGTAAAATTTTGTTACAATGGCATAATTAGTTTTTCTTAGAATTAAAGTTTAACAAAATTTATGTAAACGAATAATTTAAATTTATAGCCAAAACACACGTCGACCTACATGAGATAATTGCTAGAAGTGCAAGTGAGTTGGGAAATTTTGTTTTTTTGAGTCATAAGCAATACAAAGAATTCATGATCATCGAAAGAAACCCTGATAACCGAAAAATATTGGTTTACAGATCGCAGTCAAAATAATATGAATTTTAAGAGAAAATTTCCACATGTCTGAATGGAAAGTAACTCATTCTTTAAAAAGGCTAGCCTGAAGACCTATGAAGTAAAAAAACTTCCTAATAGGAACGCTAGAAAACAATGTGAAGACAAAAGAGAGAACGTACATTTTTTTAAAAAGTATGAGTGCTGCCTAAGGGTTAATAACAAGTACTTAATGGCGGACTTTTTAAAACATACTGGTCATGAAGTCCATATTACTAATATTGTGGGAAATTTATCTGATATCGTGTAAAAAAATCGAAATTGTTGAATCAACATTTTGTCTGAAAAGACATTTTTACATGTAAGGAAAAAAGTACTTGATTCATAACAAATTATATTTTTAAAAGAAAATGAGTACCGTTAGAAAAGATGCCCTCCTATCGTTAGAAAATACAGCGAATTCTAATTTGTTCTTATTATTACAAACAAAAAAGTAGCTGAGCGGTATCAAACAAATATTGCTGCTATGTACCAAAGGAAGCCAATCCCCTAAACTATTCAGAACTCAATCTATTTCAAATAAATTCGACCATAGTAAGAAAATATTTAAAGAACATTTAAAGCTGAGTAAAAAATGTAATAGAGCTAAAAAAGAAATGAACCCATTATAATAAAAAATTAACCGAAATCACAATAAAGCTCTTAATTAGGGTATTCCAAAAAATATTAAATATTTTATTTAAAACGAATAAAAAATTAATTTTTCTTTTAAATTTAAAACTTGAATATAATGGTCTTTAAAAAAACATAGTTTCAAAGAGATTGACCAAAACAAATAGTTTATGGGTCCAGGACTCCAAGTGAAAACATAAAACTTTGTGAACAAAAGTATAATTGATTAATTAACTGACTACATAAATATGGCATCAATAACATTTGCAAGCAAACTACCAATATTTGAAGGGTTTAACATTTAAAAATTCCTCTGTTATACAAGAGCAGATTGTTGCGTATCGTAAAGGATGAAAATTATTAAGATGCAATAGCCGATATATTAATTGCATTATCGTCGATAGTTCTGTTGTTAGTGAGAAATTTAAAAATTTCGAAGCAAATTTTGGGATTTCCTATGTGCAACATATGAAAGAAGCAACCTGATTTGAAATCTCCGATTTTAATGAAATTCGCTACAGACATTGGCTATTGAAAGTTTTTCTTAAATCATAAACTTTAACACTCATAACCATTTCTGGTCCAAAAATATGACCTTTTGAAAAACAAAAAAGTGAATTTAATTGAAATCGGAGTTGCGAAATCCGAAATTGGGTGTTTTCTGTCCATTTTGATATGGAATCACTCAGTGACAAGATTGAAGAAAGGTTTGGTATTTTGAATATTTGTTGTTTAAAGCAATTAAGTTCGTATGGTAGGGTTAATGGTTTACCTGTTATTCATTTATATCAAATTGTATGCAATACATGCATAAGGAGTAAGCAAGTTTGTGATAAATTTCCCAAAAAGAACGAAAAATCTTCAACCCAAGTCCTAGAATTCATTCGGACATTTTTGGTCCAATGAGAACTGAATCTTTGAATAAAAATTATATTTTACAATATTTGTGGATGACTTTTCTGGAAGTGTAATAGTAAAATTTTTAGGAAACAAATCTGAATATATGGAGGCTTTTAAAGAATATAAAATTGTCGCCTAACTTAAAACTGGTAATCGAATCAGTTTTAAGAACCGATAATGCTAGAGAAATGTTTAGTAAAGAAGTACATACAAATGATAAAAAATATCAGTTGTCTGTAGGGTATATTCCACAACAAAATGGAGTTGCAGAACCCATGAACCGCACTCTTGTTAAAATGGTAACGATGTCTAATGTTAAAAGCGAATCTACCTGGAATGTTATGAGCTGAATTTATATACACTGGTGTGTATATTCGAAATAGATGTCCCATATATTTAAATAAAAACAAAACAATTTTCGAATACTTTTGTATAGGGAATATTCCTAACATAAAACACTTGCGTCGAATTGGTAGTAAATTGTATGTTTTAAACAAAAACACTGTAAATGGCAAGTGGGAACCTGGAAGTGAGGATGGCTTACGGATTGTGGAAGATAGGTATCAGTAAAATTACTAAGAGCTGAGATGTAAAGATTTTAGAAAAAAAAAAATTTCATTGAACTTTATAGATGATAATGATTTCATAGAGTTCAGATTAAATTTTATGTTAATAACGTCAGAAAGCAAACAGCAAGAATCTACCACTAATGATTTTGCTAAAGAAGAGATCTTTGAGGATTCTTTTGAACAACATTCAGATAGTACCGAACACAATAAATTTAATTAAATCCTGTTTCTGATCTTGAAAATTTATTGACTAAGACAGTGCCCAAATAATGTATGAACAAAATCCAGAAACGTTAAATGATGTTGAAAAATTTGACAATAGAAATGAATGGTTAAATGTAATTCAAAGTGAATGTAATTCCCTAATTAAAAACGAAATATGGGTCCTAACTATTGTTTTGTGAAACGAGAATTCCCGCCCGGAAATTACCGGGAAAAATTTCCTAATATTCCCTGGAAAACGGGAATTACAATTGTACATTTTTTATTACATTTTAGTTTGAAATTTTATTTTGTTATTATTAAAAGTCTAGTTCGTTGAAAATTTTAATAAAATCTAATTTTTATATTTTTGCACAAGACAAAAATAGCACAAAAAATATTAAAATAAAACACACGAGATTTTTCTTAATCCGATTACTTTCAGAAATTCTGTATAATTTAACAGCATTCGATGGAATATGTCAATTTGAAAATTACATGAATACCAACATGAAAATTACTTGACAACCTAACCATAAATATTTCGTCGGTGTACTGACGAAACTCCAAGGTTTTTTTTTTAACAACTTTTCAGGGGGAAAAAAACACTGTTTTATTTTGTCAATTCGCAACATATTTTTAACTTCAAATTTTTAACAAAGTCATTTATAATTTTATATTTTGAAAAATAAATCTATATCTTTTGATGCCCTTGATGCAAAAGAAATAAAAAAATCTATACAGGATTTTTTGTATAGGTAAAAGAAAATCTACACATAAACAGAAAAAATAAAAATTAATTTCAATTACAAAATTAATAATATAAATTAAATTTTTGTTTGATTTTGCCACAATAACCTAAATGATAATATTAATTAAGAAAAAATACTTAATCATTTTAAAAACTTCAATTCATTTTTTAATTAAATAAATTAAATTTATAGTTTAATTTCTGTATGTATTCAATGAAAATATTTATTGAAGTACTGAAAATTATACCCAAAATAAAAATACAAAAACTATTTTGCAAATTATACTTGAATGGAGAAGTGTTGCTAAAAATTATAAATAAATTATTAAAAATGGGTATATTTCCTGAAAATTGGAAAACTTCTTTGCGGCGCCAATTGAAAAGGTTAATAAAACAAATAAATGAGAAGAATTTAGGCCAATAAATTCACTAAAATTATGTGAAAATATTGTTGAAAAAACCGTTAAAATACATCTTGATAACTATCTAGAATCAAACAATATTTTATCGAAATATCAATCTGGATTTCGGAAAAATTTTTCATGTGAAATGGCAGTAAATTACGTCTTAAATAGATGGAAAAGTAACGGCAGAAATAAAAAAATAATGGCAATTTTTCTCGAATTTAAAAGAGAGTTTGAAACAATGGACAGAAAAATATTATTACAGAAATTATACTTCTACGGAATACAAAATAAAGAATTAAATTGGTTTGAATCATATCTAACAAATAGAAAGCAAATAATTAAAGTGAATTATAAAAAATCAAAGACAATTAATAATGAATATCGAGTACCACAAGGATCAATTCTTGGAGCTTTACTATTTATAATTTATGTAAATGATATGATAACTGTAACATTTAGATAGAAATGAAATAGTACTTTATGCGGACGATAGCCTAATATTTAATATAGCGGATACAGATGAACAGTGTCTGGAAAACTTAGTATACGATATGCGAAATATAAATAACTGGTTAAAAATGAATAAATTAAAACTGAACGAAAATAAGACAAAAATTATGGAAATAAATATGAATAACAATACAGAATTTAAAATTAATAACAAAATAATATAAAAAGTAGACAAAATAAATTATTTACGGTTTATAATCGACAAAAAAATGAATTTTAATGATCTTATAGAAAACATATGCAAAAAAATCGGAAAAAAGATAGGCTTTTTTTAGAAGGATTAGAGACAAAATATCAATAATCACTGCAATAAATATTCGAATTCGGGTCAACCGTACTATACACTTGCTGCACAAATATACAGTTAGAAAGCTTACAAAAAACTACAAAATAAAGCTATGCGATCGATTCTAAAGTGTTGTAGATATACTTCGATACATTATATGCTTCACACATTGAAATGGATAAGTATCGGACTTAACACATATATCCTTATCTTCAAAATGAAGATAGGATATGCACCAGAATACTTAACTCAAGAACTAGGATATGTGAATGAAAGCCAGCCATATAACTTGAGGAATGGAAATGATTTTCGAATACATAGAGTTGCAACTAACAAAATGAAGAGATGTTTGCTGTAAAAAGGACTGCAATTATTTAACCAACTCCCAAATTATATTAAAAATGAAATAATAGTGCATTTAAAAAATATAAAATTGGACAAGAAATTTAATATACACTTGAATAAGGAATCACATTTGTTTTAACTTTAATTAAGTATATCTCCTAAACTATTATTATATATATTGGCTTTAGTTTCCTGAAGAAATAAAAAATATACATATTTTGTGATACTAAAATTATGCACTTATTTAAAGACACGTAATTCCTCCTTATTTAGGTCATGGAAGTAATAGTTATACCCATCGGGACAATCAATATTAAATTCTTTTTCATCGGAAAATACAACTTTAAACCATTTGTCGGATCATGTCATTGTATTTTTAGCAAACTGTAGACGTTGTGATTTGCGTTTTTCATTAAGTGGTGTTTTTTTTGCATTTTTCGTCGGACCATGTATGGGCACGACTTTAAAATACGGTGCACTGTTCTTTAGACTGGCACTGACTCCACTTTTTTCCCGTATTTTTGATAACGATATGGCAGAATGTGATGCAATTCTAAGAATTTTTCGTCTTTCTTTTGGAGTTGTTGCCATTTTCTTCCGCCCTTTCATGTTTTTTCCATATCTTTTCACGTTATTTAAATAATTGTACACAACTGTCTTTCCTCTATTAATGTTTTTGGGTATTTGGACCGGATTCTAACCCTGAGATTTAAAAATCAGACTTTTTTCTTTTTCAGAGTTATTAAGAGCCTTACCACGTTCCATATTGAATAAAAACTATTTAAAAACTATCAAATTAAAAATTCTCTATCGGTTTATATTGAAAGAAATTCAAATCATAGCCTTCCTGATTAATATTAAAAGAATTCCTTATTCAAGTGGCACTTTGAAATTTGGTTGCGCAAAAAATTATTTTTTTCTGAACTTTAGTTTAGGAGATATACTTAATTAAAGTTATTCAAGTGCCAGGCAGTGTATTATAGTCGTAAGAAAGTATGTAAAATACCACTCAATAAATAAATATAAAAATTCGTATCTTCTGTAACATTCGTCTTCATTAACAGGAACATCTGCTATAACAACGTGATGCTTAACGATATTTTAATGATCATAAATTGAAAACTTGTACTTATCGAATAATTAATAACACCTTTGGGATCTGCAATCCATACTATTTACTTCAATATAATGTTTTTTATGTGCAATTATTTATAATTTAGTTTCGGCAGAAAAAATTTTTTTTTTAAATTTTTTATTTTTTCTTTAAAGTTTTTTAGGAATTGTCATTAAAAAAAAACTTTTTTGAAGCAAATATTAATTTAATTAAATTTAAAAATAATATGAATTATCTAATTAATTAAAAATCTTTCTGGAATAATTTTAAATAAAGGGTGATCCGAAAAGCTTTTTGTCATTTTTAAAATGCAATAACTCAGAAACTAATAAATATATTTTCATAATTCTAACTGTTATAAACCTAACTGTTATAAGTCCAAATAATACGTATGTAAAATATTACATCGATAGCAGTCGTATTTAATAAGTTATAACAAAAATAAGAAAAAAAAGAGAAAGAAAATAGAACATTTTGGGTACAAATTATGGTTTAATTTAAAATGGAGCCAATCATAATTATAACGTGTTCATTTGGGAGAAAGCGTTTTATATTTCAGATTTGCAATAAATTTGACTATAAAACGGAAAAGAAGTAGTTAGTTCCAACTAATTGTATATTTGACTAATTTATTATACAAATTTATAGAATTCATGTAGAATTTCTTATATTTTTCTTCAGCAATATTGTAAGGAAATAAAGAGTTGCGAAATATTTTTGCACAAATTTGAACTAAAATATAATTACGAGATCACTATAATACAAATAAGAGCAAATTATCTTAAAAACTTTATACATTTGCACAATAATAAATTATCATCTGAATGTCTTTTAAATATTGAACATAATTGATCAATAAATTATAAACTATTGTAAAACCTGGTGCACAAAAATTATTCTGAGGCCCAAGTTTTTATGTTATTTAGAGCAATTTAAGATATATTTGGACATATTTTTTTTAATCACTTAAAATTAAAATTTTTTTTAATCACTTATAATTAATATTTAGAAATATTACCCTCAATTTGTACCAATTAGTATAGCAAGAACTAAACTAACTAAAGTTATATGTTAGTAAATATCGTCAAGTACTTAATTTACCTATGTGTGGCCATCAGTCATTGTAGTAAATGGGTTATATATTCCCAAATTTCAATTAGTATAGTTTTTATACTATAGATCTTGAAATATGTTTTCGTTATAACTAAACCATTTAAAGACATTTTACACTGGAAATAAATCAGGCATTATACTTAAATATATTAATACTTAAAAATATTTTGAATGTAACTGAAAACCTCTTCTGTAGCACATACATTAGTATGTGTCCAAATTAAAAAACGAGGTTATGAGATAAAATTGCAAATTATTTCAAAGCGGATAAAAACTTGCGTCAAAAGGATAGATAAACACCTTTAATTGTGTAAACTAGTAATTTTATAGTGTTTCAAAAATAACATAAAATACTTCCGATCACTCTTTATTTAGGAAAAAAATATTTAAAATATATCCAGAATAATTATTCACTTAGACGGAAGAATAAAAATAAAGGTGTAAAGGGTATATATAAGTTTATCATTCCGTTTGTAACTCTCACAATGCCCGTTCCTCTGTTTGTCGGTTGAAATGGCGTTTATGAAGCCCACTGATAACTGCCACATATAATCAAGATTTATGTATCAATTTTGACACACACACGGACATTTTTCCGAGAATTTTGCTATTGAAGGTCAGCCAGATCGATTCATAAATAGCAGATATATGTCTAAAAACCCGGTTTTCGATTTTTTGAAGCCGCCATATAATCTCGGGATTTCGTTTTTGTAAAAAAGATTCGCGAAATTTTTTTTTCTGAATTTTTAAATTGAAGAAATGAACTAAATCGGTGTAATAATAACTAGTATATCGAACAAAACCTATTTCTGATTTTTTCAAGCCTTTCGTTTTTATATATGTTGATCGGTCATAAATATTTTTATACAATTTTTTTAATCAACCAAATTGGTTAATGAAAAACCGATTTATGGGCTAAAAAACTGAAAAAATCTGTTACTAATATATTAAAACAAACATTTATATTAAGCACTGCATTGACTATTAGTGTTGTTTTTGCTATAAGCAATCAGTTAAGTTGACAACAGTAGTATTATAATGATTACACTGGTCGGCAAAACAAGTTTTTTCTCTTAAAAAAAAAAAAAAAAAATATACTAGATGAAATTTGACCTGCTATTCACGAATCTGTTTTCAGTTTTTTTCTATCAGGTCCTGTTTTTTTATATGCATGTCTAATATCTTCCCATTAATAAGGCAGGCGAATACACGAGTATATTTAACCATAACGCGAGAATGGGTTGTCCGATTTAGACAATTGAAACACCAAAAGATGCAAACAAAAATTAGCTTTAAGTCAACTTAACATTATTTTATTTTTTGCTCAGTTTCGGAGTTATTCAGAAATTAGCGTCGTAAAAATTTTTTTAATGTAAAATTGAAGATTTTTTTTTGAAAATTTCTTTTAATAAATGAAACCGGCAAAAAAAATACAGTTTTTAATTCAATATCATAAATTTACTGTTATTATGTAGAAAATAAGCCGTGTATCGTCAAAATTGATACATAAATCTTGATTATATTCACAATTAAGTTAAAATACATAATGTATACTTACAATTAAATGGGCACATACAGTGGGCAAAAAAATTTTTTTCTGTAAACAAAAATTTTTGGAATTTGATTTGCTGAACACGAATCTGCCTACAGTTTTTTTTCTATCAGATCTTGATTTTTTTATGGGCATGTTTAATATTTAGCCACTACTAAAGCAATTACTAAAACAATATTTAGAAGATTTTAATTTTCCAAGAAAAAATTTATTTTCGGACACTAATTTCTAAATAACTCCAAAAAATATTGAGCATATATAAAAATTATGTTTCGAAGGCTTATCCATTTTTAGTCCGCATCTTTTGGTGAGTCATTTATATAAATCATACACACCGTTCTTGAGTTATGGTTAAATATACTCATGTAATGATGAAGTATTAGACAAATCCATAAAAAAGCCAGACTTGATGGAAAAAACTGAAAGTAGATTCGTGTTTAGCACATCCATAATCCAACTAAGGGAGAATTTTTTGACGACCAGTGTTATCGGCATTTCTATTGTTGTTTTTTGTATATGTATGCAGTCAGTTTGTATGTATATATATATGTCCATACAAAAATATATAAATATATGTATGTTTGCTTATAAGTTGCTGTTGTGTTTTTTTATTTTGGAAAAAAAATCATTATTTAGCTCATGTAAATTATGTATAAATGTATAAATGAAATACTTTTATTTAATTTTTAATTTAATTATACGTATCCGAATAACTAATATTTTTTGATAAAATCAACATCACTATTTCATAAATGGTTTTGCTTTCATTATTTTTGTTGAAATTTTGTCAAAACTTAACTATTTTAATAATTTTTTCTGCTACAGTGCGTAATTTTTAACCCGTAGTGGTTACATTAGATTAATGGCACCTCAATCTAAGACTTGTAGATATTAATGTACTATTTGGAATTACGAGGAAATAATCAACAACAAAAAAATCGAACGTATGTGATTGTATCGAACATTTGATTGTAATACGGGCAGACGGAATATTGTCTATTTATCCTGTTTTGGAAAAATGATGTTTATGATTTTATTATAAAATAGCTTAAATTGAACATGTGTGTAGAAAATATTATCCTGTCCAGGAATTTAGTATATACGTTTTTAATTTCGAAATGAATCTCAACATTCGGAAATTAAATTAAATGTGATATTTTTGTCAAAATTTACGTATAAATGCAAAGATATATATATATATATATATATATATATATATTGTTACGAAATTGTACTTGAATTTAAATATAACGGTTTTAACGGCTGGTTTAATGTTAAATAATGCTTCTAAACCTTTCTCATTCCTTCTCAATGCTTCTCGACTTTTCTGTTTATGTTAACAGCAGTTAAAATATCTGTAGAAATTATTAACATAGCTGTAAACATACAACATGGAATATAGTAAGTATGGCAACACTAAATGTTTAAGCTGCTAATATTAACATCGAAAGCTCTAGAATGTGTCCGTTAAGAACATTGTAGAAATAGAACTTTCGAGAGTTATTTAGAATAATACAGTGTATATAAATTGGCCGTGAGAACACCATTGAGTCAGTCTAATTGGAAGCATCGTTAAGTAAAGACAAATTAACTGCCCTGGGTATATATTCTTGTACACTATTAAATTGTGCTGTATAAAGTGTGTAATTTAAGTGGGCGTATGTGTATTAGAACACAAAGTGACTATTTAAACTGTTATTGTTGTACATTTTTAAATAAAATAAAGAATTGTTACAATTTCTACACTACTAAACTTCTTTTATTTTAATCAAAGTACCGGTTTTTTAAAAGGTAAAAACGTAACATATATACGTAACATATGGAAAGAATATTTAAGTTAAAACTAATAATGGTTTACTAAAGGTACATTAAGCAACTCATCGTTTTTGAATACAACTTTAAGTAATTTTGCTTAACAAGGGTAAGAAAAGCTGCATTAAGTTTGCCTACTTTAAGAAAAGCTTCATAATAGTCTATGTTATAGTATTGCTAAGGTTTGAAAAGTTAATAGTGGTAACGGCCACTATGTCACTCAATAACGTTAACTAACTTTGACTCCTATCAGTACGTCCCATAGTACCACAATCTTTATAATAATTTCCATTAAATCTTTTATATATATATATATATATATATATATATATATATATATTTAATTTATATATATATATATATATATATATATATATATTTAATTTATTATTAATATTGATTACTTAGCATAATTGAAGCCTTTCACCACAAATTTCCAAATAGAGCTTCATAACTAGATTACTGTCTATACCCTAACACACAAAGGCAATAGTTAAACATATATATTTATGAGGTTTCCTTCCGGGATGAAATAATTTAAGTAAAAATTCTATAATGGAAAATTAAACCACTACGATAAGCACATATTTTACTATATATGTTAAAAAGGGAATAAGCAAACTTACAGCCTTTTAGTTGTAAATAATTATTGACACATTGACACCATGTCTAATATTATGACACACAAACACACACACTCACACATATATATATATACTTATATATAAATTGACACCATGTCTAATATTATGACACACACACACACACACATACATACATACATACATACATACATACTGTACAGAACATATGCAACAAAAAAAGGGATTATATTAAAAGCTGATTTATTTTTCAGATTATTCAATTTGCAACAAAATTAATTTTATTAAATCGTTAACATATTGGAGTATTTGTGTCTTAGAAGATGTGATTCTGTTTTTTTTTTCTTACAAAAACGAGAAAAATAACTTATGTTTCTATATAAAAGCGTGCATAACAAAAGCAAATTTTTTGTTAATTTTGATGCGGTTTTATACTAAGAAAATATAAGCAATTTTTATTGTAGATATGCGGTCACTTTATAATTACATTATCGTGTGTATCTTAAACCACACACGGATTTGGGATTTTAACTCCAATTTTGGGGAATTTTTGTTGCAGAAAAGAATGCAAATTTAGTTTGGGAATTGGGGAATTTGTTGGGGATATCTAAAATGTTTTGTTGATTTTTTTCGGGGAAATTATGTAATAATTGTATCTTTTGTTTAGTTAGTAATATTGGAATTTTGAGCAAAAGTAAATAATTTTAATGTTGCCACGTCTCCGTGTTATTATAAAGAACTAGCAAAAACAGTCTAAAATTTGCTAACGATGTGAATAGGCTACGCATGTGTAGAAAAAAACCAAACTTTAAGATAGCATGTAATATGAACTTTGGGAACCATGCTAACTCATTAATATCTGATCGTACCTGATTGAGTACATTTGAATTATTGGGTTATTTTTAAAGATTAAAGAGTTGCAGTTTTTTTCCTTTCTTATTTATATATAAGTGATATAAAAGTAATAAAAGATTTGGGTATATTAATGATAAATATTAGAAAGTTGATTATGAATTTTCACTTTTTTAGGAAAATAGCAAAAGAAGTTTCGTTTTTCTCAATGTTTGTTTCGAATTTGACTTTTTTGGTATTAATGAAAACTGTCTTAGTCTGCTCTGTAGAATACTCTATAGTCTGCTCTATAGAACACTCTATAGTCTGCTCTATAGACATATCTATAGTCTGCTCCATAGACTTGTCCATAATCTGCTCTATAGACTTGTCTATAGTCTGCTGTATAGAGATGTCTATAATCTGATCTATAGACTAGTCTATAATTTGATCTATAGACTAGTCTATAGATTGATCTATAGCTCCACATTTGCCACAAATATGATGCTTTATTTATAAAATATATGATGTATAAATGTTTCCTTACTTATTTTGCTAAAAAAAAATATCTGGAAAATCTCATAATACTGCACCTAATTAAATAAACTCCCTACAAAGAAAACATAATATATATTTTCAAGAATTTTTCATTTTTAAAAATCAAGTATAAACAAAAGTAAAACAAAGGTTTTGAACAAATATCACCCCTGAATATTACCTTGGCCATTAATATGTAAATATTAATAAATCTGTTGGCAAAAATTTAATACATGTTGAATAATTTTAATCCCAAAGTTGCATTTGTCGAGGAACTTCGGTTACTGCGGACTATGCGTCTAATGTGGACCGAAATCTTTTTTGGGGAAACGAAATCAGATAAGGTAACACTGGCTGGATGAATTTAAGAAATATATAGCACGAAACAAATCAACTATCCACAAAAAGTTGATTTGCTTACTTTTAGGTATAGAGTTATCGAATAAAATAGGTATTGGAATAGTTATTTTCGGATTGCTTTTTGTGTTCAAAATGTATACAATTTTTTTAACAATTACGTAACAAATTTTAATGTGAAGTAATTTTATATAATGGGTGTCAGTTCTAAACATCATTTACAATTGTTGGATATTTAAATTTATTTATTATAAAAAACTGAAAAAAATTGTTTATTGGCATAAAAAAAAATTTGAATTCAAGTTTTTTTAGAAGAAAATTTCCATAAACATTTGATTAATTATAATTTTTTATATTAAAAATTTTTATTTTAAATGAAGCATTTACTGGTTTTTACATATATATACGAGCAAGTTATAAAAATATAAAAAAACACACATTTGAACTTAAATTGGACTAAAAGGTATTTCATTTTCCTTCATATAATTTAATTTTTTGCTTTAGGTAATGTGGAACGGTAATCCATATTACCCGCACATACTAGTCTATATTACCCGCATCACGTATTGTGTGAATAGTTTTGAGGTTTCTTACATTAATTGCATGTAAAATTTGTATTTTGTAAAGTATAAAATTTCTAAATAAAAATAAATTTTGGAAACTTATGTGCAAGTTTATGAATACAAGATTTTTTGATTTTTTGAAATAATGGTAGTCCACATTTGCCGAAGTTCTCCTAGAGTATCAACCCTTTTGATTTGCAAGATGATGAATCTGGATTTTAATATCTATTTTTGAAATTATTATTATGAAATTTTGAATGACAACACTTCTTTTTTTTGTTGGGTGGGGATTTTTTGAGGATTTTCTTTTTAAATTTTGGAGTTGACTAAAAAAAGTATCTGGCAGCCAAAAATGATTTTAGACAGTGGTAAGATGTAATCATGACTATAATTAAATTCTAGCTAAAAAACTGTTTGCTTTTCTTAAAAAATATAACAAAATTTTGATCCTTTTAAGTTTATAGGTTGTAAGAAAGTACACAAATTTTATCACACATAGAGAAAAATCTTGTTTAGCTCTATGTTTTTGCAGCAATAAAGTGCGACATATATTTTAAAACCTTTGAAGGAATGGTATATTATTTTTAATCATGCGATCTAATTTTCAGACGCAAACCCTTATGAAAAATCTTTTCTGTACTTCAAAATTAATGTAGTTCAAAGAGTCGTGTAGTCAAAAAATTTAAATGGAAACTATGCTAGAAATAACAATTAACAATTTAATTGCCCCTAGAGTCTAAAAATCTACATGAATTTGTGGACAACTCAAAAAAAAGTAATTAGTTATTCAGACTAAAAATAAGTAGTTTATTTTCGTTTCCACTTATACCTGCCAGCTTACCAGGAAAGCAAAGTTTTTGCTAGGAAGTTTTTTAATTGGAAAAGGAAAGAGGTAATATAAGCATTTTTTTATATATATATTTTTTTATTAAAATTACTATAATAAAAATGAAAAATAATGAACAAAATTTATTTGCTTTTAATTTCATTAATTTCTTTTAAAAATAAGGGTGGGTTTTATTGAAAAATTAATGGTGTGCAATTAATACCGATGCGTTTTCAAATTTATACTGCTGCGATATCATATTGAAATGAATATCGTGTGCAATTTGACACTCATTCAATTTCAATTTGATATCACTTCAGTATGAATATGTCGCTGTGGATTTGTACACGTCATTTTGAAATTGTCTAATATTAACACTAAATGGTATCAGTTTTCACACGTATATGAAAATTTTTTCTCTGGGTGTATAGTATGTTTTTATATTGTATTACTATAGACTATAGCATTAACAGAAGATTAATGTATCGTCCTGTATTAACTATATTCGAAATTCCTTATATCTTTTCAATATCTTTTATTATGTGATATTTATGTAGTTTTTTACTCAGGTCTTTATATACTCCAAGAGTAGCTTCATTCCAAGGTTTTAATATAATCTCATCTCTAATTGTAGGTTTTTATATAATCCTAGTTTAGATTTGATATAAGGTCTTGATATAATATACGATTAATGTTAATCGTAATGATTATTTAATAATTTAGAAAGAGAAATTCTTTTTTTATCCCTATGGATTCATGTCGGCAATAAATTAATGACTTTCCTCATCTATAGACTAGCCTGATATATAGACTAGTCTATAGTGTGATTTATAGACTAGCCCTATAGGTTAGTATATAATCTGCCCTATAAAATAATCTGTTCTGTAGACTGTAGTAGCAGCTAGTGTCTTCCACTATCTGCTGTAGTGTCTTCCACTAGCTGCTACAGACACTTATTAAACTGGCAAGTTTAACAAACAGCTTTTTTAGTGACTATTTCAGAACTAGTGCTTCAACTAACAATTAAGGATCCTAACTGCTTACAAAACGAGATAATTTACTAATTGTTTTTATAATATTTTTTTACTTTGTCTCTCCAAAGAGTAGAAATATAAAGATTGTAAGCTTTAAACTGTCTGCATTATTAATTATTTGGGGATAATTAAAAAACCAATTCGCACCCTCTGCATTACAAAAAGACACATAGGAGAAAAACAATACAAAAAGGCATAATATAGATAGAACCAAATAACCAGGACTTGTAAAATTTACTTTTGAAAAGTGCTACATTATCACTAGCAAAACTGCTGGTATTCATTATACTCATGCAACTACTTTCCTTCACACGCACCCATATACTATATACGTTATAACTTTATACACATAAATAACGAAAAAATTAAAAACATTTTAGTACAGTGTTTTTTTACATTTTCACTCTTTCAATACTTACCGATAGTCCTGCTTAAGTTTATACTGAATCCTCTTAGATATTTCATCATCACATTGTACATTGCCATTGCCTTCGATAGCTGTCATCATTTCCTGTTGCCTTCGTTTTGTCTCTAGTGCATACCACTTAATGAACAATTGTCGCTCGTTGTGTGTTAAAGTTGAGTCTGTTGAAATGGTATCATAGATTTCTTTATCCAATAGTATGGGTAATGGCATACGACCAATACCGTCACCTATTAATGTCTAATTAAGTTTAAAATTGAGTAAAAAAAAACAATAATGGAAGAAAAGGAAAAAAAAAACACACACATACACAAAAATAAGTCACTAAGAAAATTTAATATGAAATAATTTAATTTAAATTCTAATTAATTTACGTAATTTAAACTATTGAAAGAATTTGTTATGTACAATAAAACAATTTATAACAAAGTGAAAAGTAGCAAAATAATGAGTGACTTTTTTAAGAAATTTGTAAAATTATAAAGAAACAGTACATAGTTTTATTTAATATTTTAATCATTTAAAAAGAAATTGTTATACAGTACAAGCTTGATTTTCGCGACTAATTAAAAACCAGACTTATTGCGAAAATTGAATTTTCGTGATAACAGAACAGAATTTTCGTGATAACAAAATTTTATTATAAAAATTTTATGTAATTTTTAAAATTAGAATTGTTTTTATTGAAATATTTACATTTTAAAAATGTTCAAAGAAATTGGAGATTTTGAGTTGCTTTTATTTTTTAAAATAATTATTTGCAAATTATTTTTTAAAATAACAGCTGAATCACGTAGTTCATATAGTGCTGTTATCTACTTATCTAAAGCCCATTGCTTTAGATAAGTCATATAGTGCTGTTATCGATTTATCATTTTCTAAAGCCCATTGCTTGCATGTGTTTATCGATGTTATACAATTGTCCATTTTAATTTTGTTTTCTTCATGACCAATATCGTATAAATCCTCCGATTCCGTAACTGATAATTTCATTTGCTCTTCGTTATTTTCCACATGAAATTCTTCTTGAATCCAGTTTTTTATGTCAATTGAAAGATCTTCGTTTTCTTCCTGAGTTATACTTTGTAAAATATTTATGGGCATGTCCTCTTCATTCCATTCACTACCGAATTCGAGCAAGATGTTCCAGGATTTTCGGATATTGGACACTGATATTTATCCCAGTACTTATCTAGAATCTGAACTGCATTTTTGAGATTGAAGTTTTTTAGTTTGAGCTCCAAATTTGTTCCCTTCTCGCCAAGCAAGTAGGTGAGCAGTTGTTTTTTATAATTTAATTTGACCAAGTTAATAACGTTTTGATCTAACGGTTGAATAAGCGCAGTGCAATTGGGTGATAGATTCATTGCTATAATTAAACCGTCATCACTTTTTGGTTCCTCAACTGGGTGACACGTCGCGTTATCTAAAAGCAAAACTGCCTTTTGCGGCAGATCTTTTTGAAGCCAAAAATTCTCGTACTTTTTTGGTTATAAACATTGTAATCAGATTAAAAAAAAAAAACAGATAATAGTCGCGAAAATAGAACCCGTTTTTCGTAAACTGTCGCGATTATAGAATCGGCAATTTTAAAAATTAAGCCGTCGCGATATACGGGCCGTCACGAATACCGAGCTTGCACTGTATATTATTTTAAAGGAGATGTTTTTGCCTGCTTTAAAATTTAACAAATTTTATTATTTTAAAATGTTATAAAAGAACATATTTCATAAATGAATTTGAGCCTGAATATTTTCGAAATACTTATAGGTATCAGAATAATTTTCGCACATGTTGTAAAATAGTTAATGAAGAATTGATAAATATAATAATCTTATATATATATTTTTAAAGGTCAATATAATTGTTATTGAAAATATGATTTCTTTTTCAGAAAATTGCCTTGCGTGACCAAATTTACCTGATGGCCTTCTCAATGTTTTCGCAAAACCTTTAAAAACATGCCATACCATCTAATCTGATTCCCAAAAGTAACTAAAAAAAGAATCAAATTCTTTTACAGACTCAAAATATTGAACTTTTGTTAAAAAATTTATCATTTTTGACAACTGCTTGATATAGGGAAGGCACGTTGAAAATTTTCCAAAACTACACTTACACGTTTTCTTAAGGTACAGACTTTCAGAAAATATTTAACTTCTTTAATCTTTTTGGAAAAAATTTATTAAAAATTTTGACTTTAAACATTTATCGAATTAAGAAAATTAAAAAAAAAAATCCTTAGCTTAGTTTTAAACATTATAAAAAATATCATCATATCTCTCAAAATTTTTTTTAATTTTTATTTTAAAAATCATAGAGCAACAACGAAAAAAATGTCGAGATCAAAAATGATAAATAAAAATTTTGAAGTCAAATATCTTTTAAACCATAAGAAATAATTTAATAAAAGTTACAAGTTATGGTTTAGGAACAAGGAAAAATATTGTTAATATTTTAATGGTTGTATATTTTTTATATTAATAAAATTTTGTTTCTGGTAGAAATGTTCAAAAACATAAAATTTTTAAGTCAACTATATTAAAATTTTGATTGAATGTAAACATTAAATGATAAAACTGAAACAAAAACATTATTATCATGAACACAATATTATTAAAATTAAAGAATATTAACAATGAGAACATAATATTGTTGTTGTGAAAATGCCACAAACGCGTTTTTTCTCTGCGTATAGAGTCATAAAATAGCTAATATTCATTACAGATTTTGGTAAAGGCTACTGTACATTTTCTTTTATAACTAAGTATATTTTCGTAAAATAAATTTTAATAATATGTACTACAAAATACACTACTTTACTTACCATAAAAAATACACTTTTTGAATTTTGAGCGCATGTTTCAATTTCATGTATATAATCCTGCAAAATATAAGGATCCTTTTCGACTTCTGTTATGTCTAGGCTGCCAGTGCCAAAATGCATATCAACAATTTCGACTTCAATTTGACGATCATCATACAAAGACTGTAATTCCGGACCTACCAACTCTAAAAGCATGCGACGTTCTTGACAAAATTCTAAGATAATGAAATAAAATAAAGAAAATAATATAAAGTTTAAATTTACCCTTTTCTCTGTTTTTTATTTATTTATTTTTTTTTTGAGTATGAATGAACTTACCTTGTTTTAAACTGGATACATAAATTTTAATTAATAAAGGCTTAGGCAGACGAGTATTTTGACTTGTGACACCTTTGAGGGCATTTAAAACGCCCTCATCAATGGGCACAGCCATGTTTGAGGCTGAGAGGTTTTCTCAATTTATTTTATGATCCTGATTTTTATTATTATTATTATTTTTTCAAAACGGGAGGATGGATTATTCCTTAAATAATTCGTCCCTTTTTCTTTATATCTTTTTGTTATGTTGCTGTTCTGGCTAGAATAGTTTTTACTTTATTTGAAATTTTTTATTTCAAATTGATTTTTATATTACAATTTTCTTTTGTGAGTATACTGGTGTGTGTAAATAAATATGTGTGAGGTTATATGTTTGTATATATTTACAAAAAAAGTGGCTTGATAGGATTATGAAGGATCCTTTTGTTAACCATTGATTCTATGACCATTTGAGTGTATAAAAGTGTTTGCTTCATTACAGAGGCTGTTCATGTTTCGTCTATAAATTTTTGTTCTATTTCATTTCATTTTATTTATTCTTTTCTCAGTTTTTTTGTCAACACTGATATATTTCATTTATTTCGTTATGTGGTTGGTTTCTTTGTTGTAATCCTGCTGTTGTTATTTAAATACTTATGTATAGAGTATAAGATCCATTTTCATTTTATTGTTGTTGAGATGTAAGAATTCTAAAAATATATTCAACATAAAGATATACAAATGTTAATTTTGTATTTCAATTCATTTTTATTAAAGATTATAAAGTTTCTTTAAATTTTTAACAAAACAAAAAATGAGAGTTAGATTAAAATTTTTATCTATATTAAAGGCATATGAATTTTTAATCTAATTGAATTAAAATTTTTATACATTAAAGCATTAATTGTATTTAAGTGTAGAACGATATATTACCGTATATTTTTTAATTAACATAGTTGTTTCATTTTGTATTTAAATTTATTAAATAAAATAAAAGTAAATATAAAATAAAAATAAAATTTAAATAAAATATTATTTCTCACTTAAATATTTAATTTATTGAATAATCTACTTGATTGATTTGATCAAATTTTTGATTGGAAATTCTGTTTTTCATTTTTTACAGTTTTTAGTAATTGATATAATCATTTTGGTGAGAGGTGCAAATTTAAAAAAGTTTTTAATTGAATGAATCATATATTAATATATTTGGTGATTGGTGACTTTTTTCTGTGTTACATTTTTACATGTGTAACTATTTACATATGTATATTATAACCAATCCCATTGTGCATTCTTTTAAGAGCTACAATTTATTGTGTTATAAATATTGTTAGAACATCATCTGGTTGTTAAAATTTACAATTTTTTTTCTTTTTGTATAATTATCAGGGCAAGTTTAATTATGCACGAAAAAAGTGAACATTTGTGCTTGAAAAAGTACGAAAAAATGGCACATTATGCATGGAAACATGCATGTGTAAATGAGCCATTTTTCTAACTTTAAAATTCGGATAGTTTTCCATTTGTTACGTCAGAATTTTCTCTTCGTAATTATGTAAGAAGTATTAAAAAATTTACAAAGCAATTTATAAAAATCAATTAATCAAATTCAAAAAAAAAAAAAAAAAAAAAATGCTAAAAAATAGCATTTTTGCTAAAAAAAAAAATAATTATTGTATTCATTATATGCAAATTTATGCAAAGATTAATAAAAAGCATTTTTGAAAAATACTTGATAAATATGCAAATGCTTACTTTTCAAGCGAATAGCTTGAAAAACTTGCCCTGACAATTATACTACAATATGTCTGCATAATTACTTATTTTTCTTTAAAGTATATTTCAGTGATGGCTGTGAAATGTGTGATTACTATCTATGACAACAGATGTGAGTTTCCTTTTTTTTAACCTTGACCGTTTCATAACTTTTGTGACAATAGCACAAGTTTCTTTATAATTGCAGTCCTTTGTAACTAATGAAATACGTTATAAAGCAATGATAGACTAACTCATAATTGTTATAAAATTGTGTATTAATCGGTAATCATTATAAACGAATGGTTAATTTGTGTTCAAGTTCAAATCTCACTAACGGCAAAATTGTTTTGTTTTTTCTTTTTCACTTCTATTTTCTTTTGAACATGAATTTGTGGACAACTCGAACAAAAATAACTAGTTATTCAGGGAAAAAATAAGTAGTTTATTTTTGTTTCCAATTATAGCTGTTTGTTTACCAGGAAAGCAAAGTTTTTGCTGAGAAGTTTTAACAACTTATGTAAAGATTTTTATTAAAAGTAACTAAGAGTTCAATAACATCATATTTAATAGCACATATCCTGAAACATAATTATATACATATTTATATATAATGTTGCGTTTTTGACGATTTAGATATGTAACTTAAAAAAACTCCATGGAAATAATGTTCAAAGAAACACATGTACTAGAATTTTTTTTGTTTTTAATTAAATTTTTTAGATTTTTTTAACAACCGACGTATGTTTTTGACAATGGAGTTTCATATCTATGTTAATATATTTTTGTTCCTTTCAAAAACTTTGGTTTATTTCCTCTAAATAAATTAGATTATTATAACCCACTCCACCACAGGTGGTTGGGGTATTATGTGTTTGTGCTGATGTTTGTAACGCACAGAAAAAATCATCCAACACCCACCTTAAAGTATATCAATTAACTCAGAATCACTTTCTGAGTCGATCTAACGATGTCCGTCCGTCCGTCCGTTTGGCTGGCTGGTTGTCCACGTAAACCTTTTGCACAAAGTAAAGGTCGCAATTTTTAAGATAATTCAATGAAATTTGGTACGTAGGACTTTCATGACACAAGGGCGAAGTCTATTGAAATTGGTTATGATCGGTCCATTATATCACCTAGTCCCCATACAAATGTTCTCCCGGAATAGGGGTTTAACGATCATAAATGCCTTAAATATACCAATATTTTAATGAAATTCGGTAAAAGGAAATTCTGTATAAGTATCAATTACATGAAGATCAGCCCATAATTAATAAAGTACTTTTTTAACAATATATAGCAAATTACGTGCTCTACCACTTACAGTTTCTTAATATCCTCGCATAGTCCAAAAAAAAAAAAAAAAAAATACAATGTGCCGTTGTCTCATGTACTTAGACTCGATATGAACGGACAGTGTACCATAATAATTCTTAACCTTGTGTTCACGCGTAGCGTTACTGTGTATAGACCGGCCACAAAGCCATGCATGATTACATTAAATGTATTTAATAGGGTTTCTATTAATCCATTATCTATTATTAAAATTACTGCTAATTTCGTTAATGTCTATATTTTGCAGACAATAGTATTAACTTTTAATTTCAATAATATATTTAGCTAGCAAATGCTAAATATATTATTAAAAACTGGTAAATAACATGTTAAATGTTAAATGAAAAATTTGCGGCTAAATCGGGGTAAAAAAAAATGCTAAATTTAATGTTTAAGATAAAAATTTAACCTAGATCTTATGTGTCCACATTAAACTACCCAACCCACTTATTATATTAATGTTGTAGAGGATTACATAAGCTTTCCGAAAAATGATTTTGTAATTTCTCAGTTATAATATAATAATAATAAGTTGACTACCTCGAGCATGGAAAAGTTTTAGGGATTCGTAACGTCAAGTAAAAAATCAAAAAAAAAAAAAAAAAAAAAATAAATAAATAATAAATAAATTTAAGCGCAAACATATTTTAAACGGAAGAAATAACTTAGTATTATTATCATTATCACTTCAAACTCTTTACAAATATTTACAAATCATCGAAATCGGACTTTATTTGCAGAAGATCTTAAAAAAAGGTGTGAAAATATTGAAATTTTTGGTTAAGATATGCAGAAAATATAAAATATAAAACAAAACTATACAAAATAGTAATATGTTGCTATTGTTGTGCACACTCCTATATGAAGCTTGTAGTGTTCTTCCCTAGGGGTTTTTTTTTAAATATATAAAGTTAAGCCTTTAAAAGTTATTGGTTTTATTAATCCTGAAATATTTACGAGGGCGGATCAATAAGTCCATAATTTTCGAACTTCTATCGTAGTTATATGAAATGCAACACTATTCCCATCAAGTACCACCTGTTGATAGACTACTGTCAAATTTTGAGTCGTCATTTACTTTGCGTTTAACAGCTGTTCAAAACATACAACCTCGTGTATTTTTCTAAAAATGGAAAAAAGTGAACTTCGAGTGCTCATTAAAAATTATTTTTTGCGAAAAAAAAAACAGTCAATCAAACCAAGGAAAAGCTCGATAAATACTATGGGGACTCTGCACCATCGATTTCAATGGCAAAAAAGTGGTTTACTGACTTTCGTTGTGGTCGCACAAGTACAAATGACGCAGTACGTTCTGGAAGGCCAATTGAGATCAGTACACCCGAAAATGTCGAAAAAATCCACGATATGGTGTTGGCCGACCGAAGAGTAAAAATGCGTGAGATTGTTGACGCCATAGGCATTTCATATAGCGGTGTGGTTTCGATTTTAAATGATCAGCTGGGTTTAAGAAAGTTGTCTGCAAGATGGGTGCCGCGTTTGCTCTCAATTGACCATAAACGTGAACGTGTGACAACTGCAAAGGATTGTTTGGAGTTATTTAACCACAATCCGAATGAGTTTTTGTGGCGTTTTGTAACTGTGGAAAAAACATGGATCCATTACTGTACTCTGGATATCAAGCAGCAGTCTAAACAATGGGTTTCTTCGGGTGAACCTGCTGTGAAGAAGGCCAAGGTAAGTTTGTCGGCCAATAGTTTTTTGGGATCCACATCGATTACCTTCAAAAGGGAAAAACAATAAACGGCGAATATTATACCAACTTATTAGACCGATTTAATGAGGATTTAAAAACAAAACGACCCCATATGGCCAAGAAAGAAGTTCTTTTTCATCAAGATAAAGCACAGGTGCACGTGTGTAGTCTCAATGGCAAAACTCTATGAATTGGGCTACGAATTGGTACCTCATCCGCTATTTTCTCCGGATTTAACCTCTAGTGACTACTTTCTATTTCCAAACCTAAAGAAATGACTCGGTGGAAAGAGATTCAGCTTCAACGACGAACTTGTTGACCAAACAAATGCCTATTTTAAGGACCTCACAAAATCCTATTTTTTACGCAAAGTAAATGACGACACTTTCTCAAAATTTGACAACAGTTTATTAACAGGTGGTACTTGCTGGGAATAGTGTTGCATTTGATATAACTACGAAGTGGACTTGTTGAGCCACCCTCGTATATATAATATGTATATATAAATGCTATATATTGTAAATGTATATATATAATAATTTTTGTTATAAACTAAATATTGTAAAAAATAAAACAGTTCTTAGGATTACTCAAATTTTGTTGCTTTTGTTTTGCACAGTACTTTAAGTTGAAAAGTCATTGAAGTTACGAATTATGAAACAAAATATGGTCTAAAGCCTCATATTTTAAGTTTGATTTTATTTTTGTATATTTTAGTTTTTAGTAGAAGAAATATACACTTTGCATTCAATTTTCGTTCATATATCCTAAACTAAATAAGTGTTCACTTTGAAATTTTGTATAAATATAGAAAAGGACATCTTAATCGATATACTCTTTTGAAGATTTTAAAGAAATATCGGGTTTTGCAATATAAAGCTTTAAACTATAAATTTTAGCCATTCTCAAATATGTTAAGTAATTATCGAGAACCTTAAGTAGCGATTATGAGTTTTAAAATAAAACTCAACAAATAGCGATTATTTATAATTTTTATTTTTTCGCTCAACTTTAAAATAATTATTTTTGGTTTTTATTTTATTACTAAAAGAATAAAACTAATTCCAATTCTCAGCTAAAAATTTGATTTTTTTGTTATAAATTCGATTCGAAAATTTTTACAAAAAAATAAAATGTTTTGCAAAGAATCAGAATTTTTACAAAAAATGCAACATTTTTACAAAAAATCGAAATTTATACAAAAAATTTCGTCCTTGTATCAAAATAATTATTCGTGCGAAGTTTCATCACGATGTCTTTAAAATTGCAGCCTCTACTTTGCTCACAAGCTTGACATCAGGAGTTCTCACAAGCATCAGCTCCACAACCCCTTTGAGACATTACAACTCGAGAACGACTCATCACAACTTTTGTGTAATAATTAATACCAAGTCAAAAGTTTTTAATATTTATGATTTGTAATTTTAAGTTTGAAGTTTAACTAATTGAGGCTCATTTGAGAAAATAAATGATGATTTCTTATCTTAATATAAAATTATTCTAAAATCTAAAAATAAATGCGTTTATTTTTATGCAAAAAAAAAAAAGAAAAAAAAAATATTCGAAAAATGGAGTTTTCTCATTTTTATATAAATATATTTTTCAAATTATTCATAAACCTAAAAATAAATTCATTTTAAAGAGAAAATATTTAAAAAGTGGCGCTTGTTATATTATTCAGAAATCAATTTTAAACATAAAGACAAAACAAAATTTTGAAAATATGAAACCTTAAAAAATACTAAAAATGTAAGATCCGGTATAATTTTTAAGATACCATAAATTACCAGTTCTTAATGACATTACTCATAAAAAAAAATATAAACTTAAAACCAATTAATATAAGGTCTGTTCCAGTATTAGTTAGATATACATTTTATTGTCAGAAAGTGTTCTCAGAATTCCTTTGTATTTTGTTTTTTTTTGCGTTTTACTAATTCTGAGCGAAATCTATATATAGGACTAGCTTGAGAGCCGAATTTGAAATATATGTGTAGTATTACAGAATTAGGTTTGAAAAAATTTTGATAATAATTACCTTCCATAATTTATGAACAAGTAAGAAAGATATAGTCGGTCAAGACTGACCATATGATACCCCACACCATTGTATATATCCATTAAAATTCATGGAGGGGTGTTATATTAGACATGTGGACAATTAAGGACCGGTACTTTTACTAAGTGTAAAATAAAATATACGAATAGAAAATATTATGTTAATACTAACATTTATATGAACTTATGCACTTTATAGTGATTTCTGAAAGTGGGCTTATATAGAAGCTATGGTAAATTATGGAGCGATCCTCATAAAATTTGTAACTGTGATTTCCACATATATAAATATTATTTCTGTCGAATATAAACTTGATACTAACATGTATATGTGAGGGTTTTATATGGGAGCTATGGTGAATTATGGACCGATCTTCATGAAATTCGGCAGAAAGATTGATACTTATACCAAATTTCATTAAAATATTGGTATATTTAAGGCATTTATGATCGTCAAACTCATATTCCGGGAGAAAATTTTTATGGGGGATAGGTGAAATAATGGACCGATCATAACCAATTTCAATAGGCTTCGTCCTTGTATCATGAAAGTCTTACGTGCCAAATTTAATTGAATTATCTTTAAAATTGCTGCACTTTGTGTACAAAGTTTACATGGCCAGCTAGTCAGACGGACGGACATCGTTAGATCGACTTAAAAAGTGATTCTGAGTCGATTGGTATACTTTTAGGTGGGTATTGGATAATTTGTTCTGTGCATTATAAATGCCAGCACAAACGCATAATACCCCAAATATATTAAAACTCTCTTTTTATTTTCAAATTTTTTATTTATTTTCAATTCTTTAACATACGAGAAGAAGTTTAATTTTATATCATCCTTAATTTGAGATCAAGGTTTCGTATTAAAAAATATAAAATATAAAATTTCTTGTTAAAATACTGTCGGGATGCTGTCCAGTTTTTAAAAAATAGAATAGAATAGAATAGAATAGAATAGAATAGAATAGAATAGAATATAATAAAATAGAATAGAATAGAATAGAATAGAATAGAATAGAACAGAATAGAATAGAATAGAGTAGAATAGAATAGAATAGAATAGAATAGAACAGAATAGAATAGAACAGAACAGAACAGAACAGAATAAAATAGAATAGAACAGAACAGAACAGAATAGAATAGAATAGAAGGATAGAACTAAGAATAGATCACAACTTTAAACGTAACTATCAAAAACGGAAAATCTTCACCAAGGAGTGAAGATCAGTTTATAATTTATTTAATCTCCTAAACCGATAAAATTACAATTATAAATACTTTCGACCACTATACGAATTCCTTTAAATTTGTATCAAATTCTAAAAGTGTATGAAAACATAGCAAGAAGTGAGTTTTTATTATTAACTTTTAAATAAAAAAAAATGCTTTAAATTTTGTGTTTAAATAAATGTTATTCGCGACCCCGCTAAAATTATTGTACGGACCCCTTGTGGATCGCGGACCTCTATTTGGAAACCGCCAGCCAACCAAACGGACGGATCACTCAGAAAGTGATTCTAAGTCGAACGGTATACTTTTAGGTAGGGGTTCGAAGACATTTTCTGTGCGTTACATACATCACTGCAAACGCATAATACCCCAATTATCTATGGTGGTGTAGGGTATAAAAAGTATTTACTTAAATTTGAAATTTATTCTAGATCAGATGGCCAAATGTTAACTCAGCGTAATTCAAAAGAATGAAAATAAAATATTATTTATGGTAAAAATGCTTTGGAAAATTCACCAGTTCTATAAACCGAAGTTGATCACCGGAATCTACGAATTTTATTTTAGTTTAAAAATAAGCGCCAAGTGGCATTCGAGTTAGTCATCTGCATTATAAAATTGAAGTTATTATGAAAAAAGTAAAGAACTAGAACTTATGAGTTTTTAATTTTAAATAGTTTTGTTAAGCCAAATATGAAATGAAACTAACATCATTTCTAAAAATTTTATTACCTACTGACCATTTGTACAACTCAAATTAGTTTTTTTTTTCTTGTGGTAACAAAGTAAAATTTATGGGTTATTTATTTTTATTATTTTTTTTGTGCTCTTGCAACTACAGATCCAATATTGTTTTGGTATACTCGTATGTGAATTTAGATGTAAATTGAGCTTATTGATTTATTTATAAATATTTTTACCATTTTGCTGATTGAACCGTAAAACGAAAATTGAGAAAAACAGAACTTTTTCATACACTTATAAAAATGCAAAGGTTTTTATATACGAATGAACATTCGACCACCCATGAAATGTATGGAAATACAAAAGTTTTGATTTTGCTTGCTCCACCAGCAGTTTTTGGTAGATGGGGCTAAAAAAATAATATGTGTGAAATAATTGGTTCGAGCGGTCGTAAACCGTATAGACGACTTTGACTTTTGTCCAAAAAAAGGTTTTAAAGTAACTAAAACTTTTATTACTCTATAACTTTTTAATTTTACATTTTACGAAAAAAGCTATATGAGCTTTTTTATTCAGAACAAAAACAAAAATTTTTGACATATAATTTTTTAACTTGTTGTGATGTTATAAGTAATCAAAATAAAAATTTTTACATGGACCTTTTTAAAAAGGCCCTCGTTTTACTGGACCTAGCCTGTAAGCAACAGTTATTGTTATTTTGCAGAGTAGGATTTTTAGCTTTTACAAATCAATCAAATTTGGCACATAAGTTTTCTGCTTTAGCGTAGATATATCAAAATCTGAATTTCTAGGACCGATGTTTTATTTATTATACAAATATATTTACATAAAATGCAGAGTAAATTACATATAAACGCCTTTTTTATTTATTATATTTTTAGTATTTCTTCATCATACACTTGCTGTTTTAGTTTTATATTTTTACAAATATCAAAGAAAATTGTTTCCAATATTACACATAATTATTTTATATATATTTTAAAAAGTTGTCTGCTTTCAATATATCTCGCCTAATTTTAGGGAAGAAGAAATAAAAAGGGTATTTATATGTAAAAATATTAATATGGCAATTTTAAAAATTTTTGGTTAATCGGCAACACTTAAACTTCGAGCGACTGTTTAATCCAATAACAGTCTAAAAATACTTGCTAAAATGATCCAAAAATTACGCTGTACTCTGCATTTTATGTCAATGTTTGTATAGTAAATAAAAATTCAGTACCAGAAATTCAGATTTTGATCCATTAACAATATCAAAATACTTGCTCTAATGATCCAAAATAGCATGCTACACTTTGCATTTAATGCCAACATTTGTATGATAAGTAAAAAAATCAATACCCCAAATACAGATTTTTGTTCATCTACGCTAAAATAGAAAGCGTATATGCCAAATTTTATTGATTTATAAAAGCTACAAATCTTAGTCTAAAAAATATTAAAAACCGTTGCTTATAGGTTAGGTTCATATTAAAACGAGGGTCGTCTTTTTTAAAAAGTCCATGTTTAAAATTTTATTTTGATTGCTTGAAACATCACAAAAAGTCATAGTAAGCCAAAAATTTTATATCAAAAAATTCTGCTTTGTGTTCTGAATAAAAAAGCTTATATAGCTTTTTTTTCGTAAAGTGTAAATTGAAACAGTTATAGAGCAATAAATGTTTCAGTTTCCTTTAGGATCTTTTTTAGGAAAAAAGTCAAAGTCGACTGGCCGGTTTATGATCGATCGACACAATTTTTGCACCGATATTATTTTTTTTATCCCCGTCTACCAGAAACTGCCATTGGAACAAGCAAAATAAAAAATTTTGTATTCATGGGCAGTCTAATGTACATACATTTCATAATACTTTTAAACAAACAGAAATAAACTGCTTTAATAAAAGTGATATTGGTCATAAAATATTGAAGTTTTAATTGAAGTGAGCAAATGTACAAAAGAACAAGGAAATTGTTATGGTTATATATTCGTCTGTAACCTGAGGTTTTAAAGGGAAACAACAAACTTGAAGATTTATATATATATGTACTTGTGTATGTATGTATATATGTGTGTGTATGTATATATATATATATATATATATATATATATATATATACAGTAGGGAGTACAAATGAGTACATATATGTACTTTGGGTACTTGTTGTTGCATATAAATAAAAAATAATAAAGCTAAATCATTTTTTTTTTGGAATTTATTTTCAATATTTAACGAAATAATTCATAACTAACAGCATCAAGTTCGAAGAAAAAACGAATAAACGAAAGCAACTCGCATGTATTCGATTTTACACCACACAAAACTTTTCTCTAGGTATTGCTATATTTTCCACCAATTTCTCAATTATGTCATTTGGAATACTCTCGCTTTCACGCTGAACCGGTTGCCAAGGTTCATCCAAATTGATTGGTGCTGATCGGAATTTTCCAAATTGTCTCTTCATGATTGACCATTCTAAGCCATTCTTTCACGATTTTCGATGTTTTTTTCGTTTCGCTATCCTGCTGAAAAATTACTTCTTCCGCAAGACAGGTGCTGTTATCTACAAAATTGAAAAGATGAGTCTTCTTAACTCATTATTTCATCGATTTTTTGCAGTGGTCTAATCTTCCACCATGAAAAGCAACCCCATACCATTGGATTTAATTGATTAAATCGATTAAATTTGAATTCGTCTGACAAGACAACTGCTGAACTTTAACCCTGCCTTAACATTTTTTACCGTTAATGTTGTTTTTTTTTCTTTTACTGCTGAGATGTAGCCAATATCACGAAGGGATCTTAATGCTGTCTATCTACTAACGGATTTGCCTCTTTTTATTTCTGTTATCATGCGACATGCGTCCATGTTCGTTAATAGTTTTATACGACCTCTGACTTGTGGTTTGGAAACAATAGAAAGCCTCTTCTGGACTTTTAGGATCACTGATTGGCATATAATAAGCTCTTTAGCTATTACTCCCGTAGAATGACCTCTTTCTGTCATGGCTACAATATTGTCCTCAACGGCCCTTGACACTTACTTAATAAAAAAAAGCTTACAAATATAAAGTTAAACTTTGACATTTATATAAATATTTCATTAAACACACGCTTGCAAAATTGAGTACATGCAAGTTACTTTCGTTTTTTCTTCGAAATATATATATATATATATATATATATATATATATATATATATATACATTTCGAGGTTCGAGGTTCGAGGTTCGAGGTTCCCTACTTTTTGAAAGAAAAAAACACAGAAAATTCATGTTTAATGGGGAATATTTATTATCATTTGAAAGAACATTCTTTGGCATTTATTTTTTGAAGATTATGTCTATCAAATTTTGGCCGTTTCTACGTAGCAGATAGTCCATCCGTTGAGTCCAAGGCCTGAATCGAAGCGGGTTTGTCCGTATAAGCTTTAGACTTTACATATCCCAACAGGAAAAAGTCTAACGGTGTGATATCACACGATCTTGGTAGCCAATCAAACGGCCCAAAACGTGAAATTATGTGCTCACCGAGGTGTTCTCTCAAAAAATCCATTGATTTATGCGATATGTGGGAAGTGGCGCCGTCTTGCTGAAACCAAATGTCGCCGAGATCACGAGCTTCAATTTCAGGCATCAAATAGTCGGTTATCATGGCACGATAACGGTCGCCTTTGACGGTTACGTTCGCACCGGCATCATTTTTAAAGAAATATGGACCGATGATTCCAAAGGCCCACAAACCACACCAAACCGTTGTTTTTTTCTGGATGAAGAGGCAGTTCTTGAATCTCTTCAGGTTGCTCTTCGTCCCAAATGCGGCAATTTTTTTTGTTTGCATACCCATTGAGCCAGAAATGGGCCTCATCGCTGAACAAAATTTGCCTCGAATACGTCGGATCTTCTTGGAACTTTTCAAGAGCCCATAGAGGGAAGCGATGTCGCTTGGGAAGGTCGAGCGGCTTCAGTTGTTGCACAAGCTGTATTTTGTACGCTTTCAATTTAAGATCTAGACGTAAAATGCGCCAAGTCGTTCCATATGTCAGTCCGAGTTGCTGCGAACGGCGCCGAATCGACTCTCCACGGTCTCCGTGTACACTCTCTGCTATGGCCGCTATATTTGCTTCATAGCGTGCTGAACGTGGTCTATTCGGTCGAATACTATCCAATAATGAATGCTGGGTGTCAAAATGGGTGATAGTGTTGCGAATAGTACGCTCAGTAGGCCGATTATGTTGTCCATAAGTTGAGCGAAGTGCTAGAAACACATTCCTCACAGAACGTGAATTTTTGTAATAAAGTTGAACGATTTGTAAACGTTGTTCAGGCGTAAGTCTTTCCATTATGAAATGCCAAACAATACTAAACAAAAATAACATGACAGCATGACACGAATCACACGTGATCTGTTAAAAAAGGCTATTGAAAAAGACCAATGTTTTTCTTAACACATCTGCGTAGCACAGATGCACTTATATTCAAAAAACTTTCTTAGAAATTTCAATCTTTCCTATTTCATCTACGTGGAGAATTATTTCGCGATTTACAATATCTCATATAATTGCAAATATATTTTCTGTGAGATTGAGATCTGATTATTTAGCAAAACGCTTCAAAAATGTGACTTTTTGATCATAGTACTTTTTTTCGGATAATTAGATGAGTTTTAGTGGTCATTGCTATGTTGACACCTCCACTTAACGAGTATTTCCTCATTCCACTTTATGGTATGACTAAACACAAAACGTTTCATTATTCTTTTTACTTTTTGAATTGATTCGACATAATGACCAGCAAAACAACCACAAACAAAAAAAATCTCCCCGTATTTCTCAATGACTTTTGGTATACATACACTGCCTGCCACTTGAATAAGGAATCACATTTTTTTTAATTTAATTAGGTATATATCCTAAACTAAGGTTTAGAAAAAAATAATTTTTTGCGCAACCTAATTTCAAAGTGTTGGCTTTAGTTTCCTGAAGAAATAAAAAATATACATATTTTGTTATACTAAAATTATTCATTTATTTAAAGACACGTATTTCTGTGGTACTATTTCGAGTGTCACTTGAATAAGGAATTCTTTTAATATTAATCAGGAAGGCTATGATTTCAATTTCTTTCAATATAAACGGCTAGTGAATTTTTAATTTGATAGTTTTTAAATAGTTTTTATTCAAAATGAGACGTGGTAAGTCTCTTAATAACTCTGAAAAAAAAATTCTGATATTGAAATCTCAGGGTCAGAATCCGGTCCAAATAGCCAAAAACATTAACAGAGGAAAGACAATTATTTAATAACGTGAAACAATTATTTAAATAACGTGGAAAGACATGAAAGGGCGGAAGAAAATGGCAACAACTCCAAAATAAAGATGAAAAATTCTTAGAATTGCATAAAATTCTGCCATTTCGTTATCAAGATTACGTGAAAAAAGTGAAGTCAATACCAGTCTAAGAACAGTGTACCGTATTTTAAAGTCGTGGCTATACATAGTCCGACGAAAACTACAAAAAAAAACACCACTTAATGAAAAACGGAAATCACAACGCCAAAAATACAATGACATGGTCCAACAAATGGTTTAAAGTGGTATTTTCCGATGAAAAAAAGTTTAATATTGATGGTCCCGACGGGTATAACTACTAGTTCCATGATCTAAATAAGGAGGAATTATTTTTGAGCCGCAGACACAGACCAGAGGGCGGAATAATGGTATGGGGTACCATTTTGTATTATGGTACCATAGAATTGGTTTTTGTATCCAACAAAATGACTGCAACGACTTACAGAAACATTCTGGAGGAAGCATTTCCAAAATTTAATGAATTTTTGGACCCATACCTTGGACGTACCAACATGACAACGCTCCGATTCGTACCGCCAGAGCAGTAAAACAATGGATTAATCAACAAGGTGTTCAACTTTTGGATTGGCCCCCATATTCCTTTTTGAGGTTATTTCTAAAAATGGTGACAGTACTCATTAATAATTGAATGCTAGAAGATAATAACTGTCATTTTTATAACCTAAAATTTAAAAATAATTTATAGTTTGCTGAGTTTTAAAATATTCCTTTTTCAAGTGACACACAAAAAAGCACCACAGAAATACATAACTTTAAATAAATGCATAATTTTAGTATAACAAAATATGTATATTTTTTATTTCTTCAAGAAACTAAAGCCAACACTTTGAAATTTGGTTGCGGAAAAAATTATTTTTTTTCTGAACTTTAGTTTAGAAGATATACTTAATTAAAATTAAAAAATGTAATTCCTTATTCAAGTGGCAGGCAGTGTACGTACATTAAGACGTTTTCCCGTTTTGGCAATGTACTAATTAAATCCATTAGAACTTTTCAAGTTAAACTTCAAGGAGAAAAGTAAATTTTCTATTGAATCATAATGTAGTTAAAATTACTGGATTAAAGTTAATACGTACACCAGAAGAAAAAGGATTAAGAGCATGTGGCACTAATGGTACTGAGAAACATGTGTTAGTTTTTTTATGTGCTTGGTTTTTTTTCCGGTCATTATATCGGACCTATTGATAAAATAAATGGAATAAAGAAACACTTTGTGTCTAACATTGATCCAAAAAGGTGCCAATCTACTAAACACGGAAGAGGAACGCTAAAAACCATCTACTTGTCTGAAAAAGCGTGCTATGGCCAAAAAGAAATAGTTTTGAAGTGGTTGAGACAATTATTGGTCATAATCTCACAGAAGATACTTTCGGAATCATATGGAGAATTATAGATCGTGATATAATACGCGTATAATCTAAAAACAAAAGACGAATTTTGCCACGTATACGAAATAGCAAGGATTTTATTTTCTGAGCAGAGTTTTGAAATTGAAGCGTCTATTTAGTACTCATATGTGTAAAAGTTTAAAAAAAATTTAAATCTATGGCATTAATTTTAATAAGTGTATTGTATTTAAAGAACCGAAAATGTGTTTAGTTTTGTCTCGCATGAAAAGTGTATATTTCATATTTCCTTGAAATTTTTCAGCTTAAATAAAGAAACTCAATCCTTTTTGCTTTGTGAATTAAAAACGATGAATTCAAAACGATATTCCCATCGTGCGCCAGACAAATTTCGTTAAAATCGTTGCACAATATAATTGACTGAAAAAAATCCTTGTTATAGAAAATAAATAAATAAATAAACGTTTTTGCCACTCCATGAAATTCTTAACACTCATTTATTGAAAAGGTTTCTCCAGTTTTAAACTCAAAGTGAGTAATATTTTTGTTTTGTATCAAGTAAGCATCATCGTGGTATTAATTTTAATTAGTTTTTATTTATTTCTAAAATGCACTTTCTATTACGAAACAAAATATCTAATTTAATAATCCCCTACACCATCATAGGTGGTTGGGGTATTTTGCGTTTATGCTAAAGTTTGTACCGCGCAGAAAAAAACATCCAACACCCACCTTAAATTATACCGGTCGACTCAGAATCAGTTTTTAAATGATCTAACGATGTCCGTCGGTCCGTCTGGCTGGCTGTCCATATAAACCTTTTGCACAAAGTACAGATCGCAATTTTGAAAATAATTCAATGACTTTCATGATACAAGGACGGAGCCTATTGAAATTTGTTAGGTTCGGTAAATTATTTCATCTAGCCCCTATACAAATGTCCTCCTGGAATAGGGGTTTAACGATCATAAATGCCTTAAATATAGCAATATTTTAAGGATATTTGGTGTAAGGAAGTTTTTTATAAGTATCAATCTTTGCGAAAAATTTCATGAAGATCGGTTCATAATTGACCATAGCTGCCATATAAAACTCTCTTCCGAAAATAACTTTAACGTGCATAAATCACATACACATATTAGTATTAAGTAACAATATCACAGTGACAAATTTTATGAGGATCGCTCCATAATCTACCACTGCTCTCATATAAACCCACTTTCGGTCACCCTAAAATGCACAAATTCATATAAAAGTTAGTATTAACGTAATATTCTGTATTCGTATATTTTATTTTACACTTAGTAAAAATATCGATACACAATTGTCCACATGTCTAATATAAGACCCCTCCACGAATCTTGATGGACATACACAATTGTGTAGGGTATCATATGGTCAGGCTTGACCTACTATATCTTTCTTACTTGTTTCGTTTACAATATTAAATTTTTGGTAATCATTTCTTTTAAAAGAATGCAATTTCATGCATAATTTTCTATTTATTCAGTTCTATCTAGAAATATAGAACAATACTTTTTACTATTATACTTTTATATACCTACATCCTTTTCAATTTTCCCTTCCCAAAACTTTATACTCCAATTATCACAATAATGTTATGTGGGGCAGAACCAACTATGAACAATGATTTGTATAATAATTCGAAGAAATTTTCGTGTGCATGTGGCTGTGTGTGAGAAAGAGAAAAGTATCAAATGAAATAATTGCAATCCCTGCCAGCAATTGGAAGTGAGTTTTTTAATTCATCTATTAAAAAGTATCTTTTTAGACATTTCTAGTTGTTCAAATGCAGAAAATGCACAAATTTACAATAACAAAACACATTAGCATCGAACTATGATCTGAAATACTTGAATTACGCAACTTTTTAAATTCCAGAACAAAGAAAAGAGAACGAGCACGATATGATTTCGTTTAGTAAGTGTACAACATTTAAAGTTTTCAATATAGTTATTTAGAGAGTGGATCAAAAAATTTATTAAAATATAAAATAATTAATTTTAATTTGAGCATTTTTTTAATATTTTATATTTAGTTTGGAAGTGACAGTGAATTTAATAAAATAATAAAATGTTATTGTTATGTTTATAAAAATAAGATAAGTGTTAGTAATTAAAAGTCTAAAAATATTCTAACCACAATTATTGTTCTCTTTTTTCCCATTTAAACCACTTTTATTATAAATAATTCGACACTCCAAAGAAGCACTAAAAAGTATCATCAAAGACTATTAAAACTGAGGCATTTTTTTTCCCGAACAGTGACTCTTTTCCACAAGAAAATTATATCATATTCGATGGTTAAGAACTACTTGTGGTTACGTTTTATATGCCGTTTACACCAAACAAAAACTAATAGTTTTTGGCTTAACTTGGTTTTTTATAGAAAAACTACATAATTTGCTTAAGTTTTTCCATATAAATTAAAAACCTTTTTCATGTAGTTTTTATTGAAAACCAAATAAAAACTATTAAAATAATTATTTACGACACAGTCTGTTCACTTTATTTCAGAACACTCAGCTTTTATATGTAATGAAGAAAATAATATTATCAAATTTCTTTAATAGTTTTGTTTGTTTAATACAATTTGTGAATAAATTATTTTTAAAAATTTGTAAAAAACATTTTCACCTACAAAAATAATTCAAATTTTGTTTTAATAACATTTTGTTAAACAAAAACAAAAACCAGATAGGTAGAAAAACAGGTATGTAAACGGTGTGGTTTTTTAAATTCGGTTTTCACAAGAACTAATCGGCTTTTGTTTAGTGTAAACGAGATATTAGACTAAAATTCGATAGAAAATGTTAGCAGGGATAATAATGTCACTACACTTCAATAAACATACAACAATTGCTATTGATATTATTTGTCAAACAAAATACTCATAATTATCACTTTTAACCTTATTATTTCTGTCAACATCATTACCGTTGACATCGTTATCACCATCATCATTATTGTCATTATAAATGGTTGTTATTGCTATTGACAGACATGTCAAAATACTCATACAATTACTTTTGTCATATATACAAATAAGCAATTTGATTTTCTTAATAAGTACATATTCCTAAGCAGTGTGACCATTTTAGTATTCTTGCAGCTAAATTTAGAATTTTTTACTTTGATTTAACCGCAAAATTTTTATTTAACATTTGGCATATTATTTAGCAGTTTTTAATGATATATTTAGCATTTTTCAAAATAAGGACAAAATTCAAAGATTTAAATTAAATGTACTTATTAGGGTATTCAAATTGTTCGGTTTTTCTGTTGTTTGAACAAAATTAATAATTCGAATAAGGCATTTTAGTTTGTTCAAATTATTCGATCAGGTATTTAAAATTATTCGGATTATTCTAATAATTAAAGAAATTAATAAAGAAAAATGTTTATGATTTTGTAAGTTTTTTTTTTAAATTTAATTATAAAAAAAAATAACGTTAACATATAAAAAGTTAACAATTCATTGGAAATGTCTTTAAAAAGGCATTCTCAATAAATGTAAATATATTGTCTATTCAAAGAAAGATTAAAAAAACTATTTTTTGACAGAATATTATCAGATTATCTTCATATTTGGTAAAGTGCATTAAGCCTTTTTCATTCAAAATAAACATTTCATTCAAGATTTTAATTTTTCTACAAATCAAAAAATCGTCAAAATATGTGAGAGCCTATTTACATTGGGGATTATCGCACACGCGTTTTTCATGTTTTGAAGTGGCTTTGAAAATCCTTCAATGTTTAAATTTAAATTTCTATTGCGAAACTTTAAAGAAATGTTTGACAAAAAACAACTAATTAGAAAAATAAAATTAAAATCCCCTGAAATTTCTATCTGCGAAGATTAACAACTTTTCTTAAGCCGCTTACTTTTCTATATCTCTTGCCTATAAATTTTCCTGGAAAATTTAAAAATCAATTTTAAATTTAATTTTATCCAATAACTGTTTAAACAATCAACAAATACGTTGAAAAAGTTAATTTTCTTTCAAGTCTATCACAAAAGCAAATAATCTTAGAATGACATCGATGGATATAAACAATCCGTATTCAAAAGATTCCTTTTATGATTAAAAAAACCTGCAGAATGTCACAAGTCCTCAGAAATTAACTTAAAAAACAATAAAACTTAAATGAGTTGATTTAAGTCGATTTTGTTTTTTGTTTTTATAGAAATTTATTTTGAAAAAGCTCAAATTTTCGTAGGCAAAATTGTCAACAGAAAATTAATTTAAATTTAGCGCAAGGAAAAATTTATATAATTTTTTTTTTATAAATTATCAACTAAAATCACTTCAATTGCAAAAAAAAAAAAAAAATATTCGATATAAAAATATTCGAATTATTCGTTATTCAAACAGGAACATTTTAAAATTTTTCGAATAATCATTCCAACGAATATTATTCGAATGAATACCCTATAGTATTTACTATTGTTTTCAAAATATAGACATTAACGAAAGTAGCAGTAATTTTAATATCTGTACTGGCTAAGAAGTCAGTAATGAAATCTCTAATATAAGATGCCGTTTAAAAATGTTTAAATAGATTTTCCAAAATTTTGAAAAAGAGATATATTTATTTGATGAAGTATTTAGTTTTTAACCATATAATGGTGCTAACATTTTGGCCTTTTTAACATAATTTTAAGAACCAAAAAAGTTTAGAAAAAAGAGTAGAAGCTAAAATGAAAATTTTAAGACTAAAAACAAAATAAAAAGGCTAGACTTAGCCTTAAAAAGGCTAAACTGGTAACACTGATAGTTTAATTTTGTGTAGTTTGGAAATAAGTTTAGGTTATTTTTGCAAGTATAAAATTTATACTATAAATATGAAAATTCGAAAGCATATTTTAAGGCGTAAATTTAGTTTTTTTCTCGGTAATGTGGTGGAGAGTATAAAAGATTCAACACAGCCGAATCTAGTACTCTAACTCTAACGATTTTCATGCAAATTTATGTAACATGAACTTGAAGCTATTAAATTAGTGGATCTTGAACAGAACTGATCATGCAGTTTGCTAGATGTTAAGGGCTTTGTAGACCGGTCTATACATAGTAATCCTACGCATGAACAGAAGAAGTTTAAGATGGTACGTAATGCCAGGAAGAACCGGGTAATGTAAGTTGGTGAAGAATATTGTGAGCTTTATCACGTAAATTGCATGACCTCTTCTTATTCTCCTTACGTTCTTCTCTTTCTTCTTCTGGTTATAATTACATAAAGTCAACAGTATGAAAAATTAGCATATATCACTGAAAAAAAAAGTAATTTATAAGTTTAGCATTATTTTTTAGCATTTTTAAATTACTTTTAGAATTTTTTAGCTTTATTTTAAACTCCATTTAGCTGAATAATTTTTTCACATCTGGTCACACTGCTCGTAAGTAGAAAATTTATGAACTTTGACAAAACTACACAAAACATAAATACTAATATGTGAGTAGATTTTGCTATCCATATAATCTAGATGACATTTAGAGAGCCTTTTGTGTGCAAATGGTTTGATTGGCCTATTAAGAGGTGATTCATTACTATGCATATATTGTTTCACATACACTCGAGAAGCAATGTAATGTAAACTATAATTTATTTTTCAATTACTTCTGACTTGGAATTTGCGTTGGCAAGTGAGAGTGTTTGTAACTTATTTGAATATTTTAAATCAATTTCGTTAGATTTGGTCATCACAATCTTAAATATTTCATCACGGTTTGTTTAGCTACTACAGTTTAACCTTACTAAGGCTAAATCTGGCCTTTTACTTTGGTTTTAGCCTCAAAATTTTAGTTCAGTTTTTTTCTAGCCATTTTTCGTTCTTAGAATTGCCTTAAAAAGGCTAAAATATTAGTATTTCAACAACGAAGAAAATAGTTTCTTATTTGCTATTACTGTTTTAATTTTTACAGAATCATCCATTTAGGCATTTTTGTGTATGTATTCACACAAAAAATCGATATTATTTATATTTAAAAGAAATTTTCGCCTACGATGCCGCATTCTCCCCATCAATAATAACTTAACTACTTACTTACTAAATCAATTATTATAATTATTTTTTAATATACTTCATTAGCTATAGGACTATACATTTAAGAATATAAAATAAAAAGAAAATCTCAAAAAGCCAAAAATCACCTTAAAATTTGGAAATGATTAATCAAGAAGCAATTATACTTCTAAAGTGACCACAAATCACTTTAAAAAATTTAGTAATTTATTATATGAAACATAATCCAAATTTGTATGTGAATTTTTTAGACGATATTTCATTGGGTCATTTTGCTAGCAACCGTTCTATGTTTATACCCCATACCACCATAAATGGTTGGGTTATTATGTGTTTGTGTTGACGTTTGTAACGCATGGAAAAAATCATCCAACACCCACCTTAAAGTATACCAATCGACTCATTTTTTTAGTCGATCTAACGATGTCCGTCCGTATGGCTGGCTGGGCATTGTCCATGCAAACCTTGTGCACAAAGTATAGGTCTAAATTTTCAAGATAATTCATATATGATTTTCATGACACAAGGACGAAGCCTATTGAAATTGGTTATGATCGGTCCATTATTTCACCTAGCCCTCATAAAAATGTCCTACCGTAATAGGGGTTTAACGATCATAAATGTCTTAAATATAGCAATATTTTAAATGAAGATCGGTCCATAATTGACCATGATCCCACATAAAACCCACTTCCGAAAATCACTTTAACGTGCATAAATCACATACACATATTAGTATCAAGTTTATATTCGACACAAATAAGTTATATATAAGAAGATATCACAATGAAAAATTTTATGAGAATTGCTTCATAATTTACCATAGTTCCCATATAAGCCCACTTTCGGGAATCACCCTAAAATGTATAAATTCATATAAATGTTAGTATTAACGTAATATTCTGTATTCGTATATTTTATTTTACACTTAATATAAGTATCGGTCCAAAATTGTCCACATGTCTATAATATAAGACTCCTCCACGAATTTTGATGGACACACACAATAGTGTGGGGTATCATATGATCGGGCTTGACCGACTATATCTTTCTTACTTGTTCATGTTTTTTTGTGATACGATTTACTACGTGCGGTAATAGTGCACTTTATTACCAAAAATGGAAGGAAATATGAAGATTTCAAAACTTTTCTGCGTTTTGCTTATTTGAAATTGATTTACTAGAAGCGCAACAAACCTAAAATAGTCATATTATATATCTTTGTAAAGGAAATTGTGTCTACTTTAAAATTATATATATAACAAATTTTACTGTATTAACATTTTTATAAAAATTGCAAAAGAGTTTAGCCCTTTTGTGAAATGTTTTTTTCGCATTTTATAGTAAAAATATAAATAATTAAATCGAATTTAATATTATATTGGTTCCCTTAAATTTCTTCTACACCGGTGCATATTCCTATAAACGCATTTAAAATTTTTGTTTTTCTTTGAGGTATATTCGTTTCTCTGAACCAAAAACAATGTGTTTTTGCAATAACCCGCAATGTACTTTTGTATGTAAGAAATATTTAATGCTTGCTTTTGATATTTTCTTTAATTTAGCAATGATCATATTGGTGATAATTCAGTGGAATATTCCTATAAAAGCAGTCGAGAAAATTTGTCTGAAAGGTTATTGAAAAATAAAAATTAAAAAATTTTAACAGTTTTAGTTGTTTATTTCACGTAAAGTAAGTTTCTGATGACAACATCTCTGTTTACTTGAAATATTTTAGTTTTAATTAAGAAATTTCATCAGCTTAAAGAATGCCCAAAGGAACTTGGAAGGAAAAAATTCAAATTCAATTTTTTCATGATCAAAGCTGTTCTAACAGAGAAATTGGACGAACAATTGACCGTTCGGAAGGAGTTATTCCAGACTTTCTTAAGAAAGGGCAGAAATACGGAGTGCGGATACAAAAAAAAAAAGGTAAACAAAAATTAACAAAAAGGCAAATTAATAAAATAAAAGAAGAAGTTACACGCAATGAATTAAATGCTATACAAGTAAAAAATAAACTTGACCTTCCTGTCACTTCCAAAGATGTTGCATACATTTTGCGAATAGATGGTAACATAAAATGGAAGAAACCAAAATGTTAAAACATGGACAGGTGAGTGAAATAAAGTAATCTTTTCTGATTATAAGAAATTAAATTTGGACGATTCCGATTCATATTCTTGCTATCGACATGATTTGAGGTCGAACGAAATTCGTATGTCAAAACGCAATTTTGGCGGAGGTAGTGTTATGGTTTGGGCGGCCTTTTCTGTTGCAGGAAAATCGAAAATATGTCTTGTTCCAACTAAAATGAACAGTGAAATTTATAATGAACTGTTGGAAGATGCTCTTCTCTCTTTTATAGATGAAAAAATGGATGAAGATTGAATATTCCAACAGGATAACACTGCAATCCATGTCTCGAACCAATCCAAATTGCGGTTCAATAAACATAGTATTCCATTTAAATCCAATTAAGAATTTGTAGGTGTATGTAAATTTTACGTAAGAAATGCATAGAATGAGACCATAATTACAATAACGGAGTTCAAACTAAAAATTAAACAAGCCTGTGGAGAAATTGACAGTGAGTTTCTTTACAAATTAGTCGAATCAATGCCAGACCGAATTTTTGAAGTTATTCAAAACAGGGTCATTAACACATTATTAATAAATCTAAATTAGTTTATTAGTTTTTTAATTTAAAAAATTAATTTGTAGCACTTTAATTATTTTTTAGTCCCATTTTTGGTAATTTAATTTAAAAAAATTGATGTGCGTTTATAGGAATATGCACCAGTGTATAAATGAACCATTTAAATTGAAAAATTTAAAAGGATTTTTATTTTAGAATTTATTTATCAACTACTTTACTTTTAAAGAAAAATATAAGAAAAATGCTGAAAGTTCTTTCAGAAAAGATCTTCAAATTTGGGAAAAAAATCGTAAAAATAACTATAAATCATAAAATCTGGCAACAGTGTTTAAATAAATATTAAAGAGATAATTATATTTAGGGTGCCCCGATAGCCTGGTGGTTAGCGAGCTAGTCTGTCAGTCTGTTGCTTGTGGATTCGATTCTCACCAGAGGCTCTGGCCTGTTTCACATAACGAGCAATAGTCTTCGTTACTCCGCTCGGTTAGAATTAGAATATAATTTGTAATTGTATTGTAATTATTCAATAAATAAATAAATAATAAATAAGATATAATAAATAAAAATAGCAAAGGAATTAGTTTTTTCACTTGTATTAGCTGTAACATTCTTGCAAATAATTTAAATATTTTAGGGCTTTTTGGTAATTCGATATTTGTAATAGTAGTTAAGTACATATTTTTAAAAGAGTAGTATTTGAAAGAGGTTTACCTTTAAAATGTATTTCAGAAAAATTTGGACACGCTTTTTCCATAATAGTTTCTTTATATATTACATAAAATTTAGTTTAATTTTTGATTATTGTTTTCTCTCTTACCTTTATTAAAATTTGTTTCACAAAATAACAATATTACATAAATTTTAACTTGAATATTATAATATCTGTTTTTTTTTTTTTTTGATAAATATAGTATTTTAATGGAAATATTTACTTCTGCAAAAAAACCCCTGTTAACCGCTTTTTTTCGGAATTTCTAAAAATAAATTGTTTTTTTTTTCAAAATTCCAACTATTCGAACTATTCGAAAACCGGTTTCTATAAAAGGTCCAATAATCGACCACCCTATTATATATCGAATGTTTGCAATTTTTTTTGTATTTATTTCATAACAAGCTCAAAATTGTGATTTATTTATAGATACTAGACCCGTGATTTTCAATCACTGGCAAGGAATTTAAGATCAATTTAATTTAACTTGCTTTAAATTTTTTTTCTGTTATCTGCTCTAATGTACTTATTTATAACTCAGAGTTTGTTTGTACATTTGCAAAGCACCAGTTCTACCTTCATCACTTCAGTATAACAAAGTGCATATTTTTTACTTTTTTGGAAGTTAATAAAAATTACCTCCAAAAAAGTGAAAATAGATGTATTTTAACAGGAACAGAAGTGAATAATTTCTAAGAAAATAAAAATTTCACAAACTGAAAAGTACTTTTAATATCTATTAACAAAGCTAAATCCATGTTTTTATTAAAAAAAAATATAAATATAGTTTAAGAGAAGTACTTCAAAAGCAATGAATGAGAAGCTTAAAAGAAGAACATCCTACAAATGGCAACTATGGGCTAAAAAAAGAATTTCTTCAACTCTGTTTTAGCACTAAATACTACCTTTTAATGACAATACAATATTAAAATCATGACTTTTTCAACACTTTTTCAGTTCTTTTTTTGTTGGATTAATATTGTTTAAAAAGTGTTTCTGTTCCTATTTTCAGGCAGAGAGTACGCACATAGAAGCGAAACTGTAGATTGATAAATGAAAAAAAAAAAAAATGTTTTTGTTTATAAAAAAAATTATTATTTTTTTTTTGTAGCCACAACAGAATATATTTGATTACATATGTTTTGTTATTGTATGAGTTAAGTTTTTGACAACCAACTTAAGTTATTGACAATTAGTTTCGTCTCTTATTACTCTTTGTTTTCAGGTATAAAAAGACAATTAAATTCTGACATATTTAAGTATGTATATTTTTTTTTCATTTAGTACGATTTATCTACAGGATATCAATTGTTTTATTCGTTTATACTGTTGTGACACATTGATTGAACTTTAACATCAGAAAATGTTAGTTGAGAGTTTCGTATTGAAATTTTATACTCACTTTGGTAGAATATTGTGATTATGTAAGTACGCTGTGGTGAACCATCATGTGTTACTGAATCATTTATTCCTTTAGGGTTTTTGTTCATAATTGTATTTGTATTTGTGGTCATTCACTTGGATGGATTTAATGAATTTAAGCACAATTTTTAGAAAATCATGAAGAAAAAATTACCACAATCAATTGTTTGGCATGAAAAATAGCCAGATCATTCTTAAGCAGTTTCTTTTCTTTGTAAAGTAATATTTATTTATTTTTTTTTCTTAAATTAAGATTTTTAAAGCATATTGAGGGATGGAATGTAATATTTAATAGAAAATTTTCAAGAAAAACGGAAGAGTGTCAACAAACTGAAAAAATAAGAGAACCTTGTGTGGATGCCTGTAAGTATTCTCGAGTAAAGAAACTGTTCGAAACAAAAATCCATTTATTTTATTATTTTTTTGTTTTTTTTTTAACTTTTAAACCTTTTTTCTTCCTGCATATATGTGAATTAAAAAAAAACGTAGGTTTTAGGAATTTATTGAAAAGAAAAATTATTTGTTATTTTTCCATAAATCTTTGCCAACTTTAAAATAAAATGTAACGCAAGTTTTCATACAATATGTATGTATCTCTTCATACTCCTACAAATCTCTTTGAATTATTTTAACATAAAAAAAAAATAAATAAGTAAAAAAAAAAATAAAACAAAAAATAAAAAATAATAACAAAACATATTTAATTCTAATGTATATTGAGAATTAAATGTCAAATACTTTAAGAAGATTAAAGCTAAAAAATAACCAATAAAACTAAAGTACACTTCTTTATACTTATGCTCAGTTGCAAATAAAATATGAAATACGAAAATATACAATGATAGAAAGGTAAAGATTAAAAAGATGCTCATATAAATAGAATTAAAGTTATATTTAAAACTGTGGCTAATATTAAATATCCTTCACCATAACTGTATTTTCTATAATAAATAAGTATACATACATACATACATACATACATACATACATACATACATACATACAAGGACTATGAAATGGGTGTGAATTTCTTTAGATGAAAAAATTTTAAAATTTTATGGTTTAAAAATTTTTGAAAAAAAATTTTTATTAAATAAAACTATCTAAGGTTTAAAAAAAAAAAGAAAAAATTTGGAATAAACCAGCATTGGAGTCTGAAGATCAGAAGAGGTGTTTGCAAAAACTATAAAAATTACAAAATAATTTTAAATTTTTCAAAATTAATATTAATAAGACTTCAAAAATAGCATGAGATATTTGCTTTTTTGAGGTTCGATATTATTAAAAATTATTGAATATTTTCTTACTATTTGGGTTGAAATACTTCTGAAATAATTACTTTAGGCTTATTTGACAATTTTAGACAGAATTTTTTAATCATAGAAATAACTTTGTGAATACCTTTGATCGTTATAAAGCTAAAACTTCTACAAAAGGGTCACTATATTGAGGCATAACCTTTTTGAATACAATTCTTGGAACTCTGATACTTTTTCAGCTAATGCAAAATATTCCAAATAAGAGGAAACAACTTATTCAGACCCATAAATTATGATACGAACAATATAATAAAAAATATATATAAAATATATAAATATGTAATAAAAAAATAATAAAAACTATAATACTGCAATTTTATTGTAAAAACAATAATATATCTGTTATACATATTGTTAGGCTTTACCCCATTGTGCATATTTATGTATTTTAATTATAATGTAAAAACTATAAATATGGAGGGTGCCCCGATGGCCTAGTTGGTAGTGAGCTAGTCTGTCAGTCTGGCGGTTGTGAGTTCGATTCCCACCAGAGACTCTGGTCTGTTTCACTACAACGAGCTATGGTCTTCGTTACTCCGCTCGGTTAGAATTAGAATATAATTTGTATTTGTATTGTAATTATAAAATAAATAAATAAGAATATAAATATGGTATCACTGTTTAAATAAATAAAATAGAAATGGTCTGGCTTTCGAGTCACTCTCTAAAAGATATTACAATATCTAATGAAAAAAGATGTTAAAAGAGATTAAAGACGATTGAATAGAAGAAATCTTTATATTATATGAACAAAAGGCATTATGATAATAAGTAGCGGTAAGTGGTCGCGATGATAGCGTCTGAAATATATTAATGAAAAGAAAAATGTGAAATTTTTGTGCTACGATTTATTGCAAATAATCTTGGAACCTTAATCTGATTAAAATATTCCACTTTTATAGAGAGCTTGGTAGGATAACGACTTGAATCATTCATCAAGTATAATATGGAAGTTTTAAAATAATCAAGTATAACCTATAAGATAAATTCTACCTAATTTTCTTAAATAGATCTAAATTAATAATTAAGAGAGTATTCTCTATTATTTAGTAACAAAAAATCATAATGAATATTAAAAACGATATAATATCATATCAAGGACTTTTAGGGTGTGTGTCTCCGCTATATTAGGGATGATCAAGGAAATTCCAAAAAATAATTATATGCTCTCATACTATTATTGCGTTTTATTAATATTTGGTTTCAAAAATAGAAAATAATTTTGTAATTTTAAAATATGGGTTTTCTTCATAAAAACCTCTTCCGATCTCCAAACCTCAATGTAGATAAATTCCAAAAGTATTTCGCTTTTATTCTCTAGAGAGTTGTATTTAACAAATAAAACATAAATATAAGTTTAAAAAAATGTCAAAACATAAAATTTTAAAATTCTCTCATTTGAAGAAAATCACACCTATTTTATTGCCCACGTGCGTATATTACTTGTTTTAACAATGAGTATTATAATGTATGTAAAATTATTACAAATATTCGTAGCAAAATTATTATTTTCTGAAAGGACAGGTAACTTCTAATAGTTGCAATTAAACAATTCTTGTCAATAAAGTATTATTCTTGTTATAAAGACAAAGAAAGGAAGAAAACAAATAAAATGTTTGAAAACACAAATCGACACTAAAAAGTTATTGAGAAAAATGTTTTGCAAATTTCGTAGGAATAATGATTTTAATCAATAGAAAAATTTTAGTTTACACTACCAAAGAAAAGATGCTTCCCCAAGGAGTTTTTAGGTTATAAATGTATGTAGTTGTCTAGGTAAGAGCTAGAGTAAATATGTCAAATATGTTTTGTAGAGAAGAAATGGTAGTACAAAAATTTATAACACGTTAGGAGTTTTTATACACCACACCACCATAGGTGGTATATCAATCGACTTTGAGTCGATCTAACGATGTCCGCCCGTCTGTCTGGCTGGCTATCCATGTAAACCTTTTGCACAAAGTACAGGTTACAATTTTGAAGATAATTCAATGAAATTTGGCACAAGGGAATTTCATGACACAATTTTATTGAAATTGGTTATGATCGGTCAATTATTTCACTTAGCCATATAAAATCCTCTTCCGAAAATTACATCAACGTGTATAAATCACATACAAATGTTAGTACCAAGTTTATATTCGACACAAATAAGTTTTATATTAGTAAAAATCACAGTGACAAATTTTATGAGCAGAGCTCCATAATTTACCATAGCTCCCATATAAGCCCACTTTCGGGAATCAACCTAAAGTGCATAAATTCATAAAAATATTAGTATTTACGTAATATTCTATATTCGTATATATTATTTTACACTTGGTAAAAGTATCGGTCCACAATTGTCCACATATTTAATATAAGACCCCTCCATGAATTTTGATGGACATACACAATAGCGTGGGGTATCATATGGTCGGTCTTGACCGACTATATCTTTCTTACTTGTTTTTATAATATATAAGTATATAGGGTTTTATAAAATCTTGATTCTATTTTAACTTTATATGAAAATGCAATTTATTTAAAGTTTTTAGTTTTACATAGATATAGTATAGGTAAGTATATTTGTAATTACATCACAAAATAAAAAATATATATAAAAAAATGGTTGATTCACACTAGGAATTTTTAACCAAAAACCTTTAAACTCAGCTATGTTGGCTGACTATGGCTAACAGAAAAAAAAATGAAAGCTTTTTTTCGAAAAAATTATGGTTTTATGGAGACGCGAATCAAGTTAAACCAGCATAGATAGAGTCTAAAGACGAAAATCTGTGATCGCCCATATTTTCTTCTAAAAGTTGATTTTTATATGAAAAACATAAAAATCGATTTTAAAGCTAAACCAGCATATATAGAGCCTAAGGGAGGAAAATCTGTGACCACTCATATTTTCTTCTAAAAGTTGATTTTTGTGTATCAAAATTATTACTGCCAAAATTAAATATAGGTCTTTGGGTAGAGTTATAAGTGAAATATATGCAAAGTACCTTTGGAATGATTTTTTAATCAAAAAAGACAAATCTTACTTCTGACGCATAAAAAGAGCAAAAATTAATTAAAAGGTTATGATACAAAATAAATACCAAAAAAAAAAGCAATTTGATTTTCATCCAAACCATATTTTAAACGAAAATGTTCCCACTTTCCTAATATTGGCTAAGAAATGTGGAAGAAATGAAAAAAAATGTGGAAAGAAATGAGAAAGCTTTCGATATCTTGGCGAAAATATGGAAACTACTGGCCTGTAAAGCAATACCCAACAAGATTATTGACACTATAGTTCAGTCCATGAATGCAAAATGCCGCATTCTCCACGACGGGCGTGGCAGTGACCTGATAAATGTCAAAGGTGAAGTTAGATTAGGTTGTGCGTTCTCGCCAATGGTTTTTAACATTGTTCTTGACTCTCTACAGCCAGGGGAATAACCTGAGGACTAGACAAAAGACTAGAAGACCTTGATTATGTAGATGACATCTGTCTCTTATGACTCAGTATTGATGATATACAAACAAAATTAAATGATATACAGTTAGAAGCATCCAGGGCAAGTCTCAAGATAAACATCGCCAAAGCAAAGATCATGCAAAATAGTACAACGAACATCAATAGTCTTTACATCAACAACCAATTTCATTCGGCTACCTGGGAAGTATTTTAACTTTATCCGGTGGTTTAAGTGCAGTCATAAGGAATATAATAAATGCTGCAAACCAATTGTTTGGCTGACTGAATACTGTGTGAAGATCTTCAGTTCATGTGTAAAATCTAACTTATTATATGGATGCGAATCATGCAACGCAGCAAGTGGATATATGCACACAGTTAAGATATTTACCAACCGAAGTGGAGATTAGAAGCAAAAAATGAAGCATTAGAGTGGAATCCGCAAGAGAGTAGACGACAAATTAAGAAGGAAGCTGCCTTAGAAGGCGTAAGTTGGAACCAACTGCAAACTCTAGCATCAGATAGATGTAAATGGAAACATTTTTAATTACCCTATAATCCTTGCAGGATCTGAAGGAAATAATAAGGATATGTGTAGAAAATTTAAAATAAAATTTTAAATATATTAAAGAAGAAAAAATTATGAAATCCAAAACAACATAAAAATAGAAATATTTACTTGTAAATTTTATTTAACAGGAGGTGTAAATAGAAACAAAACATAATTTGTAAAAGTATCCTGTAACACTATATTACGTGTTGTAATCTATTAATTATTTATCTCTTGTATTTTACTTATCTTGAGACTATTTATCAACTATTTAACGCTTTAAGCAAAACTTTTAAAAATAACACTAAAAACACTCTTCACCATATTAATGGGGAAATTCCTCTACCATTATTCATGTAATGTATACAAACATTTATTTTAAATTTGTTTCAGCTTTTGCTTCTTTATCTCCTTTTTTTTAAGTTTTCACATCAATCACTCAATTTACCAATCATTGTTAGTAAAAAAAAAAATATATATATTTTTATACTTTATTTCATTATTTTTGTTGGTATTTGTTGCTGAAGTAAAATTGTTATGTTTTGCTAACATGAAATAAAGTTCTCCAGAGTAAGATTTTTGTTATGATTTTGTTTTACGTGCCATTTTCCTACTTTTGGAAAATTTGTTACAGCTACTGCTTATATGATGATGATGTTAATGTTGAAAAAAAAGAAGAAAAAGTATGAGAAATCAATTGATGTTGTAAAAAATATTGCTGCTTTCTTATTTCCTTTTTTTATTTTGTTAAAAAAAAACATATATATTTTGCCTGAAGAAAATAAAAAGAATGAAAAGCAATTTATAAATTTTATGAGCTACGTTTCACTTTTTTACTTTAACGATTTTCATTTTTTTTTTATTTTTATTTTTTATTTATATATTTATTTTTTTATTTTGTTACAAAAAATTAGCTTCACAAAAAGTTTTAATGATTAAATTCAATAGGTACTAAATTATAAATTAAATAGAAGGAATATTAAAAAAAAAAAAAAAATTAATTATAATAAATAAAAAATATTATAAAAAATCACCAAGGAGCCGTATGATTAATATACGAGTAGAATGCTTTGTGTGTAATAGACCACCCATGAAATCTATGGGATTTGCAAAAATTTTGATTTTGCTTGTTCCATCGGCTCTTTCTGGTAGATGGGACTAAAAAAATAATATGTGTGCAAAAGTTGGATCGATTGGTTGTATAGCGGCTAGTCGACTTTGATTTTTGTTCTAAAAGTAACTAATCAATACATTTTGCCACATATGCAAACTATTCGAGCGCAGGTGGATCAAAATCCAACTTTGAGGTATCGATTTTCTATTTATTACACAAATATTGTCATAAAATGCAAATTAATGTTGGACCAAATAGCTGCTCGAAATTTAGGCGTTGCCGACTAACCAAAAATTATAAAAGTTGACATTTATATTGTTACATATAAATACCTAGTTTAGCTTAAAAATCGCTGAGATATATTCAAAACAGACAACCTTTTTTTTACTATAGCTCGCAAATGAATAAATGTGAGCAATATTGTTAACTTTCTGCTTTAATATTCGTAAAAAAATTGAAAACTAAAACAGTAAGTGTAACAGAAATACATAATAAATGTTGAACAGAAGTAATGTGTTTGAGAATTTTTGTATTTTAGTAAATAAATATAAAAGAAAAAAATAATACATTCTAAGTGTTCAAAGCAAGCCATTACGGAAATAAAATATTTTACTTTCAGTTAACCTTTATGTCATAAACATGTTCCTTTTTGAAAGAATACTAAAATAACTAAAATAACAGAGAGAAAAAATTTCTGAATGGAATTGAAATATAACAATTATTCGCTATTCTATAAATTTCTATGAAAAAATAAATTTATTTAAACATTTGCAAGCTTGTTTGTTTGTTTGTTTTCCATACATTACCTCGATTTTTAAAGTAAAAGTAGCGAAAAGGTGTTTAAAATATTAACATATCAACTTTTATAATTTTCACTTAATCGGCAACACTTAAATTTTGAGCGACTATTTGTTCCAACAGTAATTTAAAATGAGAAAGAAAGATATAGTCGGTCAAGACCGACTCTATGATACCCTAAACCATTGTGTACGAGCATAAAAATTCGGCAAGGGGACTTATACTTCAACTGTGGCCAATTTTACTATATGTAAAACAAAATATTCAAATACAGAATAATGCATAGATATTAACATCTAGATGATTTTATGCACTTTAGCACGATTTTTGAAAGTAGGTTGATATGAGAGCTATGGTAAATTATGGACTGATTCCCATAAAAATTGGCAATGTTGTTTCTGCTTACATAAAACTTATTTGTGTCGACTATTTACTTCATACTAATATTCGTATGGGATTTATGCACGTTAAAGTGATTTTCGGAAGAGGGGTTTATAAGGGAGCTATGGCCAATTGTGAACCGATCTTCAAAAAATTTGGTACAAAGATTGATACTTCTTTTCACCAAATTTCATTAAAATATCTTATTTTTAAGATATTTTTCAGTGTTTAAACTCTATTCTGGGGGGACGTTTAGCCCCCTTATCACAAACAATTTCAATAGGCTTCGTTCTTGTATTATAAAACTACGACGTGCTAAATTTCGTTGAATTAGCTTTAAAATTGCGACTCGTACTTTGTGCACAAGGTTTACATGGACAACCAGCCAGCCGTACAACCATACGGACGGATATCGTTAGATCGATTTAAAAAGTGATTTTGGGTCGATTTGTATATTTTAATGTGGTGTTGGATAACCTTTTCTATGCATAACAAACATCAGCACAAACGCATAATATCCCAACCACCTTTGTTGGTGTAGGATATAAATACTTGCAATAATCCATAATCGATCCATTTGCTCTGATATAGTTTGCATATTTGACAAAATATATTGATTTATAAAAACTGAAAATCTTATTCTACAAATAATAAAAGCTGTTACTAACAGACTAGGTCCATATTAAAACAAGGGCCTTTTTTAAAAAAGTCCATATATAATTTTTTTATTTTGATTGTTTATAACATCACAACAAGTCATAGTAGGTTAAGAAATTTTAGGTAAAAAATTGTTGCTTTTTATTCTGATTAGAAAACCTTTTATAGCTTTTTTTCCGCAAAATGTTAAATTAAAGAATTAATAGAGATTTTAGTTACTTTTAAGAAATTTCTTTAGGACAAAAGGCAAAGTCGACTATCCGGTTTACGACCGATCGAACCAACTTTTGCAGACACATAATGTTTTAGCCCCATCTACCAGAAACTGACGGTGAAGCATGCAAAATATAAAATGTTGTATTCATGGGTAGTCTAGTGTGTAAAAGTAATAATAAAAAAAAAACAATCATTCGCTGTGATGAACCATCAGGTGTTACTGAGTCATGTCTTTCTTTAGCGCACTTTTTCATGCAGTACTCGTACATTCATTGTGCTTGTGGCCATCCATTTAAGTGGCTTTAATAAACTTAAACAAAATTTTTAGAAAATCATGAAAAAAATTACCACAATCAATTGTTTGGCATGAAAAATAGTCAGGTCATTCTTCAGCTTTTCTAGTCAGCTCTTTTTTTCTTTGCAAAGTAATAATTCTTTTTTTTTTTAAATTAAGATTTTTAAAGTACACTTAGGGATAGAATGTAATATTTAATGGAAAACTTTCAAGAAAAAAGGAAGAGAGTCAACAAATTGTAATAATAGGAGAACTAGATGCGGATGAAACTGTTCAAAGCAAAAATCCATTTATTATTATTATTTTTAACTTTAAAGACTTTCTCCTTTATGTATATATGCGAATCATATTTAAAATAGAAAATAGAGTTTTAAGAATTAAAAAAATAATAATAATTTCTCTTTGCTTTCAATAATTTTTTGCCAATTTCAAATTAAATTTATGTATTTTGTTTGATCTGTTGTTTCATAGTAAGTATTTATACTTTTACAAATCTCTTTGAATTATCATAGAAAAGAAAAAATAATAATAACGAAATATATTTAATACTAATGGCTATAATACTTTAAGAAGACTAAAGCCAAAAATAAGCAATAAAACCGAAATACATTATTCTACTTGTCAGCTCAGTTGTAAATGAAGTACGAAATACGGAAATATGATTAAAAGCCAAAGATGGAAAATATGTCCATCTAAATTGTGAGGACCAAAATTCTTGAAATTTTAACCCACATAATTATTAAGCAAACATAGTATAAGAAAATAAAGTATACATCAGCGTTTTATTGGCAGAAGTAGCAGCAGAAAGCAGCAGGGAGAAAAGTCGAGTGAAGATGTCAATGCCTACGTCGTCACAGTTGAGCAGGCAAGTTACAGAACTGTCGAATCACAACAGTAGAAAGGACAAGCAGCAGGGAGAAATACACAGGAGTGTAAGAGTAACAGAGAAGCAGAGGAAAAATTCAAAACATAGTAAGCAAGAAGGAGAAAAAATAAACAAACAAGAAGCCACATACACAGACACTCACACACGGATCAACGAAAATGTTACAGCAGTGAACATAAAGGAGACAACAGAAGGAAAGGTTCGATGCAACAACTGCTATCGGTTCGAAAAAAGTGCAGGAAAACTGCAATAATATTCGTTTTAAGAAATGTACGAGTATAAGACTGCGTTCACACGATGATTTTTAAGACGTCGTTTTATTTTAATTCTCTTTTGAAGTTGCTACCAAAAATCATTTTTTTTTATTTTCTCTTTTTCCTTATATGCAGGGTTGATTTTTCTTGTTCATAGCAATACTACCAGTTCAAAAGAGAAAAACGAATAAAAAGTAACGAGAAAAATACCAATGAGTGTAAAGAGAAATAACAAAAAAAAAAAAAAAAATCATGAAAACAGAAAACGTGATTTTTTCTCAATCCCTCTTTCAAAAACAAAAAAACAAAAAAAAAAAAAAAAAAACGATTTAATATCATGTTTTTAAATCATCGTCTGAACGTAGCCTAAGCCAGTGTAAAGTTACAATCAATCTCTCTTCTCTTCTTTCTCTTTTGTGCTGGACAGTGAACAAGGCAGACGTGGTGAGTAGCCGGTTAATAAAATAAATAAAAGAACTAACAAAGCAGTGTTAGGGAAAAAATAATAAAGTTGGTTGACTGATTTACAACCAACAACATTTACAATCTGGTTGAAGTAGTAGGAGATAAGTACTGCTTAGGGCCAAGTGATAAAATATTTTCTTGGAAGTTTTCACTCGGAAAATATAGAGACTAAGAAATCTCGGATTAAATCCAAGATTAAATAATCAAGTAGGAGAGTAAAGAGAAGGTGTAAAAACGGCAAGACAACACGGAGGCTTCACGAAGTAGCACTGTCTCAACATAGAAGAAATTTGTGAAAAAAATAAATATATATATAGTGAAGGATAAGTAATAAAGAAATAAGGTTAAAAATTAAAATAAAAGTGTTATTATTTTATGTAAGAACCTTGGACATGACTGAGTTTACCCCAGTTGCAAACCCGTGTAACTGGAGGTTCCTTACAAAATAAAATAAAAGTTATATTTAAAACTGTATCGTGTTTTCTATAACACATAAGTGTAGATATATAACTTGCTTAATTAATAAGTACTTTATCAACATTTTTTTTTTAGTTTTCCAGTAATTTTTTTTTTAATAATTACCGAGATTTCCAAGATGGGAGTCCGTAGCAACATATTAGGGGTTCGCAAGAAAAACCGAAAATGTGTGCAGAATTATGGTACGTAATATATTTTTTTAATAGATGAATTCTATATGCGTCTGCCGGACGAACACACAGACATCATTAAATTAACTGAGAACGTGATATTCAGTCGAAAGGTATACTTTAAGATTGGGCTAAATATATATTAGTACAAACACATAATGCCTCAACCTACTATGGCAGGGGTTCTCACGTCTTCATGCTTCATGGATTCTTTTAAAAAAAATTTATTTTTTCCCAAACCCCTTGCCACAAATCAAAAGGTATTTTGTTTAAATAAAATTGCATTACTAAACTTCATTTATTTATTAAATATAAAAATAAAAACCTTTTAAAGCTCTTAAACAATTAAAAAATATTAAATATTGTTTTTACTAACTTTTTAACATTGGGAGAAATTCCCGACAAAGCACATCCTGCTTCATTTTCCACATACTAATGTCATCTAAATTCGGATTTTATGAGCTGTAGGGCAGAAAAATTGTAGCATATATATGTCGATAATATGTAGATACAAATTATAGTAAACGCTTCAATGGTTCACTCACAACCAACGTGTAAACTTTGTAATATTTTAACCAAAAATATTCAACCAAAATAGATCCATAGTCAGCTCTGGCACACGTATTACTATTTAGTTCTATAACTTAATTTTAAAAAATTATTGGGTATGTCAGAAAAATCAATAATGAATGGATTACAAAGTAAACTGGTTTGGCAAGAATGGATTTTAAGCTGCGAATAATATGAAAAATTCATTGTGAAATGAATCCAATTATATTATTATAAATTTCATATGTTCCTTTTGAACATCAGATGAATCCAAGATATCATTGAGCAATGGAAATGAGGAATATTTTGATATAGGGAATTAAAGATGTCTTTTCCATAAAGATATTTTGCATATAAAAACATTTGTTGAATCAAATTTATTTAATTACATGTCTGCTTTGTAATTTAATGTTAATATTGCTTAACGTCTCGAAAAATTTATAGATATAAGCAAAGTAATATATAAAAGTAAATTTTTTATAAAGATCTTCATTTAGTATAAAAGGAAAGTGTATACTTCTGCCTTTAATTCTGTTTAAAATCCAACCGTCATTAATATGAAGTAGTAACTTCTTATCTTCTGTATTTAAATCGACACATAGGGCTTTAAGAATTCTATTTCTTAAGGGACTAGTATTTATAAAATTTACTACGTCTGTAGAGGTTTGAAGACCATTTTTAAATATAACGAGTAAGTTTTTTGCAGTAAGTATATGTCGATTGATTACGCAGTGAGATTTAAGTGATTTAAAAATCCCGATCGCGAACCTATTATTGATGGGGCTCCACTTGTTCAACAATAAATATAGGAAGCTTTAATAAATCTTCCTTATCGAAATAGTAGACACATATAGAATTCATCTTTGACATAATTATATATGACCCAAAATTAAAAAAATATATTATGTATCATAATTCTGCACACATTTTCGGTTTCTCTTGCGAATCCCCTTATATGTTGCTATGCGGAATTATTCACGATGATTTTTTTATAATTTTTTGTTGGACTTTTAGTTTTTTCAATCTTTTGTTATCTACGAAATTAGATTGCATAGAAACCACTCAGCGAAGCATATTTTCTTTGGATCTTAGAAGAAAAAATGAAATGTTCCTGGTGATTGTAATGACTTTACCTACAATATCTGCAACATATTTTTCTTTTTTAGAGTTGAATTGTGACTTATTTATTGAACTAAAAAATATATTAAAACTCCAAATTTGTTTGATTGAAACGAAGCTTCGTAAATATATAGTTTCATCTTGGCGTCATATCTTGGCGTTGAAATCACCGATAATCACGTATAAATCAGATTTTTGTAACCTTTAACCTCGAGGTTCTCATGTAGCTTATATATAACTATCGGTGACTTTCAAAAGAATTTATAAGACGCCAAAACATAACTACATATAGGACAAATTTCGTTTCCCTTCATTAAATTTTGTTGTTATATACATATTTAACTAGGTTTTCGAATAATGTATGTATGTAGCGTATTTACAATATAAAAATCTATGTAATATAATTCATTATAACATCCGGTAGCAATGGTAAAACATCTACAATAGCATCAAAAGATTAATAATCTCATTAAATGTTTAAAGTGAGTAAATTATGTAAATATTTCGTATTCCTATTTTTTTTTTAATGATAGATTAAGCTCAAATAGTTGAAACTGGTTGAAACTTGAGCCTTATAAAAAGCTGCTGTTTTCATGCGTGTTCAAAAAAAAAAAAAAAAAAAAAAAAAAAAAATACAAGTTAAAAGAATTAACATGTAGTTGATTTTTTGTTTGTCAAACATAATTTTTAAAAACGTTTGTACTAAACGCCAAAATAATGGTGCTACACTCTACTTGGTATATACCCATCGATTTAGAGTCAATAGCTAAGTCTATATAATTATATCCTCTATCTATACATGTTGACCAGTGTTGCCAGTTTAGGCTTTTTGAGTCTAAATAAGGAGGCTATATTTTCTTTTAGCCTTAAATTTTTCGTTTTAGCCTCTAGCATTTTTTGATTCTTAAAATTGCCTTAAAAAGGCTAAAATTTTATTATTTCAGCAAAGAGGAAAAAAATTTCTAATTTGCTTTTATCAATTTTATTTTATACAGAATCATACATTTAAGCATCTTTGTGTATTAGTTCGTACAAAAAATCGAGATTATTTATATTTAACAAAAAATTTTGTCTGCGGTTCTTCATCTTCTAAATCAAATATAACTATATTCATCTATAGACTTATTTAATCAATTAGTATAATTATTTTTAATAAACTTGTGAAACCATATAAAAAAATATTTCTAAATATAATTTATAAAATCTTATAAAAAAAAAAAAAAAAAAATAAAAACAAAAAGTCATCCACAAATTTGTAAATTACTAATCAAAAAAGAATTATAATTCAAAAAAAAAAAAAAAAAAAAACATTTTACCATTTTACATATGAAATATAACCCATATTTGTATGAAAATTTTGTGGACGATTTTTCATTGGGTCATTTTGCTGGCAGCCGTTCTATGTTATATTTATAAATTTATTACAAAATATTAAAGACTAATTAGAATGAAATAAAATCAATTTTTGAATTAAAAAAAACTTTTTTCTGACCTTATTTTTTGGGCATTTAGCTTTTTCTGAACATTTTTAAAGTACAAATTATCCTCTTTTTTCCTCACCTCCTGGCAACACTAATATTGATCATGCTATCAAAACATAGGTCGCAATTATTATGACAATTTGGAACACAAACGATTTATTACCCAATGACAAACCCATTGAAATTAATTGAAATAGCTCTATTATTTAAGTTAGTCCATATACAAATATTTTCTAGGAATAATGGTTTTATGCTCATAAATACCCTAAAAATTACTATAATTCTATATAATAATCAATAAAATTCAACAAACACTTTTGATAACCCCTTTAACGGACATAACATACACTGCCTGCCACTTGAATAAGGAATCATATTTTTTAATTTAATTAAGTATATCTCCTAAACTAAAGTTCAAAAAAAAAAAAAAAAAATTTTGCGCAACTAAATTTCAAAATGTTGGTCTTAGTTTCCTGAAGAAATGAAAAATATACATATTTTGTTATACTAAAATTATGCATTTATTTAAAGACACGTATTTCTGTGGTACTATTTCGTGTGTCACTTGAATAAAAAATTCTTTTAATATTAATCAGGAAGGTTATGATTTGAATTTCTTTCAATATAAACGGCTAGAGAATTTTTAATTTGATAGTTTTTAAATAGTTGGGTCAGAATACGGTCCAAATAGCCAAAAACATTAATAGAGGAAAGACAGTTGTGTACAATTATTTAAATAACGTGGAAAGATATGGAAAAACCATAAAAGGGCGGATAAAAAAGGGCAAAAACTCCAAAAAAAAAAGACAAAAAATTCTTACAATTGCATCAAATTCTGCCATGTCGGTATCAAAAATACGTGAAAAAAGTGGAGTCAGTGCCAGTCTAAGAACAGTGCAAACGTATTTTAAAGTCCACCACTTAACTATAACTTCCATGACCTAAATAAGGAGGAATTATTTTTGAGCCGCAGACACAGCCGAGAGGGCGGAATAATGTTATGGGGTGCCATATCGTATTATGGTACCATGGAATTGGTTTTTGTATCCAACAAAATGACTGCAACGACTTACAAAAACATTCTGGAGGAAGCATTTCCAAAATTTAATGATTTCTTTGGACCCATACCTTGGACGTACCAACACGACATCGCTCCGATTCATACCGCCAGAGCAGTAAAACAATAGATTAATCAACAAGGTGTTTAACTTTTAGATTGGCCCCCATATTCACCAGACCTGAATCCAATGGAAAATGTCTGGGGTTGGCTTGCAAGAAAAGTTTATGAAGGAGGAAAACAATTTGAGACGATAGAATCCTTAAAGGATGCAATAACGGAAGCATGGAGTTCAATTTCGCTAAATTACTTAGAGTCATCATACAAGTCGATGCCAAATCGCATTTTTGAGGTTATTTCTAAAAATGGTGGCAGTACTCATTAATAATTGAATGCTAGAAGATAATAACTTTCATTTTTATAATCTAAAATTTAAAAATAAATTACAGTTTGCTTAGTTTTAAAATATTCCTTATTCAAGTGATACACGCAAAAGTACCACAGAAATACATGTCTTTAAATAAATGCATAATTTTAGTACATTTTTATTTCTTCAGGAAACTAAAGCCAACACTTTGATATTTGGTTGCACACAAAATTATTTTTTTCTGAACTTTAGTTTAGGAGATATACTTAATTAAATTTAAAAAATTGTGATTCCTTATTCAAGTGTCAGGCAGTGTATAATTATAATTAGCTATAGAGCTTTCGCAATGTTATAAATCTTTAAAGTACTAACTAAGTACGCTATAATATGTCTATAAATATTGGAAACTAAAGTCCACTATGTCCAGTATAAAATATTTAAACTTTATTCTTATATTTGAAGATTTAAAACGTTTGTCATAAATATAATTTCTTTCGAAAATATTTGTTTCATATATATGTGGCTAATACTATAACTAAATAAATTTTATGGTGTAAGAAACACTATAGTTATCTATTGCGTAAATCGATCTCGTACCTAAGAGTTGAAATTACCAAATTTTTTTACACCATATTTATCTAGGCACTGACAGATATTTATTGGTTGAAATTACGTTCATTATAAAGTTAATTATATTAATTAATAATATAATTAAATTTCAATATAAAATTAATTAATCATTTTATTAAAAAGATTATTTGGGTTCATTTTTTTGTAACTTATTTTATATAGTTAAACTAAATTTACTCACTACACATAAAAAGAAGAAGACTAGTAATAAAAAAAAAGCAAACCAAATACAAATACAAGAATATCAATTTATAATAGAGCAAAAAGAAAACTAAACCACAAGAAAAAAAATTTACACAATAAAACACTTCAAAATCGAACACAATCTGGTAAAATTGCATTTTGTTGGGCAAGTGTTGTATTTTGCATATTAAATAGACAAATATTGTGTTAAAATACAAAACAATATACTACACATCTGTACTCACTACATTATACTATGTAATACATTCATATCCCAACAAACATTTAGAAGATAAATTTCTTGCCAATCACCTAGACGTTAATTCTTAGTGACTTTTAAATGGTTGACAGAAGGTTGTTTGCAATTTACAAAACTAAAATACATTGCAATTGCGTAGTAATCGTCCAGATGTCACTTTTAAGTGACTTTTAGCTGACTGCCTTAAGTATGTACGAAATTTACAAAAACAAAATATATTACATTCATATTTCAAAAGTATCTTTTGTAGCCATTTCAGGAAGATAATATGAGGATTATTGCGAATTAACTTTTTATCGTGTCTGTGGAATCAAAATCATTTACTTCAGTAATAATTTAACTTATGTAGGTTTGTCTGTAATATTAAATACGAGAAGAAAAATGTTCACATTTTTAATTAATCAAAAAAGGATATTTAAAAAAAGTAAGTATTATTAAACCCTTGGTAATAGCGGACTTTTCTCACAATTTTAATTTATTCTAGGAAAAACTCCATCAAAGAGACAACTATTTGCATATTCAAGAAAGTCTAAAACTTTGCTTTTAAAAATTTTTAGAAAAGATAATTTAAATAAAATTTATTATAGATTTTCTTTTTTTCTTTTAAAGTTACCAGAATTCACCAAAGTCATCTCATGAGGATTTATTTTATTTGGAGATATCTAAAATACGAAATTAATTTCCATTTGATTTGTTACTTTTGCAATGTAGTATTGAAGGAATTTCCAAAATTTTCGAAACTCTTTGAAAGCGATTTTATGTGCTTTGTCTTTTTTTAAATTTGTTTTTAGAATAGGAAAACCGTTGATGCATTTTAGTAAACCTAACAAAATAACTAGATAGATAGATAGAGAATGTTGACGTGATACCAAATGTACTAGATCTCCACCCAGAGACCGATCTCGGTCCATTGTGAGTCCCTTCATTTGAAAAACTATAGAATACAGAATAGAAAGAATAGGAATAAGAAGAGAAGCAAAATCAAGAATAAGAAGAATCATAGAAGAGGATTAGCAATGTTGATAATCCCCCTAGGGATGTACCCCTGACTCCCCCTTAGACTGTCTATTCCCATGACGAAGCCTATGACGTCTACAAGCTGTACGTCCCGAACGTCACTTAGCCCGTCGAGAAATTGACCATTTTATCCTACGATGCTGCAATCGTGGACAGTGGCACATAATGTGCTCAATAGACTCGGTCTTGTCAAAGTTCCCACACATTCTACAAAAGTCAGAATTACTAGCGTCCAATCTAGACCTCATCTTCCCTATCAAACAGTGACCCGTTCTGGCTCCTATCATAATCCTTAAACTCCTACTCAAGCCCAGAAGAGTGCCTGTCCTATCGAGTGCCGGTCACATCGCCCTCGACACCTTACAGTCCACTCTACTCTCCCAAGCCGAATTGGTTCTGATCAAAATCCAATCATTGATCTTCCAAAAGAAGAAACTCAGCGGTTTCCCTTCACAGTGGCTTCACCCATCAAGACATACTTTGCTGTAAACAAAATAACTTAGAAATCCAAAATTTTAGATCATTCGCCTAAATCTGAAGGAAATACAGCCATTTAAAACTAAGAAATATATAAAATTGAATTGAAACTTTCGAAGATTTTTTGATTTATTTCAGTTTTGCTCTAACAATTTACATCTATTTAGATTCAAATTATTAACCGGTCGAGTGATAATACTTAGGAAATTCATATGTCTTAATATCTGGTGAAAAGTTATGCGGTGCTAAAAAATAAATTATTTAATTAAAATTTCGATAGAAAATGTTGGTTGGGATAATACATACTTAAATAGTATTTAATATACTAGTGTATACCTGCCAACATTTTCTATCGAAATTTAAACTAAAACGTAACTTCATGTAGTTAATAACAGTGGAATATGATATAATTTTCTTATTGAAGAAGAATCACTGTTCGGGAAGAAACATGCCTCAGTTTTAATACTTTTTAGACGATACTTTCTAGACACTTTCTATATATATATATATATATATATATATATATATTCACTTATTTATTTTGTATATATATATATATATATATATATATATATATATATATATATTATTCAACATTATTAACAATGTTATCAAAGTTAGCAAATGACACTTTTGAGTAGATGGATCAGAAAACTCACTTCCAAATGCTGGCAGGGTATTCATATCACAAAGAAAGATTTAGGTCAATATACTATTTGAGAAGTACATACTTTTAATATGGGCACTTTCATCCAGAGTATACAAAAAACCAACTTTTTTAGAAAACTGATTTTCTGTTTAACCGGAAAATCTCATTTTAGAAAAAAATACCTTTGTCCGGTTTTGGACTCTTGAAAAAACCGGTTAAGCGGTTTTCAGTCATTTAAATTTTTTTACAAGAAAATATTATTTTTTTTGCAATTTTTTTAAAACAAAAGCAAAAATAAAATTTTGGTGTACATAATTTAGAAATTAAAGTTTTTTATTCACGTTATAAATTTTGAGATATTATTTTATCATTTTTTTAATTTGGAATTATATTTTTATTTTTATTGATTTTATTTATTTCTTTGAGAAAATGGCAATATTATAATTTAAATATAAAATATTTAATATTTTAAGTTCACTATATGATGCCCAAAAGTGAATATGCCAAGACTGGTTATACTGAAATTAACTGACAGAGATTTACGTCATCTAAAACTTTAATGATGTCTATCCTTCCGTCTGTCTTCCGTCCATTCGTAATAAATTATTTGTATTTAAATTTTTTTTAATTAAATCAGACCAGGCAAAAAGTCAGAAGATCAATAAAATCCGAGCGTTATTTTTATATGATGTAATTATTTTGATCAAAAGTTATGTACAGTGTTGAACGAAAATAATATTTTTAGAGGTATTTTCAAATTGGTCCAGCTCACGAAAGTGAAATAATTGATCATAAATATTTTGGTAATTAGTTTATGACACATCACTCTTTAATTTTAGAGGGATACATTTGCAACATTTTTTTCTACACACAAATTGATGCACTTTATTGAGTTAACGATTTTTTTAGCAAATCGTTAATTTTTTCTTATTGAAAATCGTGAATTACTGGTTACTTATAATACTGGTTAATTTAGCTATCATTTGATATATGTAGAACTAATACTATAAAGATTTTTTTATTCTTTGAAGATTTCTTCTGGCATCATTAAAAAATTACCGGTTTAGTAACATCTTCCAATCATCTTAGGAGGTTGAATAGTTCAAAACTTATATTTAATTAAACTTGAAAACGTTATTTTTCATAATACACCATAATTGTGTTACTATGCCTATTAATAAACGGAAAAATTTCGTAAAAATTTTGCAAAGTAACGAAATAACAGCGCAGGGACGATATGTCTTTCCAACTTAAAATAAAATTTATTTTGTGATTAAATCAAACACGGGCGATCATAGCACTCCGCAGCCGAGTGTTTTCGGCATTTTCACATACACAACACGAAGGTTAACGAATATAAACAATTGAGAGCCAATAAAAAACAAAATGTCATTTAGTTTTGTCCTAACTTTCAACAAGACATGTTCATGTCGCATAAATAAGTAAAAACAAAAACAAAGCACATAACAAAGAGCGTAAAAATAATAATATATTTTTGTATGCTACATGTAACGAACAAAGAGCATAAACAAACCAAATACACTAACACATTCATATTTTTCGTCCTCTCTTTGTGCCTATCGTTGGATTAAATACTTGGAAGTGATCACGACGGTGTTGCCAGAAGATTGTAATTGGAAAGATGCTAAATCGATAAATTATATTGTAAAGACAATTTATATTTTCTTTTGCCCTTGTTTCTTGTAAAATTGAGTTCAAATGACAATTTATAAACTATTTTTCTTCAGAATTATTTGCAATGTTGGTTAATAAAGTAAAAATATTACTGATATAAAAAGAACAATTAATACCGTTATATTTACTAAAAAATTCTTTCAAAAAACCAAAATTGTATTGAATTAAAAAATGCTTTAAAAAGTGCCGAAAAGCTTTTAGTACATTTTTATAAAATTTTAGCATCTTAGTCAACTGAAATGTTAAATATAGCCCTGAAAGTGCTAAAATAGCTGAAGCACGAAAAAATTGGAGCATAAGGTTTATGTTTTTATGAAAGAAAGTATTAAATATTACATAATGATTTATTTCTTATTGTAAAGTGCAAGCTTTTAAGTATTTAATACCCTTTAAATATTAGTTGAGTAAGGACCAATACTTTTGAATAGATCGGAGTTTTGGTCAGTTAAGGAAAAATATAAGGCACAATTTTTTTCTTGCGCACTCAATAGTTCTATTTAGTTTAAATATTTAAAGAGAATTGTCCAAGTCAAATAAGCTATCTGTCATTTTTATTACATTTAGCACTTCTTATTTTTGGTCATGTAATTTTATTATTATTTTTTTTTCTTTTTTTAAACACTTTTTCTGAGTAAAATTACATAGAAAGTTAAATAAAATGCTGATTTAAAAAACCGGTCAATTGCCTAAAAAAAAGGGGAAAACCGAAACCGACAGCGATTTTCGAGACTTTCATCATTGGGCGCAGATTTATGATATATAGTTACTAAAGATTTATGATTACATTATATGAGTTCTGATCTGAGTTAAATGTTACAAAATCTATTTGTTCAGCTTAGTGCTTAAAAGTCGTTAAATTTAACACATATATTTTGGAACTTAAAAGCTTTTCTTAATCAGTTGATGATAGAACATAAAATGCATAAATGCAGCATTATATAAATTTACTCAAAAGATCATTTGACAAAATATTTATATGAGTTATTTGTACAAAATGCAAATGCTACACAAAATCGTAGAGATATTTGGAATTTTTCTGATCACTGAAAAAGTTATATCAGCCAGATTTCAAAAATTATTTCACCTAACAAATTTAAATCTAAAAGTGAGAAAAAAAAATTAAATATACAACCACAGTTTGTCTACTAACTTTTCCAATAATTATGCATAACCAAACAATTTGTTATCTCTCTATCATTTATGACCTTTCAATTTATTATGCACAATATTTTTTTTTTTTTTGTAAAAACTTTTATCCATGATATAAATTATGTACTTTTTGTTTTGGTATTAAATCAATATAAATGCAAATTTTATTTCTGAATTCTAAAAACAAAATGACAAACAACTGAACAATTTGCAATTACCACAAAAATGTTGTTTTTATTGAGTTTTAACAATATCAGGCAGGTAACTTGCATAAAAAAAGAAATATACGAAATTTTCAATCAAGTTTATAAATGAGTTTATTGTGTGAATTAAAAAAGTTGGTATGTTTCTAAATAGCAAATGAAAAATTATTGTTGTTATCAGGGCAACCAAAAATGTGAGAAATTTTCAATCAAGTTTATAAATGAGTTTATTGTGTGAATTAAAAAAGTTGATATGTTTCTAAATAGTAAATGAAAACTTATTTTTTTGTTATATTCGTTTTAAACAATTTTAAGAATGACATTGATTAATTACAGCATATTTTTGCATAATTTGGGCTAAACAGCATACTTTGTTATATTTTAATATAAAATCCTTATTCTAAAGCATACTTTAGCAATTTAAATTTCATACTTTTGCATATTTTATACTTAAGAGCATAATTTTGCATATTTCTTAAAAAGAGCAAAGTTTTGCATATTTTGCCCTTGAAACCATTTTTTATACATTCAATACGTTTTTCAAATCCAATTACCTAATTAGTTTTATTTTATAAATGAATAGAAAGTTTATAATTTCCTGATATAAAGAAAATTTTGAATTGCAAAAAAAAGATATACTTTTTTTAGCAATTGCTAATTTAAATCATGTCTTTTTTAGTATAAAAATTTAGATAGTTTAAAATTTACATAGAAAAAATAATAGTTTTGACAGCAAATTTTTAGGGCATCTTTACCTATTTTATTATAATGTGCATAAAACTCCTTTTTCGAGCATAATTTTGGTTGCTCTGGTTATTATACTAAAATACTAAATATATCCATTTGCAATTTCGATTCTTTATATTTATTTGCAATTTTATAAAATTTTATATTATGGATTTCTTACAAATGGTAGAGTCAAAGTAAAGATAACTCGAAGACAAAGGTTCAAAAGAATTAATATTTTAATACGCTTATTGAAATAGAATTAAATCATATATAATTTATAATTCTTTCAAATCAATTCAACCTAATTAATTCTTTAGCCTAATGCGTATGATATAATGGAACTAATTCAAATGCATTGGTGAATTAATTCCTTAGGAATGCTTAATTCCTTTGAATGATTAAATTTTGTTTAAATTAAAACCAATACAAATTAAATTTTAAAAATTTTATACATTCTATTTGTATTAAATTGAATGAAATTAGTATTCCTTAATTTATCAGTATTTAAACATTTTTTGATAAATGCAAAAAATTATGTATTTCCTGCCGTGTGATTACACCATGTGACAGTCATTTTTACACATAAAAAATGTTACGAAATTGTACTTAAATTCAAATATAACGGTTTTAACGGCTGGTTTAAAATTAAATAATGCTTCTCAACCGTTCTAAATGCTTCTAGACCTTTCTGTTTATGTTAATAGCAGTTAACATATCTGTAGAAATTATTAACATAGTTGTAAACATACAACATTGAATAAAAAGCTTTCGCCATTGTTTGTAAGTGTGGCAACACTAAATGTTGAAACTGCTAACATTAACATCGAAAGCTCTAAAATTCAAATATACTAGTTTGCCCGTTACCTAGTGTCTACATTAAGCAAATTTTTATCAAAACAAACGTCAAAATCAGTGCGAATATATAAAAGGTAACCTTAGTTAAACAGCTGACTATTATTTTCGTTGTTACAGTTGTCAAACTGCACATGTAAATACTCCGTATTGTTTTTTTTGTGCAACTGTTGCCACCTTCCACAAATTCGTGTTAAGTTTGACGTTTGTCTTGATAAAAAATTGCCTAATGTAGACAGTATGTTAAGATCATTATAGAAAGAGATAGCGCTTTCGAAAAGCATCTAAATGGCAGTGCAGTGTATAAAAATTTTCATTGAGAACACCATTGAGTGAAGACAAATTAACTGCCTTGGCTGTATATTCTTGTACATTATTAAAGTGTTCTGTATAGAGTGTGTAATTTAAGTGTGTGTGTGTGTATTAAAACACAAAGTGACTATTTAAACTGTTATTGTTGTAGATGTTTAAATAAAATAAAGAGTCGTTACAACTTTTAAACTACTAAACTGCTTTTATTTGCAATCAATGTATACGGGTTATTTAAAGGAAATACATTTTTAAAAGGTAAAAACTTAACAATATATATATATATATATATATATATATATATATATATATATATATATATATATATATATATATATAGAACTGGGGACCATACGTAGTAGAACTACGTAATCAATTTTTCCTTTTAAAAAGACTTCGATGATTTCGAAGGATATACATTTAAAAAAAAAAAGTTTAAAATATTTGCGAATATTATATCAACTTAGTTTGGGTGCTAGAGGAAAGCTGAGAATCCCTGCAATATAATGATATTTTTTATTTAAATGCTTCAGTTCAAAAACTAAGGAATATATCTTTTAGAAAATGTTACCTTTTGCTATTTATTTTCAAATATATTTGAACCAGCAAAAATCATTCTTACACGTGAAAGAATTGTCATATAAATAAAACTGGAGACCATCCATGGTAAAACTGTGTATGCAGTTTTTCTCCAGGATTTCAAATTTCATCTCAAAAGGACTTTAAAGTTTCGAAAGATGTGAAATTTTAAGAATATTATAAAAGAATAATTCTTGTAAAGTATAGATTTTTTTTTTTTCAAAAATTTCCTTGCTTGAAACAACTGTTGCAAAATTTTTATAGAAAGTTCAGAATCAAAAAGGGACACCAGTTTGGAATTAAAAAAGAAACAAATTGTAGGATTTCAAACTTGATTGGAAAAACATCTTGTTGGTTCTACGAACGATAGTGCAGCCGATATGAACGAGTAAATATAGAATTAATAGTTAATACCAATGGATTGTCAGCATAGGGTAGAGAATAATATGGTAGATGTGGTCGAGATTAACGTGGGCACCTGCCATGACGGCCATATCCCACGGTGGTCTCACCACCGGGTGAGAACAATGCGCCAACCAACGCCTGTTAAGAACACACAGGTGGCAATTCGAGAGACTCATTGTCTGGATAAGTCCACTCCCCCTTGCTTAGGAGTTGGAGCTATCTAACCTCCTGCCGCACTATTGGCGACTCGTGTTGCTATGCAACACCACATCGGGACTATAAATCCCTTCCTGCGATTTAGGTTTAAACCACAGCCACCACGTGACTCCCCGAAGGGCCTCTCCAACAGCCAGTCCAGTGCGACAACACCGAATCGATGTTGCCGCACCAGGGGCTACTGGCTCCCGTGGTACCAGATTGTGTTAAGTCTCTGGTCAGGCCCCGAAGGTCCTTTTCTTCCATTATAGACCCACAGACAAGTCCAGGCAATGGTGCACCTATATGTACCTGCCAAACTGTTACGTTCTCTAGGACCGAAGTTATCCTAGAGTGTAACATGACAGGATTTTTTTTCTACCACGTTTGAGCTATACATCAAGGAAAAGATATTATCCAAGAAGACAAGCCGCCGTGGCGGAATAATATGGTAGCTTGGATCAAACATAAAAGGGATTTGGACTTAAAATTGTGTTAGGCAAATAAACCTATACTTCATGTTATTGACCCAATATGAACGCCAAATGAAAGTTATGATTCCCTGATATATAATAATCTCTTTTATTTAAATATTGCTGTGGAGAAAGTTAAGAAAATATTATTGTAAAAATTTAAATTAATATTTAATATTATAATTATCAGTTAATTATATATTTTATATAAAGGATATTTTCTTTATTTAAATAAAAACTTTTGGTTATATATATTATATTGATATAATTTTTGTAAATATTTCATATATTTTTTTTAAGTTGTGTATTTTTCGAAGCATTGAACTCCTTTTGAGAGAAATTTTGTTATCGTGAAGAAAAACTGAGTACTTCGATTTATTGTGTATGGACTCTAATTTGAAGCGTGTATCAACTTTTCATGTGTGAAAAAATTTTTGGGAAAATGTTGCACAGTGTTAGTAGATTAAGTATTTTTATACCCCAATCAAAAAAGATTGCCACAAATTTGATTTGGCATTGCTCTGATACGCGGCCGCGCGTCAAAGTTGAAATTGTTAAAGTTTTTTTATATGGACCGCGCGTGTGACAGAACAAGGTCCGTTGATTTCCGCCCGTCGCCGCATGCCACGTACAATTGCCCTCTACTAAAAGATGTTCTAACTATGTCAGTCAGTCTCTCCAAGAAGGATAGGGCCGACCATCTAGAGGGACGAAATTTGGCTCAAATATTTGGTACTTGGTAAAATTGGTACATAATATTTTCGATTCATCTTTAAAACTGTGAAGTGCATATACTTTACAACATTTACTTTGAAATAATAATCTTGATTTTGTGCGGATTTCAGCTGGATACCACTAATATATTACACTTTTAATACGTATATTAAAAAAAAGATACATAAATAGAATTGAAGGAAAATGTTGTAGTAGAAGGGAATGGAAAAAAATATATCATTCAATTTGAATTAGTTTTATACATTAAAAAAAATCTATTACCTTATGTTTTTCAATAATTACTGTTGTTTCACTTTACATCAAAATTCAATTAATATATTCAATCAGAAATGAAGTAAAAGTGATAGTAAAGGTATTCACCTAAAAATTTTGCAAACCTAGGAATTTTCCACTATTTCAACTTGGCGAGAAGAACCACTTTTGAAAAAATTAGATAAAATTTGCAAAAAGTAGTAAAAACAATTTTTTCAAGGCACCGAAAAAAGAGAAATTTCATTTAAAATATATTTTTTATTTATATAATACGTATCTCTCTGTTTATTTATTGACATTTTTCTTTTTATATATTTTAGTTAATTTTAACTTTTTTGTTTTATTGTTGTTTTGTTAAATTCCAAAAACCTTTTTTCACGTTTAGTTTCATTTTTCTTTTTTTGTTTGGGTTCTTCAAAAATGTTAATTGCGGAAGTATATAACCAAAATGCCAGGGTATCCCACGTCGATCCAAATGGATTTCTAGTCGACCTATATCTTTATATAGGAAGCTGGAACGGTTGGATCATTCAGTATTATCTTGAGTTTAAAGGGTATATATAATTAAAACCACGCGGCCAATACAAACGACGCACAACTTTTACACTAGTACGTAGTAATATACTGCACCGGTGCCAGCGAGACGCAAAATTCTCGAAGGGCGAACAACAAAAACTTATCCGATAGTACTTAAGAAATGGTTACCGTGACTCGAGAGTTGTTTCCCAACCCAGAGGTACTTTACGACTCAGAGTAATTTCTCAGTGATGTTTTCCAGTTAGAGATGATTTCTTAGTACTATTTACACATTTTTATAGAGTAGCAATATTATGGAAATTGATGCAATTTTGCAATTTTTTACTCTAATAATTTTGCAAGTGCTTCTGATCTGACAATTTTGCATCAGTTGTGCAAAATATTATTCTATGTAGTTGTTTTTGCATTTATAGAAATCGAAGCAACTTTACTACCTTGCAAAGATCTAGGAAAATTGCAATTTTTGATGTGAATACCTTTAGTAAAAATAAAATTCAAGTGGCTTTCCTTGTATAAATTTTGAATTCATTCAATCATCTATTTGATTGATTTAATAAACTTTTTAATTGGAAAATTTTTTTCTGTTTTTCATTTTTTACAGTTATTAGTAATTCATATAATCATTTGTTCAGAGGTGTAAATTTAAACAATTTTTAATTGAATTAAATTAAATTGAATTAAATTATTTTGGTTATTGGTGGCTTTTTTCTATGTAGGGAATTAGTTCTAAAAATTTTTCATTCATTTTGTAAGAGAAGGGAATTAAAGAAAAGTTTAATCATTAATTCTCTAGGAATTAATTCTATGCAAAGTTATGCTTAAAAAATTAAGCCTGCGAATTAATTTCTGTGGAATGATTTTAAAGAATACTAAATTTAACTGTAATAAGCTGAAATAAATTTATATGAGAACTAATTATAATCGAAGTCTGTTCGTCCGAAGACGCCCTAATTAGTTGAAAATATTCTCAAGAATATTTCTATTTCCTAAAAATTTTTCTATGAATAATACTCTTACTGAAGTGATATTTTGTTTGTCTACTTTTTGCAGGACTATAAAGAATACTCTATTTTTAGCCTCCATATTGATGATAAGATAATTCGAATCAAATATGAAAAACCCAAAAATTATTTTATACCTACAGCAAGGCCAAAAAGAAGAAAATCTATGATCACTAATATTTGCTAATCAAATTTGGATTTTTATATGAAAAATCTACAAATCTACTTTATAGCTAAAGCAAAACATATGAAGCAAAAAGGACGAAAATCTGTGATCATTTATACTTCCTAACAAAAATCGACTATTATATTGAAGTCTTTTTAAAGTCCAAAAAATCAATTGTATATACAATGAATTAAATTTTCAACTTATATTAAATTAAGGAGGTAAAGGGCAAAAAAATATGAGTTCCATGAAAATTGAATTTTTCGACCTTAATGTACACGAATTTAAAACAAGTTTGGCAACCGATTTAAAAAAGTAAAAAGGTAACGGTAATAATATTTTGGATTATTTGGGTAAGAATATTTTAACGCTAAAGGTATTTTCAGTTATTTCGATAAGGGTAGTTTAGCGATATCGATATTTCGAGCTATTTCGGTAAAGGTATTTGTAACTATTTCGGAAATAGTATTTTAAGGGTAATAATTGTTTCACAACTTGTAAGAATATTATAAGAAACCTATAACATTCTTACAAGTATTATTTTAATTTTATTCAAAATAATTATTTTTTCTCAAGCTGTTTAATAACGGTAATGGTATTTTTGTGATAACGATAAATTATTTTATTTCGGTATTTTAGTGTTTATGGTATTTTAGTTATTTTGATATCGTTATTTTAGCAGTAACGATATTCTGAGCTATATCGGTAAAGGTATTTGTAGCGTTAACGGTATTTCTAATTATTTCTAATTATTTCTAATTATAGTCAGGCTGAATGAGTGTTTTACCGGTAAGGATATTTTAATTGTAACGTTTGCCAACCTTGACTAAAACTCAACTTGTATTATTTTTGAAGCTTATGACGGAAAACAATATCTACACCAAATTTATCATCTAAAGAGATGTAAAATATTATTCGCAAAAAAATTTAAAATGTAAAAATAACAACCTTTTTAAATGTAGCAATTTTATGTTAAAAAATTTTTTATTTCAAAAGTTGGATATTTGCTCAATATTTTAAGATTTTTATACCAGTTGGAATTTCACAATATTTACACGTAATATTCCACGATGTTTGACCTTTAATGCAATATGACCTTTTTAACAAATTTTAACATTTTTTCAAAAATATATATGTACAGCTTGTATTCTATCACTTTCCATAATGCAATGAACCTAAGTACACAGAAGTCTTAGAAAATATTTTCATTATTGATATTCGGACCTTACAAGACTTTCTAGATTATACTACTTCGGAAAATGCTGCAATCTTAAAAACGATTCCATTCCATAAATTTAGATAAGTTGAATTTTTGGGTACTTTAGTTATCTTCATACCATATTGAACTACACTAATAATACAAACATTGGCTATGTGTTATTTAATTTTGTTAATATGCCATTTTAGATATGATGTAACTATTTATATGATCTTTGTTTGAATAATGTAATATCATACCCACTTGGTGAATAATATGTCATGTTTAATGAACGTGATATTTGAAATGAAATTTCATTTGTATAAGCATTGCCAAAAGGTACATTTAAGTACGTGACACAATTGCTGTTCGGATATGAACATAATGGCATTTTTATATTACTTTGCAATTTACATTCTTTTTTTTTATATCCCACACCACCATAGGTGATTGGGTTATTATGCGTTTGTGCTGATGTTTGTAACGCACAGAGAAAATCATTCAAAACCCACCTTAAAGTATACCAATCAACTCAGAATCACTTTCGGAGTCGATCTAACGATGTCCGTCCGTCCGTCTGGCTGGACGGCTGGCTGGGTGTCCATGTAAACCTTTTGCATAAAGTACAGGTCTCAATTTTGAAGATAGTTCAATGAAATTTGGCACTTAGGATGAAACCTTTTGAAATTAGTTATGATCAGCCCATTATTTCACCTAGCCCCAAGCAAATGTCCTCCCGGAATAGGGGTTTAACGATCATAAATGCCTTAAGTATAGCAATATTTTAATTAAATTCGGTTTAAGGAAGTTTTGTATAAGTGTCAATCTTTGTGCCAAATTTCATTAAGATCGATCCATAATTGACCATAGCTCTCATATAAACTCCTTTTCCGAAAATCACTTTAACGTGCATAAATCCCATACGAATGTGAGTATCAAGTTTATATTCGACACAAATAAGTGTTATATAAATAGAAATCACAGTGACAAATTTTATGAGCATCGCTCCATAATTTACCATAGTTCCCATATAACCCCACTTTCGGGAGTCTCCCTAAAGTGCATAAATTCATATAAATGTTAGTATTAACGTAATATTCTGTATTCGAGAAGTATGGTGTGGGATATCATATGGTCGGGCTTGACCTTTTCTACTTGTTCTCGTTACGTTTGTAGTTGGGTTGGGTCAAATAACAAGGTCTATATGTTGAAATTCATTTTCCAAAAGCTTCAGATAAATTAGAGGTATGTTTGAATATAAGTATAAGAAATGTCTTTGAGGATTTTATTATTTAAAATTACTAATATTGGCTTTTAAAAGGTTGTATAATGTAAAATATTTTCGCCATACTAACTTAGTGTATTAAAGATTCTGAAGCTATGTATGTATGTATACAATTTTAGTAGAATTTTATATGATTTTATTTTAAATACTATTTTATTAAAGTTGGAATATTTTGGAAATTTTCCATCGTAATTTATATTTTAAGGTATCATTGGAAAGGTTTCAGTCAATACTATTGATATATTTATTCATTCAATACAAAGCATTTGGGGGAGGGGGAGGACATTTTTTGATTTTTCTTTTTAATTTGCCAAAAAAGCAACTCAAAATCTTCCATTTCTTTAAAATTTTTTAAAATGTAAATATATCAATAAAAACAATCTTAATTTTTAAAATTACATAAAATTGGTTCTACTAATTAAAAAGCAGACCTGTCGCGAAAACTGATTTTCGCTTATTACTTATTCAGATATTCAAATGCCATTTAAATCATTAAATTCATTTGAATATTTGAATAAGTAAGATTTTTTTAATAAATAAATTTTAATGCTCACATTTTTCAAATTCGTTAAATATCCTATTTCAATTTTTTGATTATTTAACATTTTTAGAAAGTATCCAATCTTTACATTAAAATAAAAATCACAATTTTTTGGAACGCGTAAAACTAGTATGTATAATGAAATTTTTTAAAAAGCATTTTCCACATTTTTCTTATAAAAATAAATCTTTTTCTTATTTTTTGAAGGAATTATTTAAATTTGTATAAAAGTTAACAAACTTGAATTATTCAATCTCCTTAAATTATTGACGGATTTATATAATTTTAAAAGCATATAAAAAGCTATTATCTGCTTTGTGAGTAATTCAGTCAGCATTTGCAAAAAATCCTTTTCGTTAAAAAATATTTGCAAAATAAAACGCAATTTATACCTATATTTTCGACAATAGGGAATTCTGTAAATTTAATTTTATCTTCAAGTGTATATAAATTTGTTTTTTTCCTATAAATTGCAGTAAGAATTTGTATTGTTTTTTTTTTTTTGTTTACTCTTTTTAATAAATTTTTCGAAAGTAACTTAATACATTTTTTAAATTAAATATGTAATCCTATCCTTATTTCAAAAATTTTAACAGAAAAAAAGAACTTTTATATGAAAAAATGTGAATAGGTTTTAGAAAAAGTGAAATTGAATTGAAATATGTGTGCATCCCAAAATATTTATATTTTTATTTTAATGTAAAGATTCTCTACTTTCTAAATAAAAAACAAATATCTAAAATAGCATATTCAATGGCAAATGCATTTAAAAATGCAGTTGCATTAAAGTGCGTTTACAAAATTCTTTTTCATTTAAGAAATATTTGTATTGAAATAGATGTAATCAACATTCAGACGCCGTTTAGATCATTGAATTCTACAAAGTCTTTACAGAAATATTGTTACTTAAAGTTATATACTTTTAATATTTTTTAGTTTTTTTTTTTTTTTTTTTTTTTTTTTGGGAAGTGATAAAGCTTAATAAAATCACAAGTTTTCGTAAATACACGAAACCGAAAACTGAAATCGATATGGATATCCGTGAATTACTTGCGTGCAAAATTTTATGAAAATTGAAAACACTCGGTAAATTTTAGTCATTCTGTAATGGAATTGTCGATATATATTTTTATTTTATTTTATTTTATTTAGATTTTGCTGACAATTAAAATTTATATAAGCTGACACGTACTCACAATTTTCGATATATAAATAATTAAACAGAAAAATTAATTGGAAATTGGCTTGCTAACTAGTGAAGGAGATTAAACAACAAGTAAAAAAAAACAAATGACAAATTAAATGAAATTACTGTATACAAAATGGAAAAAATGTTTTGTGATTTTGTTTTAATTATCTAAAGTTTTGTTATTATTTACTACTTAAAATTGTTTTAAATCACAATGTAAATTGAATATAAATTAGCCAAAGAAAAACTTATCAAACAAAGAACATCCGGTTTGAGAATTTGCTTAAGCCCGGTAGTTATAACAAAATGCAACTGTAAATGTAAATAATTGAAAATAGATATGATTAACAATAAATTCATATGAAATTTTAATATAATTTAACATATTTTTAAAGCTGGTAATTAGACTTTAAAATGAATGTCATAAACTAAAATTAAAAGAGCTTTTCAATTACGTAATTGATTGGTATTTAATAGAGAGAAGAACAGGTCTTAACAAGAATCCCCAATTTTTTTTATGAATTAACTTGTCTGCTTTAAATGATTTAAAATTAAATAACTATAATTTTATTGCTTTTTCTATACAACTTAAGGACTAGTGAAATAATTTTAAATTAAATATTAATTTTCTTATATTCTTAAGTTCTCACAGAGAAAAAATATAGTTCTAATGACTAGATTATGGTCACACATTACGATGGGAATATATGATCTCAGATAAAAATACTTATGATTATAAATAACAATTGTTATGATTTCATTTTATCATATTGTGTCCAATTTTATGGTTCGTTCTTTCATATTAAGAATCAAATTTTTCATATTATTTTACCATCTTACTACATTATTATCCCATTCTATCAGATTATGATTTCATTTTATTATATTATTATCCCATTATATCATATTAGTGTTCCATTTTATCATATTATTATCCAACCTTATCATATATTAAAATAAATAAATTTTATAAATTATTTAATCATATATTGTGCAAGATAATACAATATATTTCCTTTTTTTTAATTAACTAAGCAATTTGCTAGTAGTTGACAGAGCTGTAAATAAATTATTAATTTTTGAACTAATTCGCGAATCATTCATGCAGATTTTTAATTAAATCTTTTCACACACAAAAAAAATGAATTGAATGAAATATGAGTCATTCCAAATGAATTTGGTAAAAATGAATTGCATTTCATTTCCCATTCAAATGAATTTGTCAAATGAATTGCAGTTCGTTTCCAATTCAAATGAATTTGTAGAATGAATTGCAATTCGTTTCTAATGCAAATGAATTTGTCAAAGTAAATTGCAATTCATTTCGAATTCATTTGAATTGAATTGATTTTGAATTAATTCAAATGAATTAGAAAAAACAATTAGCAATTCATTTCTAACTCATTTGAATTGATTTGATTTTATAAGTAAATCTATAGTAAGCATCACTGACGTTTTGTTATTCAACAAATTTTTTATGTAAAAGAGTTTGCCGTTGGGTGGTCGTGGGTCACAAAATTTCAAAAATTATTAATTGCTTCTTGAATATTAAATGTGTTTTGTCGTTCAGCGCATTTCAAAATAAAAATCAGTTCTTATTGAAGAAATAAACTCCAAACACCATGCTTTCTTTGATCAGGCGCGCATCCAGGGCTTTTCAATTTTTTGTACTGAATATTTTCATTTTGGTAGAAGAAATTTCCATTTTTCATTCCCTCTAGATCTCCTCTTGAATCTGAATGATTGCAACTCATTTTTGATTTCATTAATTTGAATTGCAATTCATTGTTCTAATTCATTTGAGTAAATTCAAAATAAATTCAATTCAAACGAAATGAAAATGAATTGCAATTCACTTTAACAAATTTATTTGAATTGGAAATGAACTGCAATTCATTTTATAGGTTCATTTGAATTGAAAACTAATTGAAACTAATTCTACAAATTTATTTGAATTGGAAACGAATTGAAATTAATTTCTGCCTAATTCGTTTGAATTGATTCAAATTTCATTAAATTCTTTTTTGTTGTGAAAAGAATTAATTCAAAATTTAGCTAATTCGTAACGTATTAAAATCAAAAAAGAATGATTCGTTTACAGCTCTGGCAGTTAAGCAATATCTTATATTGCTTGAGTCATACCAAATATTATAAATTTTTATCTACCTATATTAATTAATGTTTTAAACTAAATGAGAATTATAATGAAGGTGGAAAACAAAGTTTAGAAATCAATTATATTAAAAAACAAACAAGTTATGAATTTTTCAACCATATTTGTAAAAGGCATAATGTTATATTTATTTGTAACATTTTATTTTTATGGGAATAATAATATTAATATGGTTTGAAAAAGAAAGATGGTTTAAAGATAAGGAGAAAAATAGATAATATTCAATGGTTGTAGAATAGTGATATTTTTATATTAATAAAATTTTGTTTCTGGCAAAAATATTCAAAAACATAAAACTTTTGTAGTTAACTATATTAAAATTTTGATTGAATGTAAACGTTGAATGATAAAACTGAAAGAAAAATATTGTTATCAAGAACACAGTATTATTAAAATTAATGAGAACATAATATTGTTGTAGTGTCAATGCCATAACCATGTTTTTTTCCTTTTCTGTATATAAATAATTTTGCTCTAATTTTTTCTTCTTTCATACAAAAAAAATGAGCTTATGCTCAATAAGTAGACAAATAAACGTTAAACATTTTTTTCCCAAACTCATGAATTGCACTTGATTTATTTCGTATTAAACTTTTTTAATGAATAAGAAATTCATTTTCCTAACAATAGATAAAAAAAAAATAGATAAATTTATTTCTTTTTCTACTACTTTTGTGTATAAACGGAAATTGAAAGAAACATGATTAATTGTGTGAAAAGTAAAACAGAACATTACAAAGAAAAGTTTTGATTAAGAAATAAATTTTAAATGAGCAAAATATAGAAGAAAGTAAAAGAAAAATAAATACATAAAATAAAAGCTTAATTGTTTATAATTTTATATTAAGAAATTATTGATGTTTTGAAAATCAAGTACTCAGTAAGATCTACATATATTATTAAGTCCTTTGAAAGTATTTATTAAGTATTCTTAATGAAGATCATTTCAGTGCTAAAGGGCAGTGAAATTGCTTTCATAGAAATCAAAGAAAACTTTTTATAAATTATAATAATTACACAGCAAAAAAAAAAAAAAAAAAAAAAAAACAACAGAACCAACATTCTCATTATTTTAAGTGTAGAACTACCCAGCAAAAACTTTTTGCTTTTCTGCTATGGCAACTACTTATTAAAGTACTTTCTCGGTAATGAGGCGTCATTATTATTTGCCTACTCTGTATTACATAAATAAGTACTCTATAATATAATAGCACAGTAATATTGCAATCACGTGGATGAGTTGACTGGAGCGCTGGGTTAGCAACCAGATGGTTGTTGGTTCAACAGTGGTCTTACCACTGGGTGAGGTACAATGCGCCAACCAACGCCCCCATGTTCCTGTTAAGAGGTGGCAATTCGAGAAACTCATTGTCTGGATAAGTCTACACCCCCTTACTTAGGAGTTGGAGCTATCTAACCCCCTGCCGCACTATTGGCGACATGTGTTGCTATGCAACATCACATCGGGACTATAAACCCCTTCCTGCGGTTTAGGTCTAAACCACAGTCACCACGTGACTTCCCGAAGGGCCTCTCCAACAGCCAGTCCAATACGACAATACCGACAAGCAGTTGTTGCCGTACCAGGGGCTACTGGCTCTCGTGGTACCAGATTGCGTTAAGTCTCTGGTCAGGCCTCGAAGGTCCTTTCCTCCATTACAGACCCACAGACAAGTCCAGGCAATGGTGCACCTTTTTATACCTGCCACACTGTTACGCTCTCTAAGACCGAAGTTATCTTAGATTGTAACATGACAGGATTTTCTCTACCACGTATGAGCTATACATCAAGGAAAAGATTTAATCCAAGAAGACAAGGCGGTATGGCGGAGGATACAGAGGCATGTAAAATAAGTTTTTCTCACTTTTAATTTTGAGAACTTTGGCAACTCTATAGCCTTGAAAGTGATTAACGTATTTATTTAAGGGCTATAACTTTTATTATATAAAAGATGTCAGAATAATTTAAATTTTGAATTTTTGTATATGATATGAGTGAAAAATTTTCTAAAAATAGTCTGTTACTTCTAATATAAACCAAAAAAATATGTCGTGAAATACGTTAAAATGGTGAATTTTAGAAAAAGTTTCATATTTATCGATTAATAAAAAAATTAAAATTAATAAAAAAAATTACACACGGGTTTTTTTAAACTAATTGATTCTGTTAAATTACAATATATATTTAGATCGATATGGCTCTAAACAGCTTACCGCCCGACAAAAACGAATGTAGAAGTGCAGATTTTATGAAAAAAGTAAATTTTTCATAAGACTTTTTTAAATTGCACCAAAAACATACTAGTATCATATTTTTACAATTATTTCCTATGTGTTATATAAAAAAATATCAGTTTTTAATATTTACAAAAATCGTTCAAATAGCTTCAACAACCAATTTTTGGCAATTTTTCAAATATTTAAAAGCTTAAATTTAAGTTTGTAGTTAATTTTTTAAAAAACGTGCTTTATTATTTGGATATCAAATGTTAATCTCAAATTATTCCTAAATCTAAATATACATTAAGATGATCCAGTTTAAAAAATGTTTTTGTTAGTCCCCTGATAGTAAACCTTGGCATGTTTTATAATGTTTTTCGTGAGCTGGACCATTTTTAAAAAAGTTACTTTCTTTAGTTTTTTGAAAATTTTTGTATCTTCTTCCAAAACAACGCATATAAAATGTTGCAGTTGTCGTAAACATTTTATTTCAATCTGGTAAATCTGACTATGTTTATGAAAAATTTTATTTCAGATTGATTGTCTGATAAACCGTGGAATTGCAAGAATATTATTTATCAGACACCAGCAACTTATATTTGTGTGAAAGTAGAAATTTAAAATAAAATTTTCATTAAAAATAATAAACAATATTAAAAAAAAACCTTGAAAAATAGGATATTTTGGGGAATATACAAATATTGATGTAACCCTTGAATATTCTTTAAATATCAATGGACGCTGCTTCCAAATATCTTTCAAATGATACCACATTTTCTATGCGTTGATTAATAAAATACATAAATTTTCAAAAAACTAAAAACAATATCTTTTTTAAAAACGGTCTAGCTCACAAAAGGCCATCAGTAGCAACGTAATATTTTAAGAAGCATTGTGCTAGTTTTTTATTTTAATTAAAAAAATGCTTTTTTCCTTCCATAAGGTAAGTGAGTCGAATTAAATTGTAAATTTATTTGAAAAATTTATTAAAAATAAATTCCTTATTTATTCTCAAACCATTCACATTTGAAAAGAAGTTTGATTTTATATCAACTTAATTTGAAATAAAGTTTTCGTATTAAAAAAAAATTTAAATAATTTTAGAATTTTTATTTTAAAAGTTACAGGACAAAAATGCAAAAAATCAAGGTAAAATTAAGGAATTGAATTTTTGATATTAAATATTTTTAACACCATTTTCATATTTGTAAAAGTTACAAATTTCGTATATTTTTCACATTGTTCCACTGTCCCAAGTTTCCTTAAGATCGGTCCAGCATCCAGAGTTATTACCATTTATTTTGCAAAAGGCCCCACTTTCTACTGGCTCAGAAAAGCCCATTTATTTCTAATAAGTTTCCCTTGGCATAAGTAAGTATTGTGCAAACAGAAATCATATTACCAAATATATTGATGATCACCTATTTGTTCTCTCGAAATATGAGTTATTACAGATTTTTGTCCTTTTGCCTATATCTCTGCCCGTTTAGCTATAAAATTGATTTTTATGTTTTTTATATAAATAATCGATTTTTAGAAGGAAATATGAGTGATCACAAAATAAAAGCGATTTTTATATTTTTCATATAAATAATCGATTTTTAAAAGGAAATATGAGTTATCACAGATTTTTGTCCTTTTGCCTATATCGCTGCCCGTTTAGCTATAAAATCGATTTTTATGTTTTTATATATTGGAGAACCGTTGTTTTAGAACTTTCAACTTTTTTCACGTTTTAGAAAAGTCTGTGCAATAATAAATTTTTACGTTTCTAAATCGTTCACACTTTCGAGTGTACACGTGTTCCGCGACTGCTCAATGTCATAGCAATTTTTTACAAATGTCATAGCAACTTTTCCGTATAAGTAATACAGCAATGTCATTTATGACTCATACGTCATATGGTGATTTTCCAAAATGATGAGAATTTTTCATTCAATAAATAGTCTTTTATTTTTAGTATTTATTCTGTATTCAGCTTATCAATACGCATCATTGCTGGGTGGTCTTCCTGCATAGGAAATTTGCTTTTATTGCATACCTGAGAACTTATTATTTTTCTCATGAATTTTCATTTTATTTTTCTTTTTTCAAAGTGTTGGCAAAATTCATGGAAAAAAAATGAAACAAATTTTGTGGAAACAACTTTCCAATTCACATGCAAAACACATTCAATAAAAAACGGGGTTTCATTTTCATGTCAAGAGAGAACATTTTTCAGCTTTTTTTTTATGTACTTTAAAATAAACAAAACTTTTTTTCTACAAACTATAACACAACAGTTTAACCTTAACAAGATATTTGAAACTTTTTCTTTAGAAAATAACGAGTATTTGCAAAATACTTTATTATTCAAATAGTTTCCTAACAAATATACCTGTAAGCTTTTATTGATTGTAGGACAAGCCAATAATTTTTAGTCATATTTGTCTGCTAAAACAGGGTGCCTATAGGTATTCGAGTACATAAATATGTTGTGTTTATGAAAATAAAAAAAAAAATTCTTGTTGGTTTAACATCTGGTTTTTGTTTGTACACACAGAGAAAGAAGTTCGTAAATCAAAATTTTGTTTCATAAATACAGTTAAAATTCGGTATTCGCGACGGCCCGTTTATCGTAATGGCTTAATTTTGAAAATTGCTGGTTCTAATATCGCGACTTTTATCTGTTTTTTTTTTTTTTTTTTGTCTATAACCAAAAAAGGGAAATTCACGTCTTTTGGTATATTAACCTTTTTGGATGATTTTGATCCTCTCTTTTGTTAGTTTTTCATGTTGTTATGTAAATACATCTCTTAATATGGGAAAAGTTCAGCACATTTTAAAGCCAACGATTTCTCAAAGATTAGAGATTAAAAAAAAAAAAAAATTTAAAGTGGAGATACCATAAATTCAATTAGCGTGAATTACAAATTGCATAGGAATTAGTCTTACCGCATTATAAGCAGTAAAGTAGTAAATTCATTAAAAAATTTCGTATGTGCAACAGAAATTAATACGCAACATCTTTTCACGAATGCTGACATAAACAACTGGATTCAAGAAGAAATGCATGTGGAAAGTAACGAAGAGCAAATGAAATTATCAGTTACGGAATCGGAGGATTTATACGATATTGGTCATGAAGAAAACAAAATTAAAATGGACAATTGTATAACATCCATAAACATATGCATACAATGGGCTTTGGAAAATGATAAGCCGACAACAGCACTATATGAATTACGTAATTCAGCTGTTATTTTAAAAAATAATTTGCCAAAAAAGCAACTCAAAATCTCCAATTTCTTTAAAAAATGTTTATAATGTAAATATATCAATAAAAACAATTCTAAATTTAAAAATTTAATAAAATTTTTCAATAAAATTTTGGATCCTGTCTAATTTTTAATTAGTCTCGAAAATTGAGCTTTTACTGTATTATGAAGCGCTACTTTTTCCCCAAACTTTTTTCAATAAAAATCAAATTTTTTCATAAATATTATTAAATTGTAAATAATGATATTTTTATGAATTTTTTAAAAGTTTTAGCGAAAAATATGATTTAGCTTTTTTGGTTTTAACTGTAATGCTAAATAAAAATATAATCATAAATAAAAATAAATTATACATGAAAATATTATAAATAAATGACTAAAATGGTAATTAAAAAAATCAACAAGAATAATTAAAAGTTTGCATTATTTTATTGCTATTCTGCAGCACATGTATGATTTTAAGAAAATGTGCTAAATATTCAGTCTTTTGTTCCCATCGAATCGAAATTTTTTGGAAATAAATCTGTAACTTCTGATTGGCTGGTTGAATTTTCATGAAATTTGGTATAGGCTTGGCGGAGGAGTGCACAATGTTAAGTTTGGAAGGGGGGCACAACAAACCCTTCAAGTGCGGAGCTAAGGGGGCTCAAAGTTAGGAACCTCTGACATAAAAAATTTTTAATCGCTTGCAACATTTTTGTTTCTCGTCCGATTTCAAATATTTTTATATATTGTTGTAGGCCCTGATAAGGCCTATAAAAAACAAGCTTACATGTCCTATTTATCTCTTACAGTTTTCAAGTTATTTGCGTTTGAATTTTTAAGCACCATAATTTTGTATGTTCTTGGTCCAGTTTTTTTCATATATATCCTAGTATTTCCGACCGATTGTATTAGTTTTTTTCCTATCTACTTAAATAAGAAAATTATCTATTGAATAAAAAAAAAATTGTCGATATCTTTACCGAGTCCAAAAATAAATGATTTTGAATTTGAAAATTGCAAAAAAGACGACTTTTTGTGTTTTTTCAGCCGAATAAGTATCTACATTCTTTTTTATCTAAAATAAAATTTTCTTTAGCAATATATAATAATTTTACACTTTTCTGAAAGGCAACTTCACAGAGATGACTTTAAGATAAAAAACAAGCCCAATAACTCAATTGGTCATGGTACACACCCTCCCGAATTCGACCCATTTTATATGAAAGTTTTGATTTTAGACCATTTTTTCTTAAATCCCAAAGCACAAATCGACAAGCGGAATATATTATAAGAATCCTCAATATGTTGTTAAAAGTTTTAAATCAAAAGCTACGGGCTTTCGGAAAAATGTGGATTCTATAGCCATAAATGTAAAAAATCCCATTTTTGGGAATTTTGATTAGTTTTTTTGGGAATTCAGGAAAACCCTACCCCTGATTGAAATTTGGTTAACGCGCTTTTATTTACATTAATAAGATCCACATTTCTTGCAAATTTCATTAGGATATCTTTATAAACAAATATGTTATTACAATTAAAAAATTTGTATTTTCTCCAAAAACCCCAAATTGGGTCTTTTGTGTGGTTTATTTCTAAATAGCGAAAGAAATTTTAAAAATATGTATTCCAAATTAAGCTTATCCTTTAGCATATATAATTTCCGATCTTTCGCAAAAGGATTTAAGTCAATATCATGCCTTATTTAAGAAATATGCGCCTTTAAACTTTTATATTTCCAATTTATTGTATATATGACTATATTTTTACAAACTTGCAACTTTTGACTTCAGTTTTGAGTGAATAATTACTTAGAAAATTATGAATATTACTGTATACTTTTAATAAAATCTATATACAAAATATTTTTATAAAAGTAATTAATAAAAATTTTTTATTTTTAATAGCGTTGCCACATTTCCCAAATTTAAGTAAATCTTTATCCTTTTCTAAGCATTCATATATTTCTATTAGGTTAGGTTAGGTTAAGTTAGGTTGGAAAGGGCGGCGCATTCACGCCTACACCCAGAGGCCAAACGGCCCATTGTGATCCCTTTATGAAAAGAAGAAAAAGAAAAAGAGAAAAGTGGAACCTATACCCAATCAATCAGTTATGATTGTTCCTAAGCCATTTTATCGCCATAACAAACCCTATGAGGTTGACAAGTCCTTTGCCATTAACCTCACCTAGTTCATGTAGTGTATGGCTTCCAAACCACTTCAACCTATTACGCTGAATCCCTACGCAGTGACAGAGTATGTGCTCCACTGTCTCTAGCTCCTCAACATCATCGCACGTTCTACAAAAGTCTGATGTGCCAATGTCCCACTTACTCGTCATATTCCCTATTGAGAAGTGACCCGTAACCATACCTACTATGACTCTAAAACTGCCACGACTCATACCTAGAAGATGCTTGGAATCCAGCAGTTTTAAGCTAGGCCATACTGCCCTAGAAACTCTGCAGTCCGATCTGTCATTCCAGGCTCGATTCGTGTTGTCCAGAGTCCACTCCCCTATGGCCCTAAAGAAGGACCCAATTGGAATCTTAACAGATGACTCTATGAAAGACCTATCTAGCTCCGAGCCACTGCGAGCTAGCTCATCGGCTATTTCGTTGCCAAGAATGTCACAATGACCAGGAACCCAACATAGTCTCATCATATAGAAATCCATTAACCTTCTCAATTCCCTTCTGCACTCAAGTACCAATCTGGACCTAACAAAATGACTAGTCAGAGCCAATAACGCCGCCTGACTATCAACATAGATAGTAATCTCAGACCCCCGTTCAACATTCCCTTCAATCAAGCCGAGAGCCTTATAAATGCCAAGAATCTCTGCTTGAAAGACACTACAACTGTCAGACAATATATTTCTATTAATGAATTTAAAATAACAAACCAAACAAAAAATGTCTATTTTAACTTAATCAATATTATTATTTTTGGTATTTATCATCTTCCTTAATAAATATTCTATTTCTAATACGAATTTTTATTACTTATTTACATTAAATTTATGTAGACAATTTTTCTAATATTTTAAACTTATACTACTTATTTTCTAGAAAATAATCTGTTGTATCTGTATACATATCTAAAAGATAATAAAGGTACTTCAAGTCTTCAGTATTTTGTTTTAGCTTTTAACAATGCATTGTTAAAAGCTAAAACTTTAGCAATAAAAATGTCAACAAGTGAATTTAATTGGCTAAGCCGAATCTTTTATACGCTCCAAAAAATCTATATTGCATAAATATACAAATTAAAAATATAAATTAATTAAATTATTGATTTTATTAAATTGCATTTTTGTTGAATTTACAAATATAGAGAATTTGTTATAAAAGACAACTTAATAAATAATAATAAATAATTATTAATAAATACTAATAAATAGTTAATAATTATTAAAAATAATTTTTCTGAAAAAAAATATACGCAATTATAGAAATCTTAAAAAATGGATTTATACGCATGTTATCTCTTATTAAAGTTTTACTTTACTATGGAGATTTACTTCATATTTGTAAATAGACATTAACCATGACATATTTTTTTCATATTTTTTTTTTTTTTTATAGGAAAAACAGAAATTTTCAAGTAGTCATGGGTATACGAATGCAGGCCTAACTGTTTGTAGTCTAGAATAAAATATAATAAATAACAATGGTACCTTGTATTAGAGAGAACGTTCTCAAATTTATTTTTCCTAAAAAACAGTCAAAATAAAATGTGAAAAAATATAGCAAACTTCAAAAAATAAAAAAAAAGTAACAAAAAAAATTATTTTCAAATAAAAATTATAAAAAATTGTAAACAAATAAGTATAAATTGATTTTATATTGATAAACTGTGTGCGTAATAAATTGTATAAAGAATATAGAAAATATATGTTAAATTTTGCAAAATATTCTGAGAAGTTGTTCAGTTTTTTAGGAAATATTCTACATTTAAAATGTAAACAAAATATTTTTAGATTTTTTTTTCCTTCGAATTTTATGTTTTCAATGTTTCATTTATTTGACTTTGCAAGACTTGAAAATGACAATTCACCCATAACAATTCTACCTGGTTTAGTTTAGACTATTCAATTTCACAACATTTCGATAGAAAAATATTTATTTGTTGTAGCATATAAGATAGAAAATATTATTCAATTTGAAAATTTTTGAAGGTATTCTGGAAAGTTGTTTATAACTATGCCTTTCCTGAAGGGATTTTAATAATAGGATTTTCGAGACTATATGTAACATATGTGTTGAAAGAGAAATATACTTATTGGACCATGGGCTCGAAAGAATCCATTTCAACACTCAGACGGATAGACAAATATTCTCAAAAGCTATTTTTTAATCATAACAATCAGGAATAGTTTTCATTTTGAGGTCCTGGATATATATTTTAAGACCTTCGTATAAAATAACAAAGTTATATATACCCTTCATTTAATATGTAGGGTATAAAAATGTAAACAATTTAAAATATAAAAAGAGTTTTAATATTTAAGAAATTATTTTTAAATACTATGAACTGAAATTGCTCATATTTGTGGATTTTTATTTGTTTCTACTAATGAAGAAATATGCGCTTTATTTTATGGAAAAATATCGTGATATATCTTTTATTCATTTTATGGTTCATTTTCCTGCCAGATAATAGTCATTTCAAAACTTTGAATGAATTTTCTGCAAAATCAATTTTCTTTTTTTTTTCTTCTTTTGAGTTATGACTGTCTTGAAGTAAGTGCGCGATATGTATTTTTAAAACTAAATTTTTGTCAAACATATTAGAGATAATGGTCGATTTAGAAAGTAAACATAAGCATTAAAGTTAATATATATTAGTAATAAAGTATACCTATATATTAGAGTGCGCCTAGAAATTGCTACATTGCTATTCGAATGTAAAAATACCACTCAAACGATTCGTATTGATGAATTAAATACAGAGAAGATGCAAAAAAATAAAATTAAAAAAGGCTTTCAGTTTCCTACCAGCGATTGAAAATCACGAATACATTTTACCCAACAAAAATGCTTCTACAATTTTTTTTTTTTTCAAAATAGGTGTCAAAAAATTATATAAAAATAAATAAAAAATATTTTCAAAATTTTCGTCATGGGATTTTTTTGAATCGAAAGAACTTTTTAGTGCATTCTGGTCCATATTTTCTTAAACTACTTACAACATTATAATTACTACAGAGCAATATTTCAAAATTTTACTCATAAAAGGAACAAAAGTATGGTATATTTATCTATTTTGCGAAAAAAATACATATATATACATACATACATACATAAATACATACATACAAAAAATCCTAAATTCTCAAAAGTCTATAACGTTAAATAACAATATTTCTGGGAAAGCTTTGTGGAATTCAATGATCTATACGTAGTTTGAAATATAATTACATCAGCTTCAATACTAATATTTTATAAAAAAAACTTTTTAAGAAATGCCTTTTAATGCAACTGAATTTTTTGAATGCATTTTCCATTGAATATGCTATTAAAGATTTTTTGATTTTTTAGGATATATTTAGAATTTTTGTAGTCAACTATATTAAAATTTTTATTGAATATAAGCATTAAATGATAAAACTAAAACAAAAAGATTGCTATCTTGAACACAGTATTATTAAAATTAATGAAAATTAACAATGAAAACATAATATTATTTTAGTGACAGTGCCATAACCATGTTTTTTCTCTGCGTGTGTGTATAATATTATCAATATAAAAACAATTTGTTAGATTTACACATTTTTAGTAATTAAAATATAATATTAATTATTTTTATAATGATTTCATTATTGTAAAATTTTTCCAACTAATCACACGGTGCTACAAAATAAAAAAGTTTAATATACTTGGAATGTAACATAGTGCAGTTTTTAGGTATGGATGAGTAGATTATTATACCAATTTTCTAATTTTCGATATACCTCCAAAATTGGAAGTTATATAAAAAGAAAACGATTTTTCGGACTTCGTGGCTTTAAAAATTTGTATTTCAAATACCTGCTAACCAGTTTAATCGTCTTAAACTGTATTAGAGAGAAAAGTCTTTACCCTTTTTAAAAAGTTCATACACATTTGTATTCATAGCAAAACTGTGTAAGACATGAAGATACAAATTAACCCGCACTTTATTAGAAAACATATTCTTTTCATACTTTTTTCTGATACTATATTTTATTATTATATATTTATTAAAATGAGCTACCGCTTGATAAAATCAGATGAGAATCATAGAACATATGATTTTTTTTTTTAATGTTGTAAAACTTATAAAATCCTATTATTTTATGCGTATTTTGTTTTTTCCATATTTAAGATGTAAAATAATGTCAACAACAAAATACGTGTAAAATAATAGGATTTTAAGATTTTTAGTACTTTGAAAAAATACTACTTTTTACAATTCTCATCTGATTTCATCAAGCGCGTATTATTCTTAGGGAAATATAGTAATAAAAAAAAAAATATGAAAAGATACATTTTTTTTAAAGTGTGGTTCAAAAAGGGCTGTAAAGTTAAAAAAATAAAAAAATAAGTTTGTGTCCTTAATATAGTACACAGTTTTACTATGAATATATATGTGTATATACTTTTTGAAAAGGGTAAGACCTTTTCTTTCTAATGCTGTTTGAAAAGCTTAAATATAAAAAGTACACATTGTTACATTCCACGTGTTTTTTTCATTGTAGTACCGTATAATTTTTCTGTATGTAATATGACGAATTTCAAAAATATTGATTAAAAATATTTTGAAATTATAATTTTTTTGACACGAACGTAGATTTGTGATTTTATTAACTAATGTTTAAGTAGATAAAGTCCGTTAGCTTAATATTTTTTATTAATGCTCCCAAAAGTAATGGAGGTTTAAGGTTGAAACTTTTAACAAATTTTTAAAAAAAGAAGTATTGTTTTACCGAAACCAAAATATCGCAATGTCATAGATTTTCTGTAGTGATATTAGCACATGTCAAAAATATTATTGTATCTTAATTATTTATCGTAGTACACTGAAAAGAAATTAAGTTTATTTTTTGCTCGATTTCGTAAATAAATTTGTTGTTGGTTTCTAAAGGCAAATTTAAAAATCAAAAAGGGCTAGAAAAAGCTAGAAGCTAAGGCGAAAATTTTGAGAATAAAAGCAAAATAAAAATGCTAGATTTAGCCTTAAAAAGGCGAAACTGGCAATTCTGGTTGATTTGTGCACTTTAGGGTGATTCCCAGAAGTGAATTATATGGGAGCTATGATCAATTTTGGGTCGAACCACATAAAATTTGGCACTGTGATTTCTACTTATATAAAACTTATTTATGTCAAATGTAATGTAAATGGAGTACAAATAGCTCCCTTGTCTAAACGGAGTTGAATGTATCGGACAGTGTGAAGTACCTAGTTATAATACTAGACTCCAAACTATCCTGGCTCCAGAACACCCAAGCTAAAACTTCAAAGGAAAACAATGCCCTTTATATATGTAGGAAGGCCATAATGAAATCTTGGGGATTAAATCCGAGGAATACAAAATGGTTCTTCGACATGGTGACCAAGCCTATACTTATGTATCTAAACATCTAACCTAACTTAACATGCCATAATTCATTTAATTTAAATTAAGAGATTTATAAACGTTTTTATTAGATAAAAATAAAACAGTAATGGAAACATATTTTAAAATTAATTAACACAATTATTGGATTTTCATTTTGTTTTAAATAGAATAATTTTGGAACCAATAAATGCTATTATAAATTATTACTTATATTAAATTCAACCAATAAAATATATTTTTTATAAATAGGTAGATAGATAGATAGTTAGATAGATAGATAGAAAGATAGATAAATAGATAAATAGATAGATAGTTAGATAAATTGATAGATAGATAGATAGATAGATAGATAGATAGATAGATAAATAGATAGATAAATAGATAGATAGATAGATAGGTATATAGACAGATAGATAGATTATAATTTATATATAGATAGATATATAGATATATAAATAGTTATTTAGTTAGATAGACAGATACATAGATAGATAGATAGGTAGACGGATAGATAGACAGATATATAGATAGATAGATAGATAGATAGATAGATAAATAGATAGATAGATAATAGATAGTTAGTTAGTTAGTTAGGGAAATAGATATATAGATAGATAGATAGATAGATAGATAGATGGTAGATAGATAGATAGACAGATAGATAGATAAAAAGATAGTTAGTTAGATAGATAGTTAGTTAGTTAGATAGATAGACAGATAGATAGATAGATAGATAGATAGATGGATAGATAGATAGATAGATAGATAGATAGACAGATATATAGATAGGTAGATAAATAGATAGATAGATAAATAATAGATAGTTAGTTAGTTAGTTAGTTAGGGAAATAGATAGATAGATATATAGATAGATAGATATATAGATATATAAATAGTTATTTAGTTAGATAGATAGATAGATAGATAGATAGATAGATAAATAGATAGATAGATAGATAGATGGTAGATAGATAGATAGACAGATAGATAGATAGATAGATAGATAGGTAGATAGATAGATAAATAGATAGAGAAGTAGATAGATAGATAAATAGATAGATAAGTAGATAGATAGGTAAATATTATCAAGATATATTATCTTTATACTGGCTTTAGTATAGGATTTATGCACAATAAAGTGATTTATGAAGAAGGGATTATATGGGAGCTATTCTAAATTATAGAGCGATCTTCATGAAATTTAGCAGACGGATTTACGCTTATATAGAACTTATTTTTGCAAAATTTCATTGAAATATTGCTATATTTAAGACATTTATGATCGTTAAATCCCTATTCCGGAACGACATTTGTATGGGGGCTAGATGAGATATTATACCAAGCATAACAAATTTTAACAGTGTTCGTCCCTTTATAATAAAAATCCGACGTACCAAATTGTATCGAATTATCTTTAAAGTTGCGACCTGTAATTTGTTCACAAGTTTTACATGGACAAACAGCTAACCGACCAGCCAGACGGAATTACGCACATCGTTAGATCCACTTAAAAAATCATTCCGAGTCGATTGGCATATGTTGAATACTTATTTCTGTGCATTACAAACATTAGCACAAAAGCATAATACCCCAACCATCTATCGTAAATTTTTGGTATAATTTTTTGTCACCACATAGGCAATATAGTAGCTGTTGTGCAACATATGATTTTTCCAGGTTTTGCCACCAAACTAGTTAACGATTTGAATCTAAAAGATGTAAATTGAGAAAGCAAAGCTAAAATCCTTTTTTTTTTTTTTTTGGTTTTAAATGACTGTAGTTCTTTGAGATTTTAGGTGAATAACCCAAAATTTTGGATTTTTTAGTTATCATTTTAGGTCTACCATAATCAATCAACAGTTTTCCTATTTTTAAAGCAAACTTCAGAAATACAAGACATAATTTCTCATATAAATTATAATTATATTATACATGTTTAAAGTTTAGCCTATCAAATTATATATTTTAAACAAAGTATTAAAATAAATATCTGTCTTTTCTTCGAATTTAACATTAAACTTAAAAACTTACATCCAAGATACTCCTTTCAATTTTTTTTTTTTTTTTGTTTTTTACATTTTCTTCTTTAATTCAATTACAAGTAAAGAAAAATCTTTAATAGGCCTCATAAACATAAAATACAAAAAAGGTTTCTATTAAAAATAAATATGGAGTATTGTTGTACATTAGTAGTAGGGTTTGGGGTTTCCCACAATATTAATTTTCAGTGTTATTTAAAATGTTTCGTTTTGTTTTATTTAATTAAAAAAAAATAATTTTTTTTTTATAAGAAATCATTTTTTTCTTATAACTAAAGTTTTAAAAAAATTCCAGGAAATTGGAAAGAAAAAATCAATTTCCCGGGAATTCCCGGGATTTTTTTTTTTTTGAAACTTTAGTTATAAGAAAAAGGCAATGATTTCTTATAAAAAGTTATTTTTTTAATTAAATAAAACAAAACGAAATATTATAAATTACACTGAGTTAACAAAAAATAAAATAATATAAAAGTATAGTACCTTTCTTAATTTATGTTAAAAACTGTGTCCCAGATTTTTACATTATTGTGTTTTTGATGATAAAACTTCTTAAAAATATATAATAGTCTATTGGAAAAATTGTATTTTAAATAGTTTGCCATTTATTTTCACTGTATTTCTCTAACTTACATTATTTTTTACTAATTCTTACTAAATTAAATATGCATCTGGAAAATACAAAAAATTAATTCGTAACAATGTTTTTCAGATCAATTATAGTGTTCAGAATTCTGATGAAAACAATCTCAAATACAACATGAGATTAGTTTTTTTTAAGTATTTTGAAGTTATGGCATTTAAATTAAACATTTACATATCCATTGCTTAGATAAGAGATGCTGTTTCGATAGAAAATATTGTATTAGAATGAAAAATCTCCCAACCATGTAATTTATTTTTTTTAATACGTAGCGAGTATTTTTGAAGTTGAACTTATTTAATATTCATTTCAACAAATCTATAATAAAATTAAAGTATCTAAAATTTAAACATGCCAAAAATAAAGTTGATTTAAAATTCCAGTAAAGTTTATTTAAATTTTAAATACTTTCGTTAAACAAAAGATAAACAAATACATATATATCTATCTCTCTCTCTCTCTCTCTCTCTCTCTCAGATAATGTTCTAGTTGTATTATATGCTTTAAACTTTTGCAAGTACCATATTTAGAGAAACGCCAATCCTTTATTGATATAGAATTTTAAAACTATAAGTACATTTAATTTTCCGTTTTCCCGGAAAAATTAAAAAAAGTCCAGGGAACTTCCCAGGAAATCCTCGGACTTTCCGCCCGAGAATTCCCGCACCACACACCCTAATTATTAGACATTTTTTACTTCAAATCTATATAAAGTATCATAATTAAAAATACAAGTAATTCAATGAACTAAAAACAAAACTATATTTATTTTAGGAAAAACTCCTAACCTTATAACAAAGACGAAAGGAAATATAACAAAAAAATATTTTTATTGACTCATTGTAACCAGTAAAATTTTTGTATTTGCACAAAAGTGCCACTTAGAGAGAAATGACAATGAAGTTGGGCCTACAAATAGTTAATTAACTGTAAAGCATTTTTAGTGAAATAATTCCTGCTAAAAAAATTTATTTTAAAAATCAAAATGAAATAAAACCCAAATTTTAGAACTTATTTCAAAATGAAAAATTCCCATGCAAGAAAATTAAATAAATCCAAATGAAATAATTTTAAAAAGTAATGAAATAAGTTCCAAATTGATTTATATTTTAAAAATGTTTCTCCGAAGCTTTGAACTGCTCGCTGCAAAACATTTCACAATTCTTAATGCTGTTATGTATCACAGAGAAAAAAATTCATATATTTGAACATTTTTTTCATAAATATTATGAATCGAACACGACTTTTTTCCCAAACTTTTTACATAAAAAACAAAATTTTGTTCATAGATATTATTAAATTGCTCATAATGCAAATTTTAGGAATTTTGTTAAATCTTTGCTTTAGTTTTATTAGATTTGACTGTAAATGGTAAATGAAAATATTTATACATGAAAATACCCAGCAAAAACTTTGCTTTCCTGGTAAGCTAGCAGGTATAATTGGAAACAAAAATAAACTACATATTTTTTGCCTAAATAACTAGTTATTTTTGTTCGACTTGCCCACAAATTCATGTAGTTATTTTTTGACTCAAAAATATGTACCCAAACGAAAACAAAAATAAAAAAAACAAAAGAATTTTGCCGTCAGTGAGACTCGAACTTAGACACACACTAACCATTTGTTTTTACTGACTAACGTCTTACTCAGTACACCATCTTGCACATAGCATTATAAGCGACAAAAACTCTATTTAGTTTAAAATATCTTTATAGATATTTATTATAATGATTGCAGTATTACTGTGCTATTATACTATTGATTACTTATTAATGTAATACAGAGTAGGCAAATAATAATGACGCCTCATTACCAAGAAACTACTTTAATAAGTAGTTGTTATTACCGAAAACCAAAAAGTTTTTGCTGGGTATTAACAACAAAGACCTTAAAATTGCAAAATTCTAAGGAAAATCTGTAAAAAAAATAATGTTTAGAAATTAACATAATTTTTCTCGCATTCTGCAGCACATCATTTTGACAAAAAGCGCTTCTCTTCTGTTCTCAAAATGTAGCAAAAGTTATTATATATATGTATATATTTATTTATTTATTTATATAATGCTTTATATATATATATATATATATATATATATTCTCAAAAGTTATATAGCAATTGTATCATACAATGCATTTTTGATTTATTGCCAGCGGTCTCCATATACATAGTTGTTAAAAAAGGAAAAATAACTTCAGGTTTTTTTAACATATATGTAGGTTGTATATGTTTGGAAGAGAATCCTGGTAAATGTCAATGACAATTAAGTTATTTATACATACATATCTAGATATGTACATGTCAATAGTTGTATCAACTCATGTGTGTCTGCAATTTCTATACAGTGAGCAACCATTTTGTTTAGTAGAATAAACAGTAGAAAATATTTGCTGTATATACCCAGCAGTTTTTGGTGACTTTCCCGAAGTAGTTACTTGACTGACTATATTAGGGCACCACTTGTTACTTTATTAACTACGTGACTAGGCACATTAACATGGGCATATCCTAGGAGTAAGTGAATTGCCACCTTCACGCACAGTGTCACATTTAGCAAAATTAGACCAAAAAAAAAAAAAAAAAAAAAACCTAAAAAGAAGCTCAGTAATTGAAGTAATTTTTTTCGTATTTACTGGTGAACATATCATATATGTTTGAAAGTGTATATAGCGTGAATTATTTATTTTCAAACTTGGTACTAAACAAAAAAAAAAAAAAAAAATTTTCATTTAAATTTTTTGTGAAGAAGTATGTTTAATTTAAGTACATATATATCTATTTTGGTATCTAATAACAAATATATCGAATTTATTTTATTATAAATTTTGAGGTATTTTATTAAAAAAATCTTAGATATACTGGGTTTGTCATTCCATGTGTAACATGTCGAAATAGTTACCTGAGACCACATAAAGTTTATATATTTTGAACCCCCGTGAAAATCTAAGACTAATCTAAGGAAATCTAATGATGTCCGTCCGCCTGAGGTTTGAAAGCAAGATATGGTTCGAGTCGTATACCCATTTGAAAAACTTGGCTCAAATATTTGTCTTATATAAAGTTTGTTTGTTATTGAAAATGAGAAAAATCGGTTCATAAACGAAAAAGTTGTGGATTAGAAACCAGAAAAATAGAGTGTACGTCGTTACTCCAGTTTATACTTTTCGTTACTCCAGTTTATACTATTCGACTGATATCTTTTCCAAAAAAGAATCCACAACAATGAAATTTTGTACATATAGTTCAAGGGCAAGTATGTGTGGATCTCCCACTTTACCGCCCACCTACTATATAAGGTGAAATTTTAAAAGATCGTGGAGATATAAGCAAGCCGAATATAACATTCTCACTTGTTTTTATTTAAAAGATATCTTAATGTTAAAAATTATATATTTCTTTAGAAATCCTAATTTTAATGGACTATTTAAAAGTTTGAAAATATTCCATCGGTTTTCAATTTAAAGATAAAATGTTATATATATACAAGAGAATATCCATAAAATTATACTTCAGAATATTGACTGCGATTTTTTAAGAGCTTTTAAAATATTACAAAAAAATTTACGGTATATTAGCAATTACTTTAAGATAATAAGAATTTGTTATGCAAATAGTACGGTAAGATAAGTGTGGTTAGATCATGCAACACCTACCTTAAAGTATTTATTTTTTAATAATATTTATTAAAATATTTCTAAATCTCAAACGAAAAAAATTTTATCTTTTAGTATGGGAGTGGCCTGATGATTTTTGGTAGAAATGTTTTCGACTTTTTAAATAGTCCATTTAAAATAGCATTTCCAAAAATATATACATATATTTTTTAGTATTATTATATCTTTTAAATAAAAAGAAGTGAGAATATCATATTCGGCTTGGCCTTATCTATATATCCACCATCTGCGGCTTTTTCGAATTTCATCTTATATGGTAAATGGATGGTAAAATGGGTGGACCACACCCATTTTGGTGGTTCGAGTTTACATTAGTTCTTGAACTATATGTATAAAATTTCGTTGATATATCACTTTATATAGGAGGTGAGCGTTAAAGCAGGCGGTCCACGCCCATTTTTTAATCCGGAGTTTAAATTGGTCCTTGAATTATTTGCGCAAAATTTCGTTGATGTGCTTGCTTTTTTATAAAAGATATGGGCTAAAAATTATAGACTGAAGTTACATAGTTATTTGTCCATATCTTTTTTTGTTTATAAACCAATTTTGCTCATTTTTAATACCAAAAAAACGTTACATATGACAAACATTTGAGCCAAGATTCGTTTCCTTAGGATGTAGACACTGAGCCCTATTTCAACGTCTTAGATTTTCACAGAATGTATATACATTATGAGGTCTTAGATGATTATTTTGACATGTTACACATTCAATGACAAATCCAATATACCCTAAATTTGTAATAAAATATATAAAAACTTATAATAAAAAATTTTGACACATTTTTTACTACATACCAAAATAAATCATATCAATATCTGCAGTATTTACTCAGATATATGCAATTAAATTTAACATACTTCTTCACAAAAATTGTTCGTGCTATATACACTTTTAGATATTCTATATAATATATGATATGTTTACCAGTAAATACGAAAAAAAAAATACTTCAATTACTGTGCTTCTATTTTCGTATTTTTGTAGTTCTAATTTGACTACGTGTGACTGTGTACGTGGCAATTCACTTTCTCCTAGGACATGCCCATGTTAAAGTCACTAGTCACATAGTTAATAAAGTAACAAGTGGTGTCCTAATGTAGTCAGTCAAGTAATTAGTTCGGTAAAGCTACAAAAATCTGTTGGGTATAAACAGCAAATATTTCTTCTGTTAATTTTGCTAAAGTTGCAGACACATATGAGTTGATACAAATGTTCATATATATATATATATCTGTGTGTGTGTATGTGTATATATATAAATAACATAATTGTAATTGATATTTACCAGGATTCTCTTCCAAACACATACAACCTACATATAATATATATAAAAAAAAACCTGAAGCTACAATACTGTAGAAAACCATAGAGCCATTGCATTCAAAACCAACCAGCTGGTCTTCTCACCTCTCCCAAATTCTATGATATTTGATACAATCATTATACTGGTCAAAACTAAGAAAATTGTATACACAAAATTAAAAATATCCTTCAAAGTATTTATGGTACAAGATTTATTGTGATGTTATATTAAAGGTATCAAAATTACCTTTAATATGACGTACCAAGACCAATTCCAAGACCAATTCTCAAAAATGGTCTTTTTAAAAATTAATAATAATAATAATAATAATAATAATATAATAATATAATAATAATAACAATAATAATAATAATAACAATAATAAAATATGTAATGGTAAAAATGTTTTCATACCCTCGGTAAGTGGCATTCTGGGACAAGTAACAGTTTACAAATTATTCCAAAAAATGTTATAATAAATACGAAATATTTATTTCAATTTGCATTGCTTCGTTTATAATCAAAGACAAAATTTGCCAGTTGCTTCCACAAATCATCCAAATTTAATGAAATTTGGTAACGCAAATATTTATTTATTTATTAGTTTCAGTGGATATAATATTATCCTTACAGACATCAATGATAATTTAATATACATAATTAAATTAATGCTACAAGATGCGATAATAAAATGTTATGCAATTTTATTTCCAGCTGGGTTATACTCAGACTGTCTAGTTTCTTCAAAGGTCAGCTACCTTTGACCGTTAACACAGAGCTTCCTTCTCCCTACGTGATACGAACAGCACCGAAGAGATGTCTAACTATGATAGAAACTGACAGTGTTATCAAAGTTAATTCTCATTTAGCTAACAAAGATCTGACGAGACAGACTCTTTTGCTCACGACCGTAGACACTCTATTATATGTATGGCTAAGCGGGTTTACAAATGTTTTTTCTAAACCTGAATACTGGGATGTAATCTGCTGAGATAAATACTTCGGCACTCAGTCGGCTAATTAGAATTTAATGAAAAATTAAATCTGAATACTATACGCAATCCGGCGAAATAAATGTTTCGGTTCTTGTTCGTATAACTATAGGTTTCTAGCAACAAAATACTATCCGATGAGATAAATGCTTCGGCTCTCAATCGGCTAACTAAGATCGTGTGAGCCACTCTATATACTAAATATAATACGACGAGCTAAATTCTTCGGCTCTCGGTAGGCTAAATACAAGATTTCGTCCGCAAGATACAATCCAATGAGGTAAATACTTTGGCCATTAATCGGCAAACTGAGTTACTTTATATACTAAATACAATCCGACGTGATAAATTCTTTAGCTCTCGGTGGCCTAACTACAAGGCTCGGCCTCCAAATACAATCCGACGAGATAAATTTTTCAGCTTTCAATTTGCTAATTACGACTACATGCCATACAATCAGATGAGACAAATTCTTCGGCTCTCGGTCGGCTGACTATGATTCGGAAGAAAGTACTTCGGTCGAGTCTGCAACTACTTTCATGCTTAACAGCAAAGTTAAACAAGATCGGTACTTCGGTTCCTACTCAAATGTATCATCCTAATCTTGACTGTTTATATTTAAATGCACATAAACTGAATGAGAATTATAAAGCAGTTACAATATATGTTAATATGATGATGGTGTTATATTTTAACTACACTTTACAAAAAAAAAAAAAAAAAGTACTCATAGGACTTTTCGTTAAAGCACTGACGACATGCGCTTATTTCATATTCTTTTGCCACAATTATTATTAGCTATAAATCTAACAAAGTTTTTTTACTTTTGCGAACAAATTTTTTGCAAAAGAAATTAAATTTTAATGACAACGATAATAAAACGTTATTAAAAAAATGTCACTGAAATTATAAAAGTTTAACATTTTCCTTGAATTCGTTGGTAATCATTATTGAAAACTAATTAAAGGAAACTAATAAAAGAATACGAATTAAACGGACTGCATTATTTAAATCTCAACGATTTCTATGAAATTGTAGAAAACAAGTAGCACGTAAGAAAATTGATAAAAGGAGGAAAATTAGCTGCATTTTATAATTATATAATAAAAGAAAATTTGTTTTTATAATCACTTCCTTCTTAGGGTCCACGAGAAAATGAAGGACATTAATTAAAGACTATTTAAGCAGAAAATTAATTTTTATTTCATTATATATACTTTACCTTTGGAAAAACTGAACAAAACTTATAATAAAGGGAAATTTATTTTTATAATTATTTTCTTGTTAGGGTGTCCACGAGGAAATGAATGACATTAATTAAAGACTATTTAAGCAGAAATTTGTTTATTATATATATTCTACCTTGAGGAAAAACAGTATAAAAATTGCATTGTATGAAAAACATCTTTAAATATAAAATGTTATTTATTCAAGTCGTACTCAACATCCTGGTTCTATTATTTAATTCTAAAGCTATCTTAATTTTTATAATAATCATTTCTACAAAACAATTTGTATGAATTAAAAAAAAAAATATATCGTGCGCAGAAAAATTTATGAGTAGATTTTTTTTAATGAATCATTTTTTGGCTTTAACACAGAGAAAAAAAGGACATACATTTTAAATTTTTTTTTATAAATGTTATGAATCAAATATTACTTTTTTCCCAAACTTTTTTCATAAAAAATAAATTATGTTCATAAATATTATTAAATTTTAGGAATTTTGCAAAAATTTTGTTAAATCTTTGACTTAGTTTTATTGGATAATAACAACAAAGATCTTAAAATGGCAAAATTCTAAGGAAAATTTAAAAAAAAAATAATGTTCAGAAATTTGCATAATTTTGCTCGCATTCTGCAGCACATTATTTTGTTAAAAAGCGCTTTTGTACTGTTTCCAAAATGTAAAAATGATTAAATATTAATTTTCTAACGAAAACTTCAAAAATTTTTTTACAAATTAAAATCATAAATAAAAATTTAAACAAATTTTTCAGTCTTCTTGACTTTTGATTTATTTCAAAAAATATAAAAAAAGTTTTAATGCTTAAGAAATTATGCTTAAATATTATGAACCGAAATCAATGAAAGTAACCCAGAAAAAACTTTGCTTTCCTGGTAAGCTAGCAGGTATAATTGGAAACAAAAAGAAACTACTTATTTTTAGTCTGACTAACTAATTACTTTTGTTCGAGTTGTCCACAAATTCATGTAGTTATTTTTAGACTCTAGGGATGCTCAAAAATATATATCTAAACGAAAATAAAAATAAAAAAAACTATGCCGTCAGTGAGATTTGAACTTGGACACAAATTAACCATTCATTTTTAATGACTAATATCTTACTCGCACTTAATTTTTTAAGCGACAAAAAAGTTTGTTAGTATGATTTTTTTAAAGATATTTTTTTATAAAACGAACAACATAAGAATGTGGTGGAACCAACAACCTTCTGGTTGCTAATCCAGCGCTCTAGCCAACTCATTCACGAGATTGCAATAGTACCACGCTATTGAGTACTTATTTATGTAATACAGAATAGGCAAATAATAATGACGCCTCATTACCGAGAAACTACTTTAATAGGTAGTTGCCATTACCGAAAACCAAAAAGTTTTTGCTGGGTAAATTTTTGTATTTATGTACGAACTTTTTTCTTTGAAATAAAATTGTTTGATTTTTATATACTATTTTATTGGTTGTAAATTATTTATAAACTAATACAAAAACAAAAAACTATTTCTAAACCAATAAAAAAACGAAAAGAATTTCTTGTATTTTGGCAACTAAAAATATAATAAAATATAATAAAATAAAATAAAACAAGAAAGAAAGATATAGTCGATCAAACCCGACCATATGATACCCCACACCATTGTGCATGTCCATTATAATTCGTGGATGGGTCTTATATTAGATATGTGGTCAATTGTGTACCGATACTTTTACTAAGTGTTAAATAAAATATAAAGATGACTCCCGAAAGTGAGTGGGAGGTAATTTATAGAGCGATCCTCATAAAATTTGTCACTATGATTTCTACTTATATAAAACTTATTTGTGTCGAATATAAACCTGATACTAACATGTATATGAAATTTTTGCACGTTAAAGTGATTTTCGGAAGCGGTTAGTATATGGGAGCTCTAGAAAATTATGGACCGATCTTCATGAAATTTGGAAAAAAATTGATACTTCCTTGCACCGAATTTCATTAAAATATTTCTATATTTAAGGCATTTATGATCGTTAAACCCTTATTCCTGTAGGACATTTGTATAGGGGCTAGGTGAAATAATGAACCGATCATAACCTTGTATCATGAAAGTCGCACGTGCCAAATTGCATTGAACTATCTTCAAAATTGCGACCTGTGCTTTCTTCAAAAGGTTTACATGGACAGCCAGCCAGCCAAACGGACGGACGGACATCGTTAGATCGATGGATTTTGAATGATTTTTTCTGTGCGTTACAAACATCAGCACAAACGCATAATACCCAACCACTTATGGTGGTGTGAGGTATAATTATAAAAATTTTGATATATAAATATAAAAAATTTAATATTTGGAGAATTCCAAAGATAAGTTATCTTAATTTTCGTATATATTTCGTAATGTAATGACTTATTTTTGTGTACATATTATCCTGGTGATTCAGAGTCATATGAAGTATGTATGTATGTATGAAGCAATACATCGCATAGAATATCTAAAAGATATATGTAAGGAGACCATTTAAAGGTATTTTGCAGAAATGAGTTTTAGCGTTGTGTAGTCTTGAGGACCATAACAAAAGAATATATGTTTAACAAGTTTTCAATCGTAAATTGTCATGTGCAGTACTACAGCGGAGTCTATGGACTATAATCAGACACCAGCACAATGCAATTTTATTTTCTGTGCTACTAAACACTTCAGCATTCGTTACTTAGTATCCATTAAGGTTTCATTCAAACCTAAATATTTAACTCCGTTAAAAAAATCTATCTAAGCTATAAATGGTAAGTAGAATTCATTTAGAAAATTTTTCAATTGATAACGATTCTGTTTTAGATCGATTTGATCACTAATAGAATTTGGATGTAGTGTCGTAGAATTTGCATTCCTGATTGTTTTATGCTTCTTCATACATGTATATTTTATCACAAAAATCAAGGCCAAAAATGAGAAATTAAATTTTTAGATTAAAGATATTGTAGTATGAACTTTTTTCTTGCTTAGTAGAGTTGAGAAATGTAAAACTAGATTACAAATAGGTTCACATTTGTAAAAGCTACAGGCTCTGATATATTTTTCATATTCGAGGTGGTCAATCCAGATAACAATATTCTGCAAGCCTAACTTTTTCTCTGTCGATGTCCTAGGTTTCGTTAAGATCGGTCTAACAATTCAAAAGATCCATATCTATTGCTATTTATTTTGCAAAAGACCCACTGTGATATTGTTGATAACTTTGCCTTAAAACGAAACTTTTTTCCCTTGATCTAGATTTTTAATTAATTATCTAATAAAGTTTTTAACATAAAGTTTTTGCTAAAGGAAAATTTTAAGTCACAGTTAAAAGTAAAACGAAGCAGTTTATCATGAACTCATATGTCGAATGACCAAGAATGGAAGGAGTTGTCTTACATTAAAAAAAATATGGTGCACGTTAAGATAACGTTTTAACATGAAAACATCAAAATTTGGTCAAAATCACTTTAAGGATACCTATAGCTGTCATATATCCTGTAAGTGAAACATTTAATAATATCCACAGAAACTGTCGCAACTCGATGAAATTTTGTATTTGTCTTATGTGAGTAGCTGAAATTATCTGTACAAAATTTTGATGATTCTCTCGATACGCCTGGCTTGAAAATGTCCTTGAAGGCGAAAAGTTGAAAAAACGACTAAACTGGACAATAGTTTACTATATATAATATATATATATATATATATATATATATTTATATATATATTTATAAGTAATAATCAAATTTGAAGTAAGGACGCATCAATCTGGTGTATCCGAGTCCACTTTTTAAATCTAGAGGAAACTGAGAATAATTACATAAATCCCTAAAAATATACCAAAACTTTGTTGAATGTCAATTAAAAACGTGTTTTTACTATGAAAATGATATGATAAAATGGAATTTTATTATTCCTTTGCATACAAACTTTAATATTTCATGTAAACAAGAGAAAACCCCATTTAATTTTTGTTTTTTAAATATTTTTATTATTTGAAATAATTAAACCCAAATATAAAATTTTAGGAAAAGAAACTTATGTTTTTGTAATTGTGCAATTAAAAAAATATATTGAATATCATTTGCATCATATAGTTATATAACATGTTTGCATAATGTATGGCATTGTTAATACTACAAGCTGATACACCCTCCTCCCTGATGTTAAGATGAAACACTCAACAAATTATGGTTAAATTTCCAAACTATTCTCTATTTTTTTTTTAGTTTATGAATTATTTTACTTACATGCCAAACCTATATTTCATCCTTTACATATAAATGACCACAAGTTTTTCAAACTTCTCCATTTATTCAATGGCAATTTTGCAAATTAATTTATGCCTGTGCCGACACATAATATTAAAGGATGAAGAAAGGGGAAGGGAAAGCAGCTTTTATGTAATCTAGACACTTGTGAAATTATTCCTTCCTTCCAAAAATTACCAAAAAAAGTATTTTTTGGTCCTTTTTGAGTTTTTTTTAATAGGCAATTAAAGTTTTAACTTGTTTAATATTTAGACCTTTTCCAATTGATTAAAATTAAAATAACGGTAAATCAAATGTAATCTATGAATTTTATAAAAACTTAGTCTAATCATATTTTTATAATGTAGCAAAACAATTTATGCATATATGGGTTTTTTTATAAACAATTTTTAATTTTATTAATCTATTACAATTTGCCTATTTTTCAACTTATTTACAATAATTTAATACCAAATGAAAACTTTCAAGTTTGAACCCACATAACTTTTAAAGTTTTCTTCTCATGTGTTGAAAATTGTGCTAAAAATCAGCTTTCATAACAGAATTTTTCAAAATAAATATGCAATTTCCTAAATCATTCTGCTAAATCTAGTAGAAAAAATATTAAAATGGCAACACTGTTACACAACATTTATTCTCACTGTACTTTTTGTTATTATGATTTTTTAAGAAATGGTAATTTTATTAAAATGTCCCTTACGAAAGGATACTTTCGTATGGTGCTACAGTGAAAAAAACTCTTGGAACTCTTGGATTTCAAGGCTTTAAAAATGTTTATCTCGAATACATGTTTTTAAACAGAATTAGAAAGATTTTACTCTTTATAAAAATTATATCGTCGATGCGCTGATGAAAAGTCCATAGTATAATTCTTTGATTTTTTTATTATCGCATCTTGTAGCATTTTTCTTCGGCTTCTTCGGCTTTACTTAGCAAAGCTGGTGTTTAAAATACCACAAAGGAGAAGCTGCTTAATAATAAATCGTAAAAGACCGGTTTGCAAAATGTTGACAAGTGAATGAAAGAAGCTGTTTTTATGCTTCCTTGAAAATTGTGTTTTTGTAGATAGCCCTTTTTTGAATATAAGCTCTCGATATTAATTAACATATTTTCCACCTCAAAGGAAGTACTTAGGGCTGAAAAAGAGCTGCAGTGTTTTTTTTTTTAATGTGTTCTTTTATACTTTTTCTTCATAAAATTCTTTAATAAAAATTCTGTTTTAGCCTTATTAAGAGATAATAAAAATGCTTTAAAATTTGTGAAATTTTAATTTTCTTAGAAATTAGTAACTATTTTTCACTATTTTGGAAGTAGTGAAATCTGAAATAACTCCCAATGAAATAAATCCCAAAATAAATTAAATAAGCCCCAACACAAATCAATTATGTCCCAATTTAAAATTATCAAATAAAATAATTAATAGGTTTTAGTTTCGGAGTTGTGAGAGCTGATGTTTTATATACCACATATGAGAAAGCCCTTTTGACAAGTAAAGTTTTTCTACATAAACGGCCTTTGACCTGGCGAAAGCAGCTTCTCCTTTGTGGTGAAGCCGAAGAAGCTTTGTTATGACTAATAATGCTACAAGATGCGATAATAAAAAAAAAATCAAAGAATTATACTTTGAACTTTTCATCAGCGCACAGAGGATATAAATTTTAAAAAGAGTAAAATCTCTTCAATATTACTTAAGCGGATATAACAGATGAAATTTTTACACGTTTCATATAGAATAGATAAATATACCAGAAATGTCATATTAAATGTAATACACGCCATTAAATAAGTATGTACATAATTGACGCTTACCATAAATTGGTTCTGCATTTACAAAAATATGTTTAAACTCTAAAGAATTAAATAATAAAAATTTAATTCAATTTAACACAATTTGAATAGTTGAACAATTTGTTAATTCAGTCTGTTTTAGTCTAAATTTAAACAAAATTTAATGAATTCAAAAGAAATTTGATTTTATTTTTTTATTTTAAAAGCGAATTAAATATTTAATTCTTTCAAACCTCTGATTACAACCAAACAAAAATTAAGTAAAAGTACATAAATAATACAAATAAATTGTGAAATTTTCTTCATCCATATTTATAGTCAAAAATGCAATTAAATATTAAAAGTAACAATAAAGTAAACCAGTTCCCGAATAAATTATTCTAACTCCTCACAATACTAATAATTTAAATTAGAGAGAAACTGAGAAGGGTTGCCTGCATAAACAAAACATATAACATTTTTTAAGAAAGATTTAAAATCGTTTTTTGGATACAAATATTTTAGTAACTACTTTGAGGGCAATTACTGCATCAAACGGAAATTATATGTATTGTCTATGTTTATTTATTTATTTTTTTTTAATTTTATATATTCTATATTCTAACTTTCATTTTTATAACCAAAAATTTAAAAATAAATTACAGTTTGCTTAGTTTTAAAATATTCCTTATTCAGGTGACACACGAAATAGTACCACAGAAATACATATCTTTAAATAAATGCGTAATTTTAGTATAACAAAATATGTATATTTTTTATTTCTTCAGGAAACTAAAACCAAGAAAAAATTAAAGAAAAATTGAATCATTCAAATTAAATTTTTATTCTCTAAGGAATTAATTCTCTGGGGAGTTAATTCAATAAGAAGTTAAGCCTAAGGTATTAAGTGTTGCTGTTTTTCACCGCCCATAAAATTAAATAAATAAATAAAAATAAACTGATCTGCCAACCCGATTGGGTTGATTCAAAAAACCAAAATTCAAGAAAAATATGTGTGATCCATTTATATAAGAACCAAATCCGTAGCTTATTTAGGATATCGGTCAAAAATGCCTTTTTGGTTGATATCTGTAACTAATGGACCGACTGAGTTAATTACTTCAGCAGAAAAATTCAGAAAAAATGTTCCGATTTTGTTTTGCAAAAACGAGGAGCTTTAAAAAATGGAAAACCGGTTTGAAATCCGCAATTTTTGAACCGTTTTTTTTTTTTTGAGTTTCAATAGAAAAATTCTGAAATAAAAAATTCTAATCTTTTGATATATATTTGCATTTCTTCAAACTCGTTTACTTTTGAGGTTCAAACAAATTTTAAAATTTTTTTAATGTTACATCAACGCTATTTAGTACCAATATAAGCGGGTTTTATTGAAACACAAATCTGATCGCGTGAATGAATTTTAGAGAACGGAATTAGTGTTATGGAGGTTTAAGATAAAAGAAATATAAAAAATTGCCAGAATTCCATTTTTAACAACATTTAAAAAAAAAATTACCACACATATGTAATGCACATCAATATATCTAAAATACAATTCAATAGCGATATCGTTGATGGCACCAAAAAAAAAAAAAAAAAAATCACGATCGTAGTGATTTTTTAACATTTTATTAAACATATTTTAATGAACAATGTATGCATAGATTTTCTTGTTTTTTAATTTTATAATTTTGTTTTTTTTTTATTTTTAATATTTGGAAATCAAAAAATCTTTTAAAATAATATTAATTAACAAAAAATGACCATAATATAGCTAAAAAGGTAGTTAAAATTCAGTAGTTTAAAAATATTATAAAAGTTCCGATATCAGTAATGAATGCACATGTGTAACCTACACAGACGTATATAAAATACGAATTAAAGAAGATTTAGTAAGTTTTATATTATTGAACATAATCGCGACTACAAACTTTGTTTAAATTTGTAGTCCCTTTAGAACATAGAGCAAAAAAATAAAGTGTAAATAGATTTTTGATATTTTTTAATTCCATTTAATTTGCTGACATATTTTTCACATCTTACCACAAAAAAAAAATATATATATTTAATTGATGTTAACAAATGAAAAGTTGCATATTTACAACAAATTTTTCAATGACAAAAATACACACCCAAAAATGTTAAAAGTTGCATTAAATTAATTATTTTTGAGTGCCACTTGTTATAGTTATATAAGTTATAATAATAGCTACAGTAAGCTTCTTGGGTGTGCCTCGATTATTTATAAATTATTAGACACCGCGATTTCAGATCATGTATTTTTTTTTTTTTTTTTTTTTTTTTTTTGTTGAAACCTAACTTTTGCTTAACTAAAACAGAATAGGTGTACACGTAGAGAAAAAATATGGTTGTTGGAACCATAATCGAAGAGCAACATATTGAACTATATGGTAATAGTAATAGTAAATATGTATCAGCAATGAAAAATAACAAAACAAGTCCTTCGTAATTTTTTGAAATGCAGAGAAGAATGAATGATTTCGAAATGAAAACTTAAATCACTCATAAATTAACCATAAAAATGTTTTTTTTTTTTACTTAATTATAATATACTGATCCAAACTACATCTACTCATATTCAGCTTCATCTAATTCATATTCATATCAACAAAAATTACATTAATATTAACAAAAGTCAAAAGGTCGTAACATCAACATTATAAACCAAAAGTAAAAAGTTGTAAAATTTGTACATTTAAGACAAAGTTTGTGCTTTATTTATTTTTGCTTTAAATGAACGATTAAAAAATTTTACTTAATTGCTTAACTTAGAAATCGTGGTTACAGCCTTTAGCATAATGTTTTTTGCTTCTGCTGTAGAAAATAAAAAAGTGTGGTTATAGCTTTTTGCATTTTGGGTGATGTTATGTAGAAAAAGGACTATAGAAAAGGAATTAAACTAAGTGACATATAAAAAAATACATATAAATATTTCTTTACTTAAAGAATGATATTACAATTTTACACCTGTTATTAATTTGCTAAGTAGCTGAAAAGTTCAAATTAAGCAACATACTTGTATAGAAAAAAAAGGAATGTAACAATCTCATTAAGCGGGTTTTTGTTAATTTTAAATTCACATTAACTTTTTTTAATGTCCACGTTTAGTCAACATTATACAACTAGATATATGATAATAATTTTTAAACCATAAGTTAAACTCATAGCATTATTATAATTATCTCTATAGCTCACTTTAATGCTACCGGCATTAATAATGTATATTTGCCACAGTCGGTTTCCTTCCTTTAGCATAAGGCCATAAATTTTCACGAGTGAAAATTTACTAAGAAAAAAAAAAAAGAAAAAAAAGCTATATTTCAAATGAATTTACCAAGCAACAGAATTTTGTTTTCACTAAAAATGTTTTAAAAAGAGATTGTTAAAATTTAATAATCCCCCTGTAGTTTCATGGTCATATACTAAGTGTTCATTTTGGTGCTCTATAATAAAACATTGCAGTTGGAAGACTATAAGACAAAAAAAAAAAAAAAAAACCGAAATACAAACACGCCATTTTACCATTAAGTGAAAAATAAAATGTACTTTGAAATGTTTTATATTTTCAGTTTGCTTAAATTTTTTGTAGTTTATATTCTATATATTTAGTAAAAATAACTGCTGGAATATTAAAACCATAAAAATATGTGTAATAGGAAGGCCACTACTTGAGGGGAAGCAAAAAAAGTTTTAAATTTATATGAAAATATTTAAGTGACATTAAAGATGAAATGTAAAATAAAATATATAAAAAATATCTATTACCAATTAAATATTAATTACCTCAATATCGTAAGCATTAAAGCTGGTTTTCTGAATCCAATGGGGTAACTGAAAGGCTTAAATGGTGACCTAAGAGGGAATCTCTAATCATAAAGTTCTACTCTGGTGATGAAGAATAACAATATTACGAACCCCCTAAATAATACTCTTATTCAGCAACTCCTTGTCACTGGGTATACACACAGGTTTTACTCCCACTTTTTCCCCATAGAGGGAGTCCGATTGCAAAAATTTGTGTAATTAATAAAAATCTTCCAAATTACCACTCGCATCGAAAAGTAATAATAGGAAATTTATAGAGAAAACCAAGACATTTAAAAAAGCACAGAAAAGACCATCAAATACCCACCTTAAAGTATACCAATCGACTCAGAATCACTTTTTGAGTCGATCTAACGATGTCCGTCCGTCCGTCTGGCTGGCTGTGCATGAAAACCTTGTGCATAAAGTACAGGTCGCAATTTTGAAGATAATTCAATGAAATTTGGCACGAGGGACTTTTCATGGCACAAAGACGAAGCCTGTTGAAATTGATTATGATCGATCCATTATTTCACCTAGCCCCCATACAAATGTCCTCCCGCAATAGGGGTTTAACGAAAATAAATTGTTCCAAATAATATATAAAATAGCTTCATAAAAATAAAAAAAAAACTTAAAAACGGAATTTAGAAATACCAAATGAAAAAAAATCCCAAGATTTGGAATTTAAAATTTCCAAGATACGGAATTTGTAAATCCCGGAATTAAGAGGATCTGGATTTCCCGTTTGGCATCCCTAGGTAGAACTTCATGATAGCAATTAAGACATTAACATATAAATGAAACGTTAGACCTTGTCTAAGTTGTTTTCGTAGTAAACTGTTTTAATGATACCAAAATTTTTTAATTCGTTTGGTAACTCAATAAATTCTGTTTAAAATCGGAAGAAAGGTACTAAATTTCCTTGTTTTAATGAAATACCTTTCGTTCAATTATTTTTAAAACACTAATATTCTTCTATTTAAAATTACCAAAATCATTCCACTAATGGTTGTGCGAAAAACTGCAATTTATTTTAACAAACTATTCCTTCCGATAAAAATTCTTATATGCATCAAATGATTTTCCAGATACGGCCATATGATAACATTAGTGCACTTTGTTTTTTAATGATTAATAACACACACTCACTCATTCGCATTATTGTACCGCTTTTCATCTGTTCTATTTCTACATATAGATAGTAAGTTCTATAATAGTGCTTTGGGTCCTTTAGAGAGTGTTTACTCGTACTACGAGATGAAAGATAAATGATGTTTTCTAAAAACTGTCTTAACATTTCCGCCAAAAACCACGGCACTAGGAAAACAGCAAAAGAATAACAATAGCAAAAAGCAGCAGTAAAATGTAAATAAAAGAAAACAATTTTACCATTAAAACCAAAAGTGCTTTCAGATCCAGTGTTGCCAGGGTTAGGTTAGAAAAAGTTACAGGTTTTTGTCAAAAAAGTTACAATTTTTCCTAAATAGTTACATTTTCAAAATTTGAAAAAATAAATGGCCATTAGATATGTATTTTCTATTTAGAATTTTCAAGAAAATAATGCAAAAATTTGCATATTCAGCGAAGTATTCGATATACATAATATAGAAAGTTCTTGAGAACGGCCGATGACCTTTATTAACGTTTAAAAATATATTTTAATTTCAACAATGCTGGAATCTTGATTTCTTCCAAAATATGCTTTAGAAGGTGATCTGATTTTATATGTTTTGTTAACTAAATATTTCCTAAACGTATGCATTTTAAAATATGTATTATTTTTTTATGTTGTTGAACAAAGAAAATAGTCGTCGGCACTTAAATAAGGAAATAGTCCTAGTTTCTTGTTATCGAGAAGAATATTCTGCCAAAATTTTGCCATGAATAAAACTTTTTAAAATGGGAAATTCAGTTGTGTGCTTCAGGCCAAAATATCAGGCCTTTTACAATTTAAAAATATTATTGGTAAAATCAAATGTAATATTTTAAATTATATAACAAAGATACTATTTTCTTAAATGTGATAATTTTTATATAAGGAAAACTTCACGACATTTTTCATTTGTACAACGTCAAGAGCTTCTCCACGGAGTCTTTCTCAAAAAAAAAAAAAAAAAAAAACTTTTATTTCTTGGATTCTAATACTGTTTTTAATGAAAATTTAGCTTAATTTACTTTTTTTTTGTAATTTGAAAATGTATTAAAATAACGAAATATGTAAGATCATTTGCCATGAAAATAACAAGATTTTCACGTACAAGAAAATTTTTTGACAAAGTCGCAAAAAACTTTCAAATTTGCATGATCTATGTACTTCAATGATATAATTCTTCTACATAGTACTTAATTTTATAGAAGTGTTAAAAAGAAAAAATTATACATGTTAAGTGTATTGTTCAAAAGTTACGAAAAATGTAGCAAAAGTAAACAAATGGCAACACTGTTCAAATCTTTTTCTCTTCGTTTTTGAAACAACCAAAAAAAAAAAAAAACGACGCTTTAACCAACCAACAGTCGAAAACAAACATTAAATTTTTATGAAATAAATATCAGGAATGTAAAAGTTGATACGATAGTACTTTTTTTGATACTATTTAGTATTAAAAAATACCGTAATACTCCCGCCAATAATTTGATACTCTGCAACTCGGAATTAAATTTTTTCAAATGACAATGTATTTTAAATATTTATTCAATATAATTACGGTAATAATACTTAGTACATTTTTTCTATTCAGGCTTTTGATTTTGATTTACCAGCATGTCATTCGGAAATAATTACGAAATTTTGATACACAATATCTTTGACAAAGCATTACAAACATACCGTGTCCCACCAAGGTGTTTTTTATAAAAACGGCTTTATTAAATGATTTAAAAAAATAATTATTAGATTTATTAATTGAAATTTGTTTGTTTATATGTTGACTTCATAATCCAAAAAATTATATATAATAAAAATATTACATTGTTTCCAATAAAATCCAGAAATAGTACGACTTTTCGTAATTTACCTAATTTTCCTCACAAAAGTATTTGAATTTTTAACACCTTTGTATTTGTAGACGTTAAACGAAATAATAAAAAATTTAAATTATTGCAATCTAGCCGTAACATAATATGTAAGATTTTTCTATCAGAGAGTGTCGTCAAATTGTCTCTCTGAGAGACTTATTTCACGTGTTGATTCAAATATTACTTGTGTCTACATTTGGCAAATTTATATCAAAACAAACGTCAAAATCAGTGCGAATATATACAAGGTAACCTTAGTTAAACAGTTGATTATTATTTTGGTTGTTACAGTTGTCATACTGCATATGTAAAAAACAATAATGAATACGACATATTGTTGTTTTTGTGCAACTGTTGCCACCTTCCACAAATTCGCGTTAAGTTTGACGTTTGTTTTGATAAAAAAATCTCTAATGTAGACACTATGTTAGTATTATAAGATGTATTATTAGACTGTTGTGATGAGATTTCTCTACACAATTATCTTATGAGATGAACTGTCAAAAAATACACATATATGATAGTTTCTTTGTATGTGTGCATGTGTATTTTGAAAATTAATGAAAAAAAAAACAATGTTTTTTGTAAAATTGTTTCCTTTTAATGATTGTTTTACATTAAAATAAAAAATACTTTTATAAAAATTGCTTATTTAATGGACTTAGAAGGTTGATATTGGAAGAGCATGCCTATTTTTCTTCTTTAAATGACAAATATGGTACTTTTTTATCATTATAGTAAAAAATAATAAGTATTTAATCGCTTACAAGATTTCTTTAATAAAATATCATATATGAAGCGTTCTAGTTGTGTATTATGGGGTATTTTTCCATTAAAAGAAAACATCTTAAATATCAGTCCCATTTTAATATTGTATGGTATCAAAAATTTATTTCAAAATGTTGAGAAATATCTTCCCAATATATAGCCAAATTTGGAGACTAGAACACTTGACTTGACGATACGTCTCCAAATATACCACGACATAATTTTTGAACTAACAACTTTCACAAGAGAAATGTTCAAGCGGAAAATTTTTAATTTTATTTTGATTTATAAAAGTAACATTAATAAGAAAGTTAACTTTTTCAGGTATTTTTATATTTTTATTCTGCCCCGACAGCTTCAAAGACTTGTAGTTATATAACTCAAAAAATACCTTATACTGTGCACCAATTGGTCTTGTAGTTTTGCACCCGGCATCCAATTTTATAACAGCTAATACCCACAGAAATACATTTTAAAAGTTCTGATAGAATATGTAGATAGAATATGTGAAGGTTTTTCATTAAAAAAAAAAATATATGAACCAATGTACACCAATTGGAATGTCAAACTTTTGAACTTTTACAGAAAAGCCATAAAGTCCATTTATTTTTTCATTTTTATTTTTACAAAATTATATAGGAAATATGTCCTGATTATTCCGAAGTTCTTTTTTTACAAGATATATGTAAAGAAACTTCGCTTAATTTCCCCAAAATTTAACAGCCAAAATTTGACCCCACCAAATTTATAAAAAGAATTAGTAAATGCTTAAAGAAAAAATGCCCAAAAATTTACCAAGTGTCTTTCGATTTTCATTAAAGTATGCAAATGGTTCATGGATATCTATATCTATTTCAATTATCTATATAGTTTTCAGTTCCGCGAAATTGTGAAAACACGACATTTTATTTAGCTCTTTGAAATTCTAATTATATTCTTATATTTACAAATTTAAATAATTTTCACCTTAGTTTTTTCCTTAGATAAACTTGTTTTTCTATATATTATATGTAACTTACAATGTTGTTTTTGTTATTTTTCGCTACGCTTTTAAGGCAGTTAAAGCGTAAAAGATATTTTTAAAAATGCATTTTAATGCAAGTGCATTTTTCGTTAAATATGCTATTTACAATTTTTGAAATCTACTTTGGAGGGCCACCCTGATCCGCTAGGAATCTGTACTCCTCCAAATCAACTCAAAAACAATCCATCTCTAGCCATGTGAAATATTATTGAGATATCTCGAACGGTACAGAATTATTAAAGAAAAAAAAAACATTGTGGAACCACTGTCCGCGTAGTATTGCATTTTGTTCGTTTAAAGTGCTGTCAAGAATAAAAGTGAGAAACTCATTTTAGTCGAATTTTAAAAGTTTTCTGTTTTTGCTCATATCTAAAGGCATAATTATAAAAAAAAATCAATTTTAGCACTACGAGAGCCAAAAAAAAAAAAAAAACATTTGAATATTTTTTTGATAACGAAAAAATATTTTCATTTTCCATCCCTGATAGATAATATGTAGTATTTACTCAAGTACATGATATTGTCTTGAGGATTGTTTCTCAAAAACTTCTTGCGAAATTGAAAGAATGAAACAATATAAACTTCTAGGTCATCTTTTTGTCTAGATTCTTTTATTAATGATTTCAAATTTCCTTTTTTTTTAGTCTTTAGTCTTTCTTTTGTGTGCGTCTTTCTATGAATTGTATTTCATGCTGATTTATGTGAGAACGACGAAAACATATTTTACGCTTTAACTGTCTTATAAGCGTAGCGAAAAATAACAAAAACAACATTGTAAGTTACATATAATATATAGAAAAACAAGTTTATCTAAGGAAAAAACTAAGGTGGAAATTATTTAAATTTGTAAATATAAGAATATAATTAGAATTTTAAAAAGTTGAAAATTATACAAAATCGTCTCTTTATTTTCTTGAAAGCTGCAAATACAAATTTACATAATCAAGTAGTTAAGATTTAAATATAAATCAATTTGATATCTAATTATAATATGGAATCGTAAGCATAAATACATTTATGATTATTTTTTTATTTTGTAACATGATACTTCGATGAAAAGTAGAAAATGTTATCTTATTTGATTTTAAATTTTTTAATGATACTTTTAAGGTAAAATAAAGCATATGAGTGATTCCATATCAAAACTAGGCATTTTAGAATTTAATGTCTCCGATTTCAATGAAATTCGCTATAGATATTACCTATTGGAAGTTTCGCTTAAATCACAAATTTCCAAACTGAAGACCCTTTCCGGTTAAAAAAAAATATGGCACTATAAACTGTTGATTTTTTTTCCAAAGTGTATATACTTCATTGCTCGTAATTTCTAAAATATACATTATAAAATTATTTATTAGTTTAATAGAAAAGGATATTGACTTTAAAACGACATGTAAAAAATTTATTTATTTTAAAAATTCAAAGGACAAAATCAATGATATAAAAATCAAAGTTCAATATATAAGAAACGGTATTTTAATTTTTTTTTTGAAAAAAATATATATTGATAAATTAATCTATTTTATATACGTGCCAAAATTCAAGTTGGACACTTTTTGGATTTAGGAGTTATGAAACAATATATAATAAAAAACAAATTTTTTGTATGCAAAATTTAAAATATTTACAAAAATGAATTTCAAAGTATTAAAAAAAAAAACTATTAATTCTACAACTAGTTTCAGAACGCATGAAAATAGTCTGTACTTGTTCTACTTTGGCGTTACGACCAATGATTTTTGTTCAAAACTGTCACCTCTAGAACTCGTTCTGTAGAAAAGTTACCTAGCCAGTGCGTTTTTTTGAGTTATGACGTTGTTACAGCAAATGAGCGATATGTATATTAGGATGGTCGCATTTGTATGGGGGGAAAATAAGGAATCGATGTTTCCAACAAAATTTTCGTCCTCCCGTATGCTTTTTTTGACTTTATTTTCTTGTTTCTCCCAAAGGAACAGGTGTATTTAATAATATAGCACACATTTCTGGGTAAGACAGAATATATGTATCCTAAATTATGCAATCTCCGACTTGTAGAGAATGTCGCCGTCTATTTAATGAGGCTAAGAGACTAGCCTCATTAGCAAGTTTAAAAACCTGATAAGAAATGCGAAACACAAATCCTGGAGGGCTTTCTGTAGCGGAGTAAATCGCCACTCCGAAACTAGTCGTTTTCGTAAAATTCTGGCATCATCACCTACTGTTCTGAGTTTCGTCCAGAAACCATGTGGCAGCTGGACAACAAGCGGTCAAGCGACCTTAGATGTCTTAATGGACGCGCACTTTCCTGGCAACCTCCTTTTAACTGAGTTCTCTGCGATACCTTCAGAGATCACCAATGATCACAATGGATAGCAGATTGAAATAGGCTCTGAAGAACTTTGCCCCATTTAAATCCCCGGGTCCTGATGGCATTATAGCTGCGGACCTGCAGTATAATGTAGATATAATAGTTCCCTGGCTAAGTCGGATATACTCTGCATACTTGACATGTTCTTATAGATGTACAGCGAATGATCGACCTACACCTTCGTAGAACGTAGATCAACCCTAACCTATTATCAGCTTAACATCATGCATACACAAAGGGCAAACCTCTTGAGACTGCATTACATTCGCTTGTAGGGTACATAGAAGAAGCTCTCGAGGTGGAGTTTTATCTCCACTTCTTTGGAAACTCAGAGAACTTGATACACTGAAGTTTAAGACTGTCGCTTACACTGACGATGTTGCGGTGGCTGTATCTGGGAAATATCTGGTTAGTATGTCTCACCGCACGCAAACTGCTCTGGGTCTAATTACTAAATGGAGTACAATTAGTGTCCTCAGCGTAAATTCAGAAAAAATGGAACTTAAGTCCATACTTATGTATGGTGGTAGTCTAAGGAGAAATCCATATACACGGAATCTTTGATAGGATTCTGCGTAGTTTAGCGATACTCATAACAGGAGTGCTTCGTATAACTCCATCGAAGGCCCTATTTGTTCTAATGAACTGACTGCCGGTGAATCTTATGGCCAAACAGATCGACATTATGTCGGTGACTAGGTGCATGGAATCATAGTGGAAGCGTCCGTTCTAGGATCCCTTAATAGCATTCCTTGCAATGTTGATTATTATATTTCCACACCGAATTTTTTAGCAGAGACTTCTCAGAGTTTTAGAAACTTATAACTCGTAAACTATGAGCGAGCGGGCAATAATTTTTACATTACTTTAATCACAAGTAAGAGTACTACTTAATCATTACCAACATTATTTAAAAATCAAGTGTACTTGGTTTTGATTTTGATTTATACCCAAATTTCGGCATTATTTTCTTTAAAATTTTAGATAGAAAATAAATACCTATTAGCCATTTATTTTTTCAAGTTCCGAAAATGTTACTTTTTAGGAAAAGATGTAACTTCTTTGACAAAAACCTATAACTTTTTCCAATGTTGCCAGGGGTATGCATATGTGTTGAAAAGGGAGGAGAAACAAAAACAAAATGAAACAAATTAAGTTTTGCAGAGAATCATCAACACATTTTGGCAACAAATCATTTTGAATTGTATTGAATTGAATTATGTGTTGCTCACAAAATATAAAAATTAGAGAGAACATTAAAGTTTGAAAATAATAGAATTAGAAAAATAAAATAAAAAAATATACTTTGGCTAATTAAAAATATTTTTTATTTTATATATTTTATTATATTCATTCTGTTTAATTTGTTTTGCTTATTATTATTTTTTATTGGATTAACTTTATTCAATTTAAGTTTTGATTTTTGATTTTTAATTTATAACTTTTAATTTTTATTTAATTTTATTTATTTAAATATATAAATATGTATACTACAAAAGTTATTTTTGCAAAAACATTAACATACATACATAGGTATGTATGTCTTTTTTTGATATTTTGCTTTTTTAGAAATCTTTTATAAACCATAATAAATAAGAGAGAACGAGTAATGTTTTGTTTTGAACTCATCATTTCAATTTAATTCAATTCAATTCAAGTCTTTTCATTTATATTAAGTAATGTAATTTATATTAAGTAATATAATGTGAGTGCATGTGCTACAAATCATTACTGTGAATTGAAAAACAAATGTATTATCGCATGAAGTGTTTTATATTTAATAAAAAAAATACACTTATTTTGGTACTAAAGTCGTTTAAGTTTTCCTCATAAAAGAGGAAAAGGGAAAGTATCTTTCGAAAAATTCTAATAAAATTCGGATTTATAAAAACGGAAAATCTCATTTTAGTATAACTGCCGGAGGATTATATTGTATTATTTTGGTCTTATTTCTTGAAATATTTCGCACATATTTGGACCTCGAGCGTAATTTTATATTATGCCTTAAATGTGCCTCCCAAAAACCTTTTTAATGATATCAAATTTTCCTTATTGTTCCTTTGGCAGAAATATGACAAAAACCCGAAAAAAGGATATTTTTTCATTTTCATCCAGCTCACGAAAGCATAATGCTAGGAAAAAATTATGAGAAGCGGTATCTTAAAATAAATGAAACTTTCATTTGAGCTGGGTACATCGATAACTTATTTATATTCTATTATATTATATCCTCTCCAAACAAAGGGACAACCCTAATGTATATACATACATACATACATATATATGTACAAGTAAATCATACACAGTTGATTGAATTTGAATTTAAGTTGAAATATTGATTAGAGTGCATCGATTTGCATTTAGACAAAAAAAAAAATGTTACAAATGTACCCCTTAAAAATAAAGATTGGTATGTTATAAACTAATCCGCAAAATATTTCGATTCAATTATTTCATTCACGTGAGCTGGTCTATTTTTAAATACCTCTAAAAATGTAGTTTTCAGTAAACTGCGTGCACAACTTTTTGTCAAAAAAATTACTACATGTAATAGAAATACGTCGCCCTATATCCAATCAGCAAACATTTTTTTTAAATTAATTTTCATTCTCGTGAAATAAAGATTTTAGTAAAAATTTGTATCAATTCCTTTTAAATACTATTTTTTTTTAAGTTTGAATATTTCTGACATTTTCAACAATTAGATCATTATTGGAATGATCTTATTCAGTACTAACCCTTTAGTAACAAAAGTAATATTTCCGCATCACCGGTTCATTATAGGTAAAGTTAATTTCTATTTATCAAAAAACTATAAATTCGTGCAAAATAACAACTAATCTTCAAGGACTTTTTTTTATTCGATTTCGCGGTTTTAAAAGAATTTATTATATTTTTTGTAAACTCCATGATATATAAGTATATTTAGTACTTCCATACAAATTATTTGCAAAAATTGGTGACTTAATCTATTGGGAGCTAAATAGATTTACAATTTTGCTATTAAAGGGATAATTACCCCTATAATTTTCAATAGTATCAGAGTAGACGTTTCCAATGGTACTCTAAAATCGAATAAAAGTTGAAAAATGTCTGCAATATATAGAGTTATATGTTTAAATAATGAAAATGTTGATATTTCGCGAATGAAAGGAGATTGTAACGGACGGACCTGTGCTATCTGTTGCTTCGACTATGCTCAGGAAAATTGAGAATGGTTCTTACTTCTATAGAATCAGACTTAAGTACTTTACATAATTATTTAAAATTAAGGTAGCAAAGCGAAACAAAAAAAAAAAAATATATAATAAATATTGATTTGAAGCCTACACAGAAAAAATTAAATTTCGTATTCAATAAATGAATTTTTAAACCCAATTATATTTTTAAATGAAAACGGGCATATCACAAAATTCTCAAATTCGTAAATATTTTATTGAATTTTTTTTTTTTATTAATATAATATTTATTAAAACAAAGAATTTGGATATTCTTACAAATTTTAATAATTTTTTTAATGGAAACAATAAAAATATATATGGTTTTTTTCAGAAATTTAAACAATATTTTTTATTAAATCAGTAAAAATTATTTATAAAAAAAAAAATTAAATAAATGATGCATAATTCAAGAATGTTTTCTTACATGTTGTTTAGTGCATTTATAACGTGTAAGGTAATATTAGGTTTTAATTTCTAATTTAGTTGAATTGTCAACTAAATGTAGAATTTATGAAAATAAATTTAATGTATGATGTCTACTATGTAGAATTATGTTTTACAATGTTTTGTTCAGGTAACGCACATATTGCTCCATTGTTACAATTAATTATGTTTTTGCAAGTTTTATAATACAAAATAGGTTATGTAATTAAAATTATGACATTGTTGCACTAAATGGTAGATATATACATATCGCTCATTACTCAAAAAAAAGTTTTAAAATGCCATTTATCTTAACAGAAAAACTAATGTCAAATTCTGTTCTCAAACAGTGGCCATAAAATATCAAGATAAAGCTTGATATAATGCTTATTTCTACATCATTAACTCAAAAATCTAGTTTTTAAGTTATATAGTTCTTGAAGTAAATGAGCGTGTGCATATGTAATTAAAATGTAGGACCGCTGAAATCATTACTATCAATACTTATGCTACAATCTTTGTTTCTGCAAATCATATCATATCTTTAGTCAAATCGACCTAAAAGAAATGATGTTTCGCATTACTCAAAGTGTAAGGAAAAAAGAAATTGAATCAAACATATGTACGAGAGCGGGTCAATAAGTCCGTGACTTTTCGAACTTCCCTCGTAGTTATATGAAATGCAACACTATTCCCATCAAGTACCACCTGTTAATAGACTACTGTCAAATTTTGAGCAAGTGTTGTCATTTACTTTGCGTAAAAAATAGGATTTTTCGAGGTCCTTAAAATAGGCATTTGTTTGGTTAATAATTTCATCATTGGAGCCTGAATCTCTTTTCACCGAGCCATTTCTTTAGGTTTGGGAATAGGAAGTAGTCACTAGGAGCTAAGTTCGGAGAATATGGCGGATGAGGTACCAATTTGTAGCCCAATTCATAGAGTTTTGCCATTGAGACTGCACACGTATGCACTCGTGCATTATCTTGATGAAAAAGAACTTTCTTCTTGGCCATATGGGGTCGTTTAATGCTGTAAAAATGTAAGTTTGTTAGTTCTAAAATTTTGCAATTAATTTTCTTGTAAATTTTTGGTTTAATTAGTTATTTGTTAGGTTACTTTTTATAGTTTAATTTGCATAAATTTCTTGACGGGTATAAGCAATTATATTCATCATGTTAGAAATTAGCCGGTTAAGTTATTCTTATTAATATTGTATAAAATCTTGAGGAATCTTGAGAATTTATTTTTATAGTTATATTGTTATTAAATCGATTTTCAGTCTCTACCGGAGACTTGATTACGGTCTCTGGGATTACTAAAAGTTTGAAAATTGCAACCATCAAAATATTTAGCTTTCCTTTTTCTTTATCTTTAATAAAATTTTCAAATATGATTTTCAAATTCTATTTTATATATGTTTTATCTGTTTCAAGTTAACAAATTTTCCTTTATAATCAAATTATTTGAAGAAAAATTTGAAAACAAATATTAAAATTTCAAAGGTTACTATACAAAATATTTATACTTTATTTAAAGCATATTTCGAAATGTAGACCTCACAAGTTACAAGAATTATTCAAATTCATATTCCAAGTGTCTCTATAATATTTTGAAATTATTATAATGCTGTTGAAAGTAACCCGTATTTTTAGAGATGGTCCAGCTTACGTAAATAAAAACATTCAGCCGTAATATTTTGAGAATCATACATGAACATACTTTTATTCATTTATAGAGAAGTACATCTGCAACTTTTTTTCGTAAGGCACTTTAGTATTCATGTGTATTTTAATTAAATTTTTATCAAAGTTTTTATGTTTTAAAGCTATTTTTCTTTAGGTTTGTTTAACTTTCAAATGTGTTGAAAATCTTCTAATCTTTTTCTATATTGGCTTTATGGTAATATTTTTTAATGTTTGTTTATATTTACGAGCATTAGTTTTTCAAAATATAATAAGAAAAAGTAAAAAAATATATATATATATACACCTACCACATATAATTTGTGAATTTTCTGTATAAATAATCTTTTGTTTTGTTTGTGGTAATAAAAATTAAAAAATATATATATGATTACCAAGGTGTTGAAACGCATTAAAAATTCTAAGCACTTGAAAGTAAATAATATATCTATATTTTAACAAAATATTCGGTTTAAAAAGTTTAATTAAAGGGTATATTATAAATTTTCCATTAGATTTATATACTTTAAGGCTTTTGTAGGAATATTTTTTGTAAGCAGAAATAATTTTTCGATAATCACTGAGCAATCGTTAAAAGAAAAAATATCTTACATTGCACAATGGGGCAGAATTTTTTTGAAATAAATCTGAAATTTCTAATCGGCTGACTGAATTTACATAAATTTTAAACAGACATAGCAGAGGAGAGTACAATTTTAAGTTTGGAAGTGGGGCCCCACATACCTCTCAGGAGTGGAACTATTGAGGTTAAAAATAGGATACCTCTGTTATAGAAAATTTTAACCGCTTGCCAAATTTTTGTTTTTTTTTTTTTTTTATTAGATTTCAAATACTTCTACACCTTCTAAAAAGCATGCTTGCGTGTGATATTTATCTCTTATAGTTTTAAAGTTATGAAATCTCAACTATTTCAATTTTACTAGATCTTAGTTCAGATTTCTCATTATATAAATCAATATTTTCAACCGATTGTGTAAAATTTTTCAGTTAGTTAAAGAATAATATTATTCATCTAATGAATCGATTTTGAATTTGAAAATTGCAAAAATTTTGAATTTTTTTGTGTTTTTTTTTTTTTGCCGAAAAAGTATCTAAACTCTTTTTCATTTAAAATAAAATTTTCCTTAAGAACATACAACGGTTTTATACTTTTCTAAAAGGTATCTTTACGGATATGACTATCAAATTATAAATGATCCCAATTACCCAACAGGACTAAGTATAAAATCCTTACCAATTTGACCTATTTTGTATAGAAATTTTGAATTTAGCATATATCTTCTAAAATTCCAAAGAATTGATCTACAAACACAATGTTGTTTTAGAAATTCTGATGTGTTCTAAAGAGTTTGCCAATGGCTTTTTCAAGACCTGCAACAAATGTTGATTTTATGGGCAAAATTCAAAAAAAAAAAAAAAAAAAAAATCAATTCTGGGATTTTTCGCTGGTTTTGCAGGACGATAGTTATAAAGTCAACAATCACCAAAAAATTCGTTAGGATATCTTAAGCAACAAAGATTTTGTTACAAATGCAATATTTGTTATTTATCCAAAATTCTTCTTCAATTTCAAAAATCAATAAAACTGTAGATTATATATATTTTTTTTTAATAAATTAATTTATCTAGCTGAAGTAACTTTTAATTGTATGCAAATAGATTGAAGGACCAAAACTATGCTGCTTTCAAGAATATTGTTGTCTGTTGTGTGCATGTGAAGTACGGATGCCGCTACAGTAGGAAAAAGGTGGCCACCTCGAGAGTGAAAAACATATCGGAGCTTGTTACTTTTAGAAATATAAACTGTTTTTATTTATTTTTACATTTCTAAATTCTACTAAAGAAAATAAAGATGAAAAAAAAACAGGCTTAATTTACAATAATAACACTTAGGGTTTAAAATCTATTTTACTTCAAAATTTTAATTTCTCATTTTATTAATATTAATTAATTAATAATTTTAAAATTAAAATTTTAAACTTGTTTAAAAGTTACAATGAAATTCTCTATAATTTTCTGAATTACACTGAAAAATACAATCTTAAAATCAAAATTTTGAAATAAGTCTCAAAAATTGCAACTTTTGGCAAAAAAAAAAAAAAAAAAATGCTATTCTGACACTTTTTATTATTGAAAATATGGGTGTTTTAGGAAAATTGCCTCGTGTGTTAAAAATATATCGATCTATCTAATCCAATTCGGAGAATTACAGAAATCAACAATCAACATTTTTTTCATGCTTAAACATTTGAAAATTTCTTTAAAAATGGATAGTTTTCGACTACCGCTGGGTGTAGGGTGCAAGTTCAAAAATTTTCCAGAATTACACTTATACTCTATCTTAAGGTCCAGTATTTTTGAAAATGTCAGCAAATATTGAAGTTTTTTAACATAATTTTTCAAAAAAATTAAAATATATAAATTTGTTTTTTGCCAAAAAAAAATACAAAAATTGAAATTTTTGCCACCAATTTAAAAATCTTTACTTTATTTATTATTTTTTTTTTTTAGTTATAGAATTGACATAATTAAAAATTTTTTTCTTTAGCTTAATTAAAAAAATTTTTTTCTTTAGCTTAATTAAAAAAATTATAGAGAATTTCGATATATTTAAAAAAAAGTTAGAATTTTTATTTTAAAAGTTATAGGGAAAAATAATATAGTCAAGGCCAAAAATGACAAAAAAAAATTTTGTGAAAAGTGAAATATCTTTTAAATCGGAAGTGATTTTTTTCAAATCAGTTCATATTTGTTAAAGTTACAAGCTCCGATATATTTTTCATACACGAGTTGGTCAACTTTAGCCCACTTCATAACTTTTCCTTTAGTCCGTACTTCATAACTTTTCCTTTGTCGATGTCCCAAGTTTCATCAAGATCGCTTCAGCAGTTTAAAAGAATCAGATTTATTACCATTTATTTTGCAAACGTTCCCACTGTGCATTGTATCAAAAGCAAACTTTGGTAGCTTTTTAACTCGAAACTAATTTAGAGCCACTTAGTTGTTTTTAATTAAATATTTTTACATTCAGGTATATGACGAAAACCATTCGTTTTCAAATCGAATCGATTTGTAAGGCTATGATGAATTTCGGTCGAAAAATAAAAAAATAATTTGAGAGAAATATAAAAATTTATTTAATAAAATCGAATAGAAAGTGATTTAAATCTAATTTTCATCATTAACCAAAACAATAAAATAAATAAATTACACATTTTTTCGATTCCGAATTGATTCGTTTTCGGAATCACTTTCTATCTCATACCTGATTGTTATTATTTATAATTATTATTATTATTATTATTATTATTATTATTATTATTATTATTATTATTATTATTTCTTATTGTGTCTACAATTTTATTTTGTATTGACAATTATTTATTTAAATAAAATTTACCTTAAATTCAGCAATTAGTTATTTAATCTTCAAAATTTCCATAGTTAGAAAACAAATTCAATTTGGTTTGAATATTTCTTATTTATAATGAAGGTAGTTAAACTGAAAGAGAAAAAAGAAAAATAATTAATTATTTTAAATATACCTAAATCAAATTAAAATAACAAAATGTTATTTTATTCTTTAATAGATATTAAAAAAATTTCATAACTAACTGTATAAAAAAACTCACTTTCCATGAAAAATATAAAGAAAAATTAAAAGAATTTGTTTGGAGAAAATAATTACAGTCAATTGTCCAGCATTCTTTATATGAATATCTTACGTTTATAATAGTTTCGTTTCAAAAAAAAAAAAAAAAAAATTACATGGATACCAAATTTACTTTATAAATCAGCAAAAATAATAAAATAAATAGAAGTCATTTTTAAGGAAGTACTTTTTCATTACTTCCAAAGTTTCAGTAACTTTTAATTATATGCAAATAGATTGAAGTTAATATCTACTACGCTCCTTTCCAGAATATTGTTGTCTGGTGTGTGCAAGTAAAGTACAGACGCCGCTACAGTGGAAAAAAGGTGGTCACCTCGAAAGTGAAAAACATATCGGAGATTGTTACGGTTTCTTGTTATATAAACATCATGCTAAGATATTATTAAACAGCGATTCAGATAAATTTTTTTGTTATAAAACGTTGAGCATTTAGAAATACTTGTTACTTAATAATAATTGTTTTAATCAAATGAAAAATATTGTTATGTATATTTTTTTAATAAAAAATATTTGTTTTCTATAAAAATTAAAAGTAATTTTCTTGAATTGACAAAAAAAAATATATAAAAAATATATTTTACATGACTTCCTAATCAATGAGATAACATCTTCCAATGACAAACCTGTGTTAAATTCATAGGAAATGATTCGAATTTGCATTACTTCTGGATCACAAGTTCAGGATCTTATTGATTTCTTTACATGTTCGTTTTTTGATAAATCAAAAAATTTTGATTTCAAATTAATCAAAATTGCCTTAGAAATAAAACATATTGTCTAAAACAACCAACTGGTTTATTTTAAAATGAATAAAAGTAATAGTAAACAAATTAAAATAATTAAAATGCAGTTATCTTAAGCAAAGAATAAAATTTTATATTAAATAGAAAATTTATTCAATTAAGTTCTGTAAAAATATTTTAATTAAAACAATCATTTGCGCATCCTTTCTCTTAAAACGAACAAACAATATACAAAATAATGTGAACTAGAGTGTAATAATCACAACAGTTATCAACCAGTTAAGAGTAGAAAGTATAAGTACAATGAAAACAAATAAAAAAGTAATAGTAGGTTAAGCCCGACCATATGATGCCCTACGACATTAGCTATAAACCTCAAGGTGAGTTTTGAGATTTTAAGACAGGGTATTATATGGGATCTGTTATTAATTGTTAATTGTTAATTGTATCATATTGATTTATGTATTTCAAAGTGATTTTTGAAAATGTATATCATATGGTAGGTACGTTAAATTATGGACCCATTATTGACCTTAATTCTTATTTATAAAGTATTTGAAACAAATATTAAATAGAAAATACTACTATTTATATGAAATTTATGCGCATTAAAGTGATTTTCGGAAGATTTACATAGGTACTGATTTATACCTATATAAATTTTATTTTTGGCGAATTTTATTAATATTGCGATTTATTTAAGGAATTTATGTCCCTTAAAATGCTAATAAGGGAAGGTCATTTGTATGGGATGTGGATTAAATAATGGACGGATTTTAACCACTGCTCATACATAGAAGGCTTTTGTGCCGAACTTCATAGAATTATACTAAGAATTGCCACCTGTAGTTTGATTACAGAGCTTACATGTATAGAGAGGTGGACGGATGGATATCGTTAAATCGACTCAGATAATGATTCTGATTCAATATATATTAAGGTGGGTATAGGTTTTTTTCCGTGCGTTACAAATATTAGCACAAATAATAACCCAATCACCTATGGTGGTGTAGGGTATAAATAAATGTTTAATATTGATGAAATAATTTCATTTTAGAGAATGTCTTTAAACGGATGCTTTGCGCGTTATAGCCTGTAAATTATAATGCGTTTCTTTATGTTCTGTGGTTTTTGCGGTTTAAGTTAATAATTTACATAAACTTTTAAATTGTTTACATATTCAGTTTTCTTCCCTTCATTTGTGTTCTCGTAATAAATATTCAAATTAGAAATGTAAATTTAATTTCTGCAGGGAAATTAATGGATAACAGGCGAAAATTAACAATATGTTAAATCATACAATAGAAAAATTTCAATTGTTAAATTAAATTATTTTAATTGATTATTATTATTTTTTTTACATATATATAAAAGTTCGCATTTTTAGAAAAGTATTAGAAAATTTATTTTTATTTATCAAACAATATTGTTTTTAAATAAAGCAGTTTTTGTTTTTAAATTGTATATTTTGAAAAACAGTAATTAATTTTTTTCGGTAAATGTTTAATGAATTTTTTTATGTAATTTTTTTTGTAATTAACATAATTAATTTAAATTAATTCACATTTAAAATATATAAGAATATTAAATATAATAATAAATATAAGAATATAAAAATACTAAACTTTATAAAAATTAGCAAATTTAATTATTTTCAAGTACTAATAGTGTACACGGAGACATTGTCACTGAAACAGTATTATGTTCTCATTGTTAACTTTCATTAATTTTAATAATACTATGTTCATGATAACAATGTTTTTGTTTTATTTTTATCATTCAATGTTTATATTTTATCAACATTTTAATATAGTAGACTACAAATATTTTAGGTTTTTGAAAATTTTTATCAGAAACGAAATTTTATTAATACAAAAAAATATTATTATTTCTATAGCCAATAAATATTATCAATCTTTTTCCTTGTTCTTAAACCATATTTTGTTATCAAATCATATTATTATTCCCATAACAATAAAATGTTACAAATAAATATGCTTTTTACAAATATGTTTGAAAACTTCATAACTTGTTTCTTTTTGAATACATTTTATTTTTGACGTTTGTTTTCCGCCTTCATTATAATTCCCGTTTAGTTTATATATGAATTAATATAAGTAGACAAGGCTTGATTGTATTTTCCGTGATTCAAAGGAAATGATATATTGATTAACTTTTAAATAACTTATTTTGTTCTGTCTTGTACAAATCAAATAAACAAAAAATTGAAAAAAATATCTGATCATAATAAAATAAATTTGAAACATTTTATTAGAAATATTGATATGTTTTTTATATAATATAATACGTATAATAAGATCAATTCATAATATAATAAAATGGAATCATAATATGGGAAAATTAAATCATAATGTAATAAAACCGGATCATAACAAGATAGCATTTGTATAGACAATATTAAAAAAAATCTGATCATAATACGATAAGTTATACCGTTTTTTGATAATAATATTCATATTTATCATTACTTATGATTATGAAAATTTTTACAATAACAATATAGTCCAATCATAATGTATTGCTCTCATATTATGGTCACCGCAACTATATTTTTTTCTGTGTGTGTGAATCTGATTATTTTACTGAATTAAGATACTATAATGATTATAAACTTTTAGGTATACATTAATATAACTAAAATTATTTTATTAAATTAAGCTATTCCTGTTAATTAATAATAAATATTGTTATAAAAATATATATTTTATAAAAAAATTTTTATCTTTTTTAATTATTCGTATAGAGTATTTTACTCATATCGCAGACTTATAACACCAATATCATAAGTAAAAATTACTTCTCGGAAGTTGCCTGTTATCTACATATACTAAAAATATAGAATCTATTGCCACATATTTTTTAATGAAATTCCCAGGTCTAAAAATGAAGTATTAATTGGCGATAAACATAACCTAAGTCATTACGTTACCTACTCATTATGAAGAACTTAACTAGACTAGTAATATTACCAAGAGGTGTAATATTTCAATAATCAATTATACATCAATATATATGTATTAAATTGTGTCTTCTTTTTAAAAATGTAGAATATAATTTACAATAAAAAATTAATTGCACACTTTTTGCGAGAAAGTGCCGAAAAGGTGTTGAATTGGTTTTTGTGCATATTATTCAATTTTAATTGTGGAATAAAATTTTTGTTAGTAAATATTTTCAAATGAAATTTTGTAACTAGATAGATTTTTTTATGCTTAATTTTGATGCTTAATTAATTATATTTGCTAAGAGAACTCCCTGAAAAAAAAATAATAATAATAATAAAATTTTAAAAAAAGGGATTTTTACTTTTCTTGCTATATCTTCCTTACCGAAATAGGAGAAAGTTCCAAAGTTCTACAAACACAATAAAATATGTAAAAAATATAAAGTTTTTTAAATCCTGCTTTACGATCTGAGAAATTAAGGCAAAAAATGAAAAATAATTTAAAAAACAGATCGAATTTGGGAAACCCTGGTTCTCGCAGGATTAAAGTTTTTAAATTTTTTTCCTTCATATAATTTTCTATAAACTTATCTTTCAGAAAAGTATAAATACTGTAAGTGTTATTTAAGAAAATGTTTATACCCCACACCACCATAGTTGGTTGGGGTATTAAAGTATACCAATGGACTCAGGATCACTTTTAAGTCGATCTAACGATGTCCTTACGTCCGTCCGTCTGGCTGGACAGATGGCTGGCTGTCCATGTAATCTTTTTACACAAATAATTCAATAAAATTTGGCACGTGGGACTTCCATGGCACAAGGACGAAGCCTATTGAAATTGGTTATGATCGGTCCATTATTTCACCTAGTCCCCATACAAATTTCATCCCGGAACGATCATAAATTCCTTAAATATAGCAATATTTCAATGAAATTCGATGTAAGGTGTAAGTTTTGTAGAAGTATAAATCTTTGGGTCAAATTTCATGAAGATCGGTCTATAATTGATCATAGCTCCCATATAAAACCATATTCCGAAAATCTTTTTAAAGTGTATAAATCACATAAACATGTTAGTAATAAGTTTATATTCGACACAAATAAGTTTTCATAAGTAGAAATCACAATCTATGAGGATCGTTCCATAATTTACCATAGCTCTCATATAAGCCCACTTTCGGGAATTACCCTGAAGTGCATAAATTCATATAAATGTTAGTATTAACGTAGTATTCTCTATTCGTATATTTTATTTTACACTTAGTAAAAATATCGGTCCACAATTGTCCACATGTCCAATGTAAAACTCTTCCTCGAATTTTGATGGATATGCACAATGGTGTGGGGTATCATATCATCGGGCTACATCTTTCTTACTTTTTTGATAAATGAAAAAGTATGTAACTACTTTTTTGGCAAAAAAATCAAACGGAGAAAAAACGACTTTTTTCCAAAATTTCTTTTTTGCACAGTTTTTTATTAGTTGTTAATAAAATGAAAAAGATTAAAAAAAAATCGGGTGAAATTTGGACTCGATATAGCGAAAAAACTTCATTAAGGTAGGTCAAAAAATAAAAATTTTAATCTCTGAAGCCCAATATCTCTTAAACTTAAAAAGATAACCTACATATACGTTGATGTTTTTTCTTAGAACTCGACTATCGGAATATACTTATGTAAAATATTTTAAATCGATTAAAATATAACGATCGTTTTTAATATTTTTAATACCCGAGATGTCCAAGTTTGAGACCTTGTGGAACCGCCCCTGTTATGTCTATATCGTCCCAACTTGAAACTTAAACTCATCTGCTATCTGTGAAAAATTCCATTGAAATTTGACTAGACTTTCGGAAATTCCAGATTTATTTCCATTTAATTTTTTGAATGATACACTGTAAATCCTTGCAAGTGCATAAGTAATATTAGGAAACTCAAACGGTTAAATGATTACTCTTATTGATTTCATTATACTTTTCTTTTTAAAAATGGCGTCCTTACACAAATATTTAAAAATAAGGTTTATCAAGCATTAGTTGGAGTCAAAGTTTTTTTTTTTTTTTTTTTTTTAAATCGGATAAATAAGTACGAACGTAAATGCTTTGAACCGCGATAGAAATTAAACTACAACGAATTTCAAAATTTTGAAGAACTTTGACGTAATGAGTATGTATACCGAATTTCATACAAATCGGAAATAGTGTAGTTCGTGAAGTGTTCGCAATTTTTTGTTTTTTTTCCTTTACCAAATCTGTTTTTTTTTTTTCTTAACTTTAAATCTAAAAAACTAATTTTATTTTAAGAAGAAATATTTTAGGCACATTAAACATAGAGAAATTAAAATTCTCACAGAAATCTTGTTGATTATTATTTTTAAAGGTATTTTTTTTTAATTAGCTCTTTATTTACTTTGCTTCACAAAATTCTTAAGATTCCTCCATAAGAATAAATTTAGATATTTTTAATATCCTGTTGACCACTATTCAATAATTTTAATCTTTCATTACCTACTCAATATTACAAATACATAATATTTAAACAATTTAAAGTCAAATGCCGACGATTTAATGTTTTGATGATAATGATCATCAATAATACAGAGAAAAAAAAAAAAAAAAGTTATATCTAAAAATATGTTGGTCTATAATTTAGTCAGAAACCCAAGAAAAATTCCAAATTATACCTGAATCTATAAAGTTTTGTTGGTTGGTTCTTTTCAAAATAAACATCTTTCAACAGCAAAACAAAGAAGATAAAAATATTTTAGAATTTAAGTTGTTTTAACAATGTCCTGAATAAAAAACAAATCTACTTTTGAAATCTGTAAGTTTGATGAAAAAAAAAAAAAAAATAAAATAAAAAAGACAGACAGGAAAGGCAAACAGATAAATAGTTAAAAATGCAAACATTCAAAAGGGAGGGGGAGTGATGAAAGAAGAAGTGATAAAACCACTTGCCTTAAACAAGCTTTGCGTATTATTTATTCTAGTTTTAAAGAAAATTTACTTTGCATAATAATGACAAAAATACATTTTCATTTTATCTACGACAAGAACAAAGAGAGAATGGCAAAATTTGAATGTGTTAGCGTATTTGGTTTGTTTACGCTCTTTATTACACAGCGGTTACATTAGATAATTTTTAACGCGAATTTATTGAAGGTGATAACAGTTGGACAAAAACAACTCTATGGCGAATTCAATGATGTTTGACAGCTGTAACAACCAAAAATAATAATAAGCTGTTTAACTGAGGTTACCTTGTATAAATTCGTACTGATTTTGAGGTTTTTCTTGATAAAGATTTGTCTAATATAGACACTACGTTACGAAGGTGTTTCAGTGTTGCCATTTTAGCATTTTTTCTGCTAGATTTAGCGGTTTGGTTTTGGTTTGAATTGTTTATTAAAAAAATCTTCAGGGTTTTAGCATAATTTTCAACATATGAGAAGAGAAATGTTTAGACTAAATTATTACATTGATTTATGTACTTTTAAAACTGAGATTTAAAATTCCCTTTACAAAACTTTGTGTTAAAAAACTTCATTAGATAATTTACTGAAAATCTAAATCACAGAAATTAGTTTCATCTAAAGGCAAGATTATCAAAACTTTACAGTGGGACCTTTTGCAAAGTAAATGTTAATAAATCTGGAACTGCTAAACTGACTTTGATGAACATCGAAGCTTGTACTTTTAAAAATATATACCAATTTTACATACTTTTGTTTTTAGTAGAAATTTTTTTAGTAGAATACACTAAACGAGATAAAGAAAAATAGCTTATAGCTTAAAATATAGTTGAATTCAAAAATTTAATTTTTCATTTTTGGCCTTGACCTTTTTGAGTTTTTTCTCCTTAACTTTTAAAATAAAAATTCTAAGATTTTTTAAAAATATAGTGAAATTTTCTATATATATTTTTTAATCATGTGCAATTTAGGAAAATTTTGAACGTACACCGTACATTAAACTGTTTTCGTTAATGATAAATTTTTAATAAAAGTTAAAGTTTTTATGTCTGTATAAAAAAATTCTGGGACCTTTCTTCGAATTAAGTTATATAGAACCAAATGTTTTTCAGGTTTTTGCATGAACCAGTTGTCTGAAATAACCCATATTTTAAATAACAAAAAATGTTGATCTTAAAAACATGCAGTAAAATTATATATCGAGGGCTTACATTATATTATAAGGACTTTCTGCAGATTTCCTAAAATATTTTTTGTTGTCAACCTCTGCGTTTTGAAAAGTTGATTCTAACATTTTTTTTCTTTTTAGAATTTTTGCATTCGGGCTTAAGTTCTTTATATAATTGTTGAAGAATGCATTGTAGAAGTTTTATTGGACACTCGGCAGAATGAAATGTATTTTTTAGTTAGTCACTGAACTTAAGCCGAAATGCAAATATTGTAAAAAAACTTTATAAAAAGTTTGAGCTATCTACAAAATATATAATAAGGGTCTTCATGAAAACATGCAAACCTCTCGCAAAATGTGCAATCTGTGTGCAAATTTGCATACTCGCAAATGAACTGTCAAAAATTTTATGGAAATTCATTTGCACAACACCTATAAATTTTTGCGTCTATTGGGCTCCCAATTTTGTGCTTTTTAATTGTGTGTTTATAAATCAGCTTTCTTTTGTTTATATATAAAAGTTATTAATAACTGCGATAAAAAAAATTATACTTACGTTTATTAAAATAAAATCAATGTTTCTTTAATTTCAACAAAATTTTTCAATTATTTACAATAATTTCATATTCTCTTATCCTTAATATTGCACAATATTTGAAAAGGGGGTTCATGAAACATATCGCGCAATATGCACAATTGTACAAATTGGAAAATTAAGGGTATAAGTGAGTACCCTTAATATCTTTTTAAATTAGAATATCTTTGGACTGCATTTTTTGTTTTTTTTTTCGATTTTTCTTTCGAACAATTTCTAACATTTCATCCAACTTCTTAATTATATATATATATACAGAAATATTGAAGTCTATAGATTTTATAAAACCAAAACTGTGATACTTTAAAGTTTGATATAGTCCTTATGAAAAGCTTTAAGACGATATACGAATTTTTAAATTCGGATAAGAAAAAAAAAATTGGCAGACGGCAAAGGTGTTTCTATGTCAGAGGTACCCTACTTTGCGCCTATGTGAAATTTAATCCAGCCGATTAGAAGTTACAGATTTACTTCCAAAAATGTTTGATTCTGTGCATTGGACCTATTGATTTTAAAAACAATTTTTAGAATTTCATTTGTCCGACATGTTTTTTTTTAGCAAATTCTTGGTTGCACATTTTTCAAATAATATTTGATATTATGACGTTTTTTGCCGGTTCTACAAAAATTTCTCGATTTAGCAGATTTTAACATATTAGCTTTAAGAACTTAGCATAACACCTCAAATATTTTCCGGCAATATTGATGTAGCTAGAACAAAACTATATGATTTTATGTTTTTTATATGCTCTCAATTATTTAGCTTCGTTAACTATCGTATTGTGTATGTGAAAATGTCGAAAACACTCGGCTCCGGAGTGTAATGGGTGCCGATGCCTGTTGTAGTCACTGTTGCCAGGAGATGAGAAAAAAAGAGGCTAAATTGAACTTTAAAAAGGCCAAAAAGGCTAAATGTCGTAAAAAGTAAAACAAGAAAATGCTATTTTTTTTAGTTTTAAAATTTATTTTTTCAGGCGCTCATTAGTTTTTGACTTTGTTTTAGATATTGTAATAAATTTATAAATAACACATAGAATGGCCGCCAGCAAAATATCCCAATGAAAAATCGCTCAAAAATTTGCAGACAAATTTCGGTTTAATATGAAAAATTACTAAATTTTTTGAACTGATTTTTCGTCATTTTAGAACTATAATTAATTTTTGATTAAGCATTTCTCAATTTTTATGTGATTTTTTGCTTCTATGAGATTTTTTTTAAATTATATTAATAAATAGTTCCACAGTTAATGAAGTAAATTAAAAAATAATTATAATCATCGACTTAGTAAGTCCATAAAATTAGTTAAGTGGTTATTGATTTGGAGAATAAAGATCCGCAGGCGAAAATTTTTGTTAAATATAAATAATCTCGGTTTTTTTGCGAATAAATAAAAAAAAATGCATAAATGGATGATTCTTTAAAAATAAAATTTGTAATAGCAAATAAGAAACTATTTCCTTTGTTGTTGAAACATTAACATTTTTGCCTTTTTTTAGGGCAATTTTAAGAATGAAAAAAGGTTAGAAAAAAAAACTAGAACCTAAAATGAAAATTTTGAGGCTAAAAGCAAAATAAAAAGGCTAGATTTAGCCCAAAAAGGCTAAACTGGCAACACTGGTTGTAGTAACTCTTTCTAAAGACTACCTTTTTTTTCTTTTTTCCCTTGCTTTTCTCTATACAACATTTACTAGACTTTTGCTGAAAATTAACTTTAAATATAATCTTTCTTAAAAGTTTAATTTTTGGCGAAAGATTGGTTATTTCCATCTTTAAAATTAAATTTTAAAATGTTTTATTTTAAAAATTAAATTATTATAATGTTATGGTTTTGGTAATTTTGGAACCACTGTACGTCAGGGTATGTAAATATGTAAGAAAAAACTACCCATGAAATGTATGGGATTTACAAAAGATTATATTTTGCTGGCCGCACTGGCAGTTTCTGGTAGATGGGGCTAAAAAAATAATATGTGTGCAAAAATTTTTTCGATCGATCCTAAACCGATCTGTCGACAATTTTTTAATATATGTAATTGACGTAAGGAAACATATAAATTTGATGATGTTTTACCTTAAAATAATAGTTATGTTTAAATCTTAATTTAGCATTCAACTTAGTAAAAGACTTTTACGAAATAAAACTAAATAATTTTGTTGGACGATCACTCACTCATACGATACTTATTAACCAGCTAAATATAGGTAAAATATTAGAAAAAAAATATTTAAAAATATTTTTCTATAACGAAATATATTTTAAACAAAATGTGAATGCATACTTATAGCTAATAAAGCCTTTTTAGTATATCCTTCAGAAACATAGCGGCGACTATAAAACATTAAATAAAACTGTAACCGAAAAATTGGTAATGTCACGTCTGCAAAATGGAAAAAACTTTATGACCTATAAATGCTGTAATAGCGTCAAAATACATAGGATGCAAGTTATATGGTTCATTTAAATATATATTTATATAAAAATAAATCTGTATTTGTTTCTTTGCTTTTTATAGACAGCTAAACCATTGAACCACAGCATCATTCTGTCGGCCCCGAAAGTAAAATAAGCTACTTTATTTTTCAATCGGGGCAGATAGAGTGGCAGACACCATACAAAACAAATTTTAATGGAAATAATGTTAGGTGGGAAAGGTCTAGGGGGAGTGGTAGCCTAATACGAAGTTAATCTTTACTGTAGCACAACTGAATAACTATAACAGTGAAAGTCTTAAAATTTTACAAAAATAATTTTCTTATCATGCTCCGCAATATTAATAATCGTATATTCTATTACGGTGAAGATTTTAAAATTTTGTAGTAATATTTTTGTTACTAAATTTCAAATTTGAGATAAGAATGGGACGAGGAATTAGTAGCTCCATACAATATAAATATTAACTATAACATTAATAGCTATATCGAAGCAGACTTAACACGGTGAGAAATATATTCATGATCACTGAAAGAAAACATGGTAGCCGAAGAAAAAGAGGATTTTCAGACTGTAGGACTGCAGACAAAATAACACGAATTGTAATTGTAAGAGAAAATCCCTATATCTCGGGAAGGAAAACGGTTCATTCATTAAATTGCTGTCAATCATTTATTAGAAAAGTTAAAATTAAAAAGCTCTCCTGAAGACCAACAGAGTAGAAAAAGTTTCTGAAAGGAACGCTAGAAAAATGTGATGGCAAAAGAGGGGACGAAAAGTATTGAGATAAATTTCTTTTAAAATTATGAATGCCGCCAATAAAACGTATGCATTGGCGAATTCTTTATAATATCGTGCGGGGTAAAGAAACTTAGAAATATTCGTAAATGAGTGACCTTGGAAAACATTTCTTCCTTTCATAAGAAAACATAAAGCTTCCTGATTTCGTTATTACAGCTGTTGAGTGATGTCTAAAAAAAATTTTCTTGGTATGTACCGAAGTCAATCTACCAAACTGTTCAAAACTCTGTTCATTTGAAAGGTATTGAGCCTTAGTAAAAAAATTAAGAACAAGAAGCAAAAAAAGTTGAAAAAGTGGATTGATTCCAAAAAAAAAAGTAACCGAAAACGCAATAAAGTTTCTCATAGAAAATATTCTAGAAAATATTAAATAGGTACAAACAAATAAAAATAAATTTTTATTCTAAATTTCAAACTTGAATACAAGAGTCTTTAATAAAAATAAAATTTTAAAAAGATATACTCGTTAGTTTCATTTTTATAAGCAGAATTATATTTGTTTTGTATTATTTTTCCCACTCCTTATACGTTTCATTTATTCACAACAATTTTGGTATTACAATTCAATAAAATCCGCTTACAAACAATACACTTACAAAATAAGAAATATTTTTCAATATGGTAATAATGTAATGTAATAATGTATTACTATCACAAACATCGTTATTGTTAAATATTTTAATTTTGTTTTTTTTTTAACATTTTTGTTGTATTGATTACATTTGTGTCAATTTTGTGATTATATTTTTGACGCAACAGGTTTTGTAATATGTTTTAGTTTGAATCACGTTATGGTTGCTAAAATTCTATCTACAACAAAATATTTGATTTTCATTACATAGACATAATATATTTATTATTATGACTTAATGACAATATTTATTTTTATTTTGTATGGACAACAATATACACTCAGCAAAAAAATATAGTCATTACAACTATCTAAGAGCAACATATTATGATCAGAATATATGACTAAAGCGCCAAACAGAAATGACAATTGTTATGATTCTATTTTGTTATATTGTTTTCGATTTTATGGTTTGCTTTTTCATGTTAAGATTCTGGTTCTACATATAATTGAACAATTTTACTAAGTTATTAACCATTCTATCAGATTATGATTTTATGTTATTATGTTATTATTTTATCTTATTATATTATTATATCACATTGTCATATTATGATTCCATTTTATCATATTATTAACACATATAGTTATCAAATCTTATCATATTATTACTTCATTTTGTCATATTATTCATATTATTATTCATATTATCATATTATTATTAACACATATAGTTATCAAATCTTATCATATTATTACTTCATTTTGTCATATTATTCATATTATTATTCAATGTTATTATATATTAAAATAAAACGTATTAATAAGAAATTATTTTTATAAATTTTTTATTGAAAATAATAGAGAAAAAAAGCTAAATAATAATAATAATAATAACAATAATAATAATAATAATAATAATAATAATAATAATAATAATAATAATAAATAGTTACATATTATTTGTTCATTAATTATATTCATTTGTATCAAAATATGTGGTTTAAACGCAAGATATGTTTTTTTAACAAAACCATTTAATGGTAGATAATGAATCACACCAAGTACAACCAAACCTTGTCGTGTATGAATTAAATGAGAATTACAATAAAGTTGGAAAAGAAACATTAAAAATAAAATATATTTAAAAACAAACAAGTTATGGATTCTTCCACTAAGTTTGTGAAAAGAATAAGTATTATATTTATTTGAAACGTTTTATTGTCATGAGAATAATAATATTAATATGGTTTAAAAACAGAATATGGTTTAAGAACAAGAAAAAAGACTCCAAATATTTAATGGTTGTAAAAATAATAATATTTTTCATACTAATAAAATTTTGTTTCTGGTAAAAATATTTAAAAACATATAATTTTTGCAATCAACCATATTAAAATATTTATGTAGTATAAATGTTAAATGAAAAAATTTCAACAAAAACATTGTTATCATGAATATAGAGTTATTAAAATTCAAGAAAATTAACAATGAGAACAACATTTTATTGTAGTGATAATGCTGTAACCATGTTTTTTCTCTGCATGTAAAGTAAGCCATAAAACCTTTTTTATTGCTACATATTGCATTAATGCTTTAATTGCTTTTGACACTTTCTATTAATAAGCTTTTTTTTAACGAGTTGTCCCCCACCTCTTATAGGAATGAAAGAATGATTTTCATATATATATATGATAAGTTTTTTCATTTGTCAAACCAATAGTTATATGGAAAATTAATTTTAAAACAACAAGCTATTCATTTTTTTTTTTTACAATATGCATATTTGGATTATGTGGGAAATATTAAATGCTCATTAAAATGTAGGCGTTTTCATTCATTTATATATAAAGAGCCAAAATAAAACCCAGGAATATAGAGACATATAATTTCAACTGTATGTTTTTGCATCATTAAAAATATGCAACTAAGGCCATGGAATCACTCGCAAAATATATCATCAAAAATATTTCACAGATATTGCAAATGTTTTGTAAAAGAAAACAACATCAACAAAATTCAATAAAATGTTGGCTGGAATTTATGATAAGTAGAAAATAATATCCCAATTAAAAAAAAACTTAATTAAGAGGATATTTTTTATATAGTGGTTACGTTTATTTCATTAAATGTTTGTGTAGTCTGAACATACTTATATGCTTGCAATTATTTAAATATCTAATATTCGATTTAATTTAACTTGTATCTAATGAAGCATAAAATTGAAGTGTTCAAACTGTATAGACATAAATACGTGTAAAATATTATAGTTTGACATTAAAAAAAAAAAAAATTATAAGATATCACTCTAACGATGCGCATTAATGAGTTGAACACTGGAAAAAATATAAAAAAAATAGTTCATAAATTCATCGGCAGTTGCCTACCAGCGCACGTTGGGTTGAACAGTATCTAAAATGATGATTAATTCAATAAATTAATTAAATATTGCAATAAATTTTTATATTGGGTAATAGAAGACGCAATTCATTATCATAATCATTAAAATTTATTAGTATAAATTTTGTGGGTATTTCACTTAAACTTAGTTTCTTTCATTGTTTCTTAATAGAAGTATAAAGTGTTATACATCATTAGAAAGTTTATAAAAATGGGCTTATTTTTATGCCAAATTCATTTAATTTCTCCTCATATAGAAACATTTGTATATGAGGAAAATTATAATTCGAAAAAATCGAATTCAAACAAGGTCGAATTTTACAAGACCAAAAAAAAATGTTTCCGTACAACTGCTAGAGGACTATATGGTATTGTTTTGGTATTATTTTTTAAATATCTATATGTAAAAAAAAAATTAGAATAAACAAAATTTTTGTAAAACAAACTTTCGGACTCATTTGGACTTAGTCCAAAACTTGTATGTCATTAAACGCTCATCTTAAAAAGGGCCTATCTTGCGATACCAAATTTTCCTATTGTTCATTTTGTAGTAATATGAAAAACATTCAAAAAATCCCGAAAAAAGAAACCTTTTAATTTTAATTTTGCTCACGAAAGAATAATATCAAGATGAAAATTTTGAGCAACGTTATCTTAGAATAAATTTTTAAAATTTTCATTTTTTAAATTTTCATTTAAGCTATGATACTTTTCCTTTTGGAACCACCCTAATGTATGTATGTAATACTTATTATGTTATTAATAATACAATAAGTATCAATCAATAATCGATGACAGATTAAGCTAAATTCAAAAGGATGACGAGAGTACAGACAAAATTGAAACTTCTTTGAAAGAAAATTTCAATAAACACATACATACATGCCAAGAATAACACGTCAAAATTTTTATTTGTTATTTACTATTTTTCTAAAAATACAAACACACAGAAAAATTATTGATTAGAAAATGGCTACAACAATATAAAATTAAAAAATAAAACCAATATTTTATAACAGTTATCAAAAATTATTAAATGTTACAAGTTTTTTATATTTATAATAATTTAATTCTTATTATGATAGAGTTGGATTTACTACAAAAGTAAATTCAATCAGATTAATCAATTTACGTTTTTGTATAATTAATTTAAGAAATTTAATCGGTGCCACTGAATTTTGTTTAATATATATACAATAGGAAATATATTTTCTTTTAAGAAAAAATAGATTCCGTGTTTACAACCGAAATATTCGTACCATTTGCTGACATTTCAAAAATAAATTATCTATAAAATAAAAAATTTTGTGACCAAATAATATTTATACCCTCCACCACCATATGTGGTTTGTGCAGACCTTTGTAACGCATAGAAAAAGTTAACCAACACCCACCTCAAAGTATACCAATGCACTCAGAACGATGTCTGTCCGTCCGTCCGTCTGGCTGGCTGTCCATGTAAAATTTGTGCGCAAAGTACGATTCGTAATTTTAGAGATCATTCAATGAAATTTAACAAGTGGGACTTCTATAATACAAAGAAGAAGCCAGTTGAAATTGGTTGTGATCAGTCCATGATTTCACCTAGCTCCCATACAAATGTCCCTCTGGAATAAAGTTTAAACACTCAAAAATGCCTTAATAATATAAGAATATTTAAATGAAATTCGGTGCAAAGAAGTCCTGTATTAGCATAAATTTTTGCACCAAATTTTATGTAGATCGTAACTTCCATATAAACCCCTCTTCTGAAAATCACTTTAACATGAATAAATTCTATACAAATGTAAGTATCAAGTTAATATTCGATTCAAATAAGTTTTATGTAAGTAGAAACAATATTGCCAAACTTTATGAGAATTTTAATTTTTATTTTTACCATAGCTCCCATATAAACCCACATCCAGGAGTCGCCCTAAAGTGCATAAAATCATCTAGATTAGTAATTAGTATTTGTATGTTTTATTTTATATTTAGTAAAATTGGCTACAGGTGTAATATAAGTCTCCTTCACGAATTTTTATGGTCTTACACAACGGTGTAGGGTATCATGTAGTCGATTTTGACCGTTTATATCTTTCTTTCTCAAAATATAATTAAAAATACATATATATTTATGATCTTTAAAGTAGCCGTTCTGAATAGTTGTGACTGTAAGTATATACATATTTTAATCCCATCCAATCATATGCTAGAAAAATGAAAATCCAAGTTTGATTTACACTCCTTAGGCAGCAAGATTCTGCACATATCTCGATTTCGAAGGAAAATATTTCCTAACCCTCAACAAATTAACTACAATAATAATTAAGCATCGATAAATAAGAGTCATTAATAATATTCCTACATGTGAACTTTCTTTAAAAGTGAGTATTAAATTTTTTATCTATTGGATACACCTATTTATTGGGTAATAATTCGATTTAGCACGGATGCCATTAAATATCAAAGAAATTTTCTATTTATTCTATCTTGATATGTAGTCCTTATTGCCGAAGGTAAACAATACTTATAAAACTATTCCTTTGATATGAACACATCAGCTTGTTTACAGCAGTCAATCGTATATTAAAGGATTTAACTATCGATGGTTTATCACCCTGTAGTGATAAACTACTCTTAATTGTGTTATACTACTATACACAAAAAAAAAAAAAAAAAGATATGGCTAGATCTTTTTAAAAAAATTATTATTTAGGTTTAAATAAAATTTTATTAAAAAATTATTTGCTTTCAGCATTTCGTTTTAGTAGTTTTAAATTATTTCAAACCCAATATGAAAAAAAGAAAACATTTTTTTTTTTTGACAATTTCATTAAAAATAATAAAAAATTATAAAAATATGGAAACAAATAAATTTGAAAACTTTTAGAGGTAAGTTGCTTTTATTTTTAGTAAGTATTTTCCAAATACAATGATATTTATGTATCTTCTTTTCTAGATCATTTGAAGCATATGTAATGGAGAAATATTAACGTTCAAATATGTAGCAATAAATGTAAGTAATATTGTTTTATTATACAAAACCATTATTATCTCGTGTTTCGAATTACCAATATCCGTCCTGTACACAAATACTTTGTATGTTGCTAATCAAACATTAATATAGTTAATTTAATGAAACTCAATATATGAGATTACAAACATAGTTACACCAAGGTCATAAGAGCACATAAAATTCATATAGCGAAGAAGAGAAGTCGTTTCAGCAGACTTCCTAAAGGTGGAGTATCTTTCAAAATAGTGCACCACTGACATGTAAAGTTTTTTTTTTTTTTTTTTTTTTTAACCACACATACGTGAGTATGTATTTAGCAATATTATTTGTTCAACCGTATTCTTATACTGATTTATTTAACCATCCGGATCAGTGTTGCCGGGAGATGAGAAAAAAAAGCTAAATTAAACTTTTAAAAAGGTCAAAAAAGGCTAAATGAAATATTCTTATATTTTTAAGGCACTTTTGAATGTTTAAACTTTATTCCCTGGGGACATTTGTATGAGGGCTGGTTGAAATAATGCACCGATCAAAACCAATTTTAACATGCTTCTTCCTTGTATTATAGAAGTCCCACGTGTTAAATTTCATTGAATGATCTTTAAAATTGCGAATCGTACTTTGCGCAAAAGTCCATCCAGCCAGACGGACGGACAGACGTCGTTTAGAAAGTGATTCTGAGTCCATTGGTATACTCTGAGGTGGGTGTTGAATAACTTTCTCTATGCGTTACAAACGTCTGCACAAACCACATATGGTGGTGTAGGGTATAAATATTATTTGGTCACAAAATTTTTTATTTTATAGTTAATTTATTTTTGAAATGTCAGCAAATGGTACGAAAATAAGGCCAGAAAAAAGTTTGCATATTTTTTTTTTAATTTTAAAATTTATTTTCGTTCATACTCTTTCATTTTTGATATTTTTTAAAGATATTGCAATAAATAAATAAATAAATAAAATATAAAACGGCTTCCAGCAAAATGACCCAATGAAAATCGCCCAAAAAATTTCTAACGAAAATTTAACCAATGGCTTAAAATGATTTTTCAACTATAATTCGTTTTTGATTAAACATTTCTAAATTGTTGCATGATTTTTGGCTTTTATTATATTTTTTTTAATTGTATTCATAAATAGTTTCTATTATTAATGAAGTATGTTAAAATAATTTTTATGTATAAAAACACGTTGCTGCAGTGAAAAATCACTCAAGAAATGCCATAGCGTACTTTATAGGCCTTCTTGAGAATTTTATAAATCCCGGTATAAAAGTACATACATATTGTTTTTCTTTTGTTAATATTCTATTTTTTAACATTTTTTGGGAAGTAAAAAGACCAGGCTTTTCAATCGCATATATTTTTTATGTTTTGATCAAATATTAAAAGAACATTTTTAAACAACATCTAGGAAACGTAAAATTATTTCCACAATTTTTCGAGTTTAATCCCTTGTTTTTATAAAACGAACGAAAAAGACATTTCGACAAATTGTATGGAAAACAACAAATAAATTTTAAATTTATTTGTTGCTTTCTATATAAATTGTCGAAAGGAATTTCTTGTTCGTTTTATAAAAACAAGGGGTTAAACTCGGAAAATTATACTTTAGTACGAACACTTAAATACATATAAAGAAATATACAGGAAGCACAGAACCGTACAGAAAAACGTTTAAATATTTGAACACTGGAATTTCAAATGAATTTAGGTTTTTTTACTTTAGATATTTATTACAATTCTTTTTTATTTTTGCTCTTTCAATTCAATTTTATTGTGTGTGTGTGTGTGCCATATGTATGTATATATATATATATATATATATATATATATATATATATATATATATATATATGTTTACAAATTACATTTATTTGTCTTATTGTGAGACCCTACAGCTAAGTAACTGCTGAATATATTAGTATTATTCTCAACTATGTATATGATTTTTAGTTGCTTAAATTCTTTGCCATACAATTGCAGGAAATTATTTCCGATATAATTCGATCGATGATGAGTTTTTTTTTTAACCAAGATTGTAGAAGATAGCTTTATAAGTTGTATTTTGATATTTCAAAGAAAAGAGATATAGATTAGAGAAGAATATGGAGTATATGTGAATAATTTTAATTAGGAAATTATTTGGCTGTAATTTTTGAATATTGTGAATTTCGTCGCAGATTTCTCGATGCCAAATGGTCAATCATTAAGACGTTTTGTCGTTTGCATTACGGGAACTAAAACAACAGGACGAGATTATCTTCCGTATGAAAATATATAATATATATATATATATATATATATATATATATATATATATACAGATTCTTATCAAACATTTTTCGATTTGCGTCACCGCGCGACGCCAATGACATTAACAAAAAAATTATAAAATGAAAATATAAAAAATATTAGTGCATAAAAACTAAAAAATATTATTTGAAAAGAAAACAATTTCCGAATTTTTATCAAATTTATTTTATATTAATCGATACTGAACATGCCCACTTGGGTTACTTCTGTGACCTGTCCCAAAATTAGTTAAAAGGGGACAAATTCTCTCCCAGGTCAACGCAATTTTAAAGTGAGATGTCCAGCTCACACAAAGTGTTAGTGTTAGAACTAAAATCGGTCTCCATCAGTTCGAACCAGTGCTGTGACAGATTTTGTGTTAGTTCCTTTCTCTGCCAAATTCAAAATCAAGGGTAAAGATTTTTAGATATAAAATTTAATTACTCAATAAAACAAATTAACTAAAAAGCTCGATTAAAAAATAATAATAGGTTTATATTTTGGAAAAAGATACAAATTTTTAGATAAATGTAGGTAAAAATTTTTTCAAGAAAATAAAAAAAAAAAATTTTAAAAAGTATCAATATCAAAAAAAAAACCAATTTAAAATAAGAAAAAAAAAATAAATTGGCCAATTTTTAAAAAATTACGAAATTATTTTATTTAAGTCTAAAATTTTTGATAAAAAGATACCAAAAAATTAAATTTATATAGTAAAGAAAAACCCTTTCCAAAAGGTACATTTTCCAGAATAAATTATTACACTTTATTTGGAAATCCTCACTAAAAACATGATACTAAAATTTAAAGATATATAACGTTCGACACAACTGTTTAAAGCACTTGATTTATTTGATTTACATTTGTATGTAGTATACACTGGTGCATATTCCTATAAACGCACATCAATTTTTTTTAATCAACTTACCAAAAATTAGGCTAAAAAATAATTAAGTTGCAACTATTTAATTTTTTAAATTATTTATTGACTTCACAGTCAATTTTTCTCAAGGCTTGTTTAATTAAGAGTTTTAACTCCTTTATTGTCATTATGATTTCATGCGGTGCATTTCTTAAGTAACCTTACGGGCCATGTACCCCCACAGATTCTCCATTGGTTTTACCATAAATGAGAGAAGATCATCTGCCAACAGTTTATTATAAATTGCACAGTGCAATTTTAGTTAGAATAAAACATATTTTTAATATTCCAGCAGCCCAAACCATAGCACTGCCTCCACCGAAATTGCGTTTCGACGAACGAATTTCGTTCGATCTGAAATCATCTCGATAGTCTATTCATTTCATGTATTTGCTCGCAAATTTTAAACGACTTTCGTTATGATGCTGTTTTAACATCGGATTACATTTTGGTTTCTTCCATTTCACGTTAACATATGTTCGAAAATGTGTGCAACATATTCGGAAGAGTGACAAGAAAGTTATATTTATTTTTTATTTGTGTAGCATATAATTTATTGCAGGTGGCATTTTCTTTTGTTTTATTAATATGCCTTTTTGTTAAATTTTAATTATCTTTTGTTAGTTTTCTCACTCCGTATTTCTGCCATTTCTTAAGAAAGCCTCGAATAACTGCTTCCGAAAGGTTAATTTTTCTACCAATATCTTTGTTAAAATAGCCTTGATCATGAAAAAATTGAATTTGTATTTTTTTCTGGTCTATAAGAATAGTTTCTTTAGGCATCCTTTGAGCTGATGAAATTTCCCAATTAAAACAAAAATATTTCCGATAAACAAAGATGTTGTCATTTCACCTTAAGTGAAACAAACAACTAAAACTATTAAAATTATATTGAAATTATCACCAATGTGTCCTGATTGCTAAATTAAAGAAAACAACAAAAGCAAGAAACAAATATTTCTTACATAAAAAATTACCCTCATATCGCGAGTTATTGTAACAACACAATATTCTTTTTGGTTAAGAGAAACGAATATACCTTTAAGAAAAACAAAAATTTTAAATGCCTTTATAGGAATATGCACTAGTGTAGAAACAAATAAATAAATCTAAGATGTTTTCGATATAAATCCAATACACACATGTCAAAAATCAATTTTTTTTTACAGAAATTCTAAAATAATAATTTAAGAAATTGAAAAAGGGAAATGTATTTTATAAATTATAACTTAGCAAGAAGTGTTATATTATGTTATATTAATAAATATAATGTAACAACTTTGACAGTGTGACATACCATTAAAGTTGGTAGTTTAATATTATTTTTAGCATTTTTTTTTTAATAGAGTTAGTATTTTAAAAGCTGTATGCCAGCAAACAGTTTTTGGTTTTCGGTAATGGCAACTACTTATTAAAGTAGTTTCTCGATAATGAGGCGTCATTATTATTTGCCTACTCTTTATTACATAAATAAGTACTCAATAGTATAATAGCACAGTAATACTGCAATCAAATGGACGAGTTGGCTGAGATCAGCAACCAGAAGTTTGTTAGTTTTTTATAACAATATGTCTAAAAACACATTTTATACTAAAAAAAAGCTTTTGTCACTTAGAAAATTAAGTGCAAGATGGTATATTGAGTAAGACGTTAGTCATTAGAAATGAATGTTTAATTTGTGTCCAAGTTCAAATTTCACCGACGAGAAAATTTTTTTGTTTTTTTCTTTATTTTCATTTAGGTACATATTTTTAAGTACCCCTAGAGCCTAAAAATAACTACATGAATTCATGGACAATTCGAATAAAAATAACTAGTTATTCAGGTAAAAAATAAGTAGTTTATTTTTCCAATTATACCGCAAATTTTTTGCTGGGATCTCATTATCAGAAAAATATGTAAGAATGTTGTACAATGAAAATTGTAGCCTAAGATATGTATTTTAAGACCTTTATTTAAAATTTTATATTAGTAGTAGATTTGTTGTTATTTTTGAATTTTGTGGTTATATGGGTTGTTCATCAAGATAACATATAACTTTGAAGGACGAAAAGTTATGTTTGAGCATGAACTTGCACGTGTAAATGTTCGCCAAAGCGTTAATTTTATATAACAGTTTAGATAATCCCGGCGTTTTTCGGCAAATCTTCGTTTGCAATCTTTAATTTTCTTTTAGTTAAATTTTGTAAACTTGAGCGGACATTTATTGGTTTTAACAAACAATTAAAAGAAAACTTTATGTTTTAAACTATGGGATAGTTTCACTAATCAACAAAAATCTAAAAACTTAGAAAAAAAATTAACATAAAACCAAAAGCAAAGAAGTAAATGTCATATTTAAGAAAAAAAATATGTCTACTATAGTCAAATTATGTCTTCGATACAACCTCAAAAAGACACTAACTATGCTTTTAGAATTTATATCATAAAAAGTGAATTTTTGATTAGTGTGCCATACAATAAATACACAGGCAAATTATTTTTTTTTTTTTTTTTTTTTTTGGAAATTTTTGATATTGTTGAATTAAATAAATGTTAGACAAACACCCTCTTTATGTCAGTCAATCACTCATTTCTTACCCCCACCCACAAACCTTTTTTAATTTCTTCGAAATAAATACATATGTACATATGTATGTTTGATTGCGAGTAAGGAAGTAGAAAACTATGGGAGTATGAATGTTTGTAGCATATTAAATTTATGTTTTAAATAAATAATAATCATACGTTCCGTAAGCCCAAATATAAACATTTATCAAAGTAGATTTTTTTTAATTTTAATTTTAATTTGAATAGACAAAATTAATTTACACCATTTTAATTATGATAACCAGAGAAACTACATATATACTCTAAAAAAGAAATTTATGCGCATTAAATATGCAGTAAAAAATGTAAAATATGCTCTAAAACGCGTCAATATGCAATTAAAAAAAAGTTTATAATTAAAAAATATATGCTTTTTTAATAATATTTAATAAATTTTAATAATATTTTAATAAAACACTTTTTATTTAAATGTTATAAAATAAGGCAAAACTGAAATTTATTAACTGTGTCGAAATTTGTTTCACCATTCTTTTTATCAATCCACATAAAATCATTACTAATCTTCCATTTGCATACCCATCTAATTCTAGACATTATGATAAGTTCAGAAATTATCAAAAATATCATATGCTTTCATTTAGAAAAAATAAAAATATATTTTTTTTACAACATTAACTAATGTTATTTGGCCAAGTCTAAAAGCAAATACGTCCTCCATATTACATTTCAAAAATAGCTTTAACGAACATCAATTAAAAATGCCTTAAATAAGCTCAATTATTTTGTTTCTAAGTCTTCAATCTTGCTGCTACAAGTCAAGCTACTCAGCAATAAAATGGCATACATTAAAGTTAATTTTAAGTACTAAATATTTTTGGTTTTTATATTTTTAAATAAAATAGAATTTGAGAAAAAATTATCCTTAAAATGTCAAAATATGTTCTAAGAGTATTAGATATGCTCTAAAAATAGCAAAATATGTTGTAAATATGCACTAAAAGTTGCTAAATTCAAAATTCCGCTAAAAGTAAAATATGCAAAAATATGCATTTACAAGTCGTTGCCAATATGCTTTATTTGTTCACTAAATATCTAGGAAAAAACATGCAATTGCATATTTGTGGTTTCCCTGATGATGATATATACAATATACAAAAATAAAAAAAGATTCTAAGATTATTTAAATTTAAAAGTTGTTTGTCTATTGAAAAATACAAAATCATCTATACAGGATGTATACATTACTATATCGGGAAGTGTTACTTAAAACAAAAACTAAATGCATGATTGTGACATTTTTTTTATTGAAAAACTTTGCAGGCATTTTGCTAGGAATTCCCCAAGCTTATTTTTCTTTATAAATATTTTTACGCTATTTTACTATGTAAAAATGTATTTATACACCAGAGAAATCGTATAAACAGACTTACAGTTAAACTTCTATTAAAACATTAGATTTAAAAATGTCTTAATGGTATTTGCAAACATTAGCGGAAACATATTCATTATTAGAGCATTAGCATTTTTCAAAGCAGCATTATACATTTACATTTTACATAACATAGTTTAAGGCTGGCATATTGAAATTTAAATTTATTTTTACACAGAAAAAATTTTGTACATAAAACTAATATAAATTTACTTTCATTGATTTCTGTTCATAATATTTAAGCATAATTTCTTAAACATTAAACATTTTTTTATATTTTTCCAAATGAATCAAAAGTCGAGAAGATTGAAAAAATTGTTTAAATTTTCATTTATATTTTTAATTTGTAAAAAAATATTTGAAATTTTCTTCGAAAAATTTTCAGTTTTTTATGATTTTTAGCTACATTTTAGAACAGAACAGAAGCGCTTTTTATCAAAATGATTTGCTGCAGAATGCGAGCGAATTTATGAAAATTTCTAAACATTATTTTTTTTACAGATTTTCCTTTGAATTTTGCCATTTTATGACGTTTTTTTGTTATTATTTTCATGTATATATACTTTCATTTACCATTTGCAATTAAATCTAATAAAACTAAATCAAAGACTTAACAAAATTTTTACAAAATTTCCTAACAATTTAATAATATTTATGAACAAAATTTTATTTTTTATGAAAAAAGCTTGGGAAAAAAAGTCTTGTTCGATATGATATTTATAAAAAAATTTTCAAATATATGAATTTTTTTTCTGTGTGTTCATCACCTTTTTGTAATTACTTCTGAACACCATGTATAAATCATAATCGAAGGTCTTTGTTAAAAATTTTCGTTCAAAAAGTTTATTTTTGAATCGAATTGTGGAGAGTATCAAATTACTCATGGAAATACCTCGGTTCTTTTAAATATTAAATAGAATAAAAAAAGTATGATCGTATCAACTTATCCATCACTGATGTAGATACATGCTTATACAGAAAACAACAACAACAACACTGCGTCATTGAAATGCTTCTATTACCAACAAGAAACGTCCAACGTAAGTATTTGAACAGCGAATAAAATAGTTCTTAATTTGATATTACGAGTACAATTTTTATTTTTACAGAATCATCCATTTAAGCATTTTTCTATTTATTTACACAAAAATAGAGATTATTTATAAATACCAAAATTTTTGCCTGCGGCACTTTATTCTTCAAATCAAAAATCACTATTTAATTTTATAAATTATTATAATGCACGATATATACATATGTGTAAATTATCAGTTAAATAAAGTTACTACTCATATATTGCATATAATCTTGATAAGAAAAGTGCTACGTATGATTTGAGGTATATTTAGTAAAAATCTTAAATAATATTTGATAGAAGCTTTGTACTCTATAGAACAATAATTAACCATATATATATACATACAATTAACCATATATAAATATTTTTTATTTACACATACACTTAACTTAATTAAATATATTAAGTATATCTCCTAAACTAAAGTCCAGAAAAAAATATTTTTTTGCGCAACCAAATTTTGTTATACTAAAATTATGCATTTATTTAAAGACACGTATTTCTGTGGTACTATTTCGTGTGTCATTTAAATAAAGAATTCTTTTACTACTAATCAGGAAGGCTATGATTTGAATTTCTTTCAATATAAACGGCTAGAGAATTTTTAATTTGATAATTTTTAAATAGTTTTTATTCAAAATGGGATGTGGTAAGGCTCTTAATAACTCTGAGAAAGAAAAAATTCTGATTTTGAAATCTCAGGGCCAGAATCCGGTCTAAATAGCCAAAAACATTAATAAAGGAAAGACAGTTGTGTACAATTATTTAAATAACGTGGAAAGATATGGAAAAAACATAAAAGGGCGGAAGAAAGTGGCAACAACTCCAAAAGAAAGACTTAAAATTCTTAGAATTGCAACAAATTCTGCCATATCGGTATCAAAAATACGTGAAAAAAGTGGAGTCAGTGCCAGTCTAAGAACAGTTCAAACGTATTTTAAAGTCGTGCCCATATATAGTGCGACGAAGACTGCAAAAAAGCCACCACTTAATGAAAAACGCAAATCACAACGTTCACAGTTTGCCAAAAATACAATGACATGGTCCGACAAATGCTTTAAAGTTGTATTTTCCGATAAAAAAAAGTTTAATATTGATGGTCCCGACGGGTATAACTATTACTTCCTTGACTTAAATATTAAATATTTTAGAGCCGCCGACACAGCCGAGAGGCGGAATAATGGTATGGGGTGTCATTTCGTATTATGGTACCATAAAATTGGTTTTTGTATTCAACAAAATGACTGCAACGACTTACAAACACATTCTGGAGGAAGCATTTCCAAAATTTAATGATTTCTTTGGACCCATACCTTGGACGTATCAACACGACAACGCTCCGATTCATACCGCCAGAGCAGTAAACCAATGATAATAAATTAGTCAACAAGGTGTTCAACTTTTGGATTAGTTCCCATATTCACCAGACCTGAATCCAATGGAAAATGTCTGGGGTTGGCTTGCAAGAAAAGTTTATGAAATAGGAAAACAATTTGAGACGATAGAATCCTTAAAGGATCAAATAACGGAAGCATGGAGTTCAATTTCGCTAAATTACTTAGAGTGTTTATACAAATCGGTGACAAATCGCATTTTTGAGGTTATTTCTAAAAATAGTGGAAGTAATCATTACTAATTGAATGCTAGAAGATAATAACTTTCATTTTTATAACATAAAATTTAAAAATAAATTATAATTTGCTTAGTTTTAAAATATTCCTTATTCAAGTGATACACGAAAAAGTACCAGAGAAATACATGTCTTTAAATAAATGCATAATTTTATTATAACAAAATGTGTATATTTTTTATTTATTCAGGAAACTAAAGCCAACACTTTGAAATTTGGTTGCATAAAAAAATATTTTTTTCTGAACCTTAGTTTAAGAGATATACTTAATTAAAATTAAAGAAATGTAATTCCTTATTCAAGTGGCAGGCATTGTATAATGGAAAAAGTTATCGAAAGTCTCTGAAGTTTAAGAGTCCGTAAAATTAAAAGTAACTTTGAAAAACTCTTTAGAGATTAAATCAATCTGATGATATCATCATGTTGCTATTGTTATTTTGAAATTTATATGAGACTTGTGCACTTTAAAATGATTTCTTGAAGATGGGCTTATATAGAAGTTACGATAAGTGTTTTACCAATCTTTGTGAAACTTGGCACACTGCCAAATGATCGTGAACAATTTAGTGAGATTTTCCATATATATATATATATATATATATATATATATATATATATATATATATATATATATATATATATATATATATTTGGTGTTGTATGGGAGATACGGTTAATTAAAGGCAGATGCTAACATTTTCATGGTATTTATACACGGTTAAATTTTTTTTAATTTAAACTATGATCAATTATGCAACAAAACTCTTGAAATTTAATAGCATATCTAATGCCGCTAAAAATTAATATTTGCATATTCGACAATTCTAATCACTAAGGGTTATGTAGGTAAAATAATATACCGATTTCAATCGTTTTCGTTTCGTTTTTAAGTCTAAAAAATTGATCAAGTAATATTTAAAATTGCAGCCAGAACATTTTTAAAATTTTATAAAAGTTGAAATGTTAGGGGATGAAGCTAAAAGATATAAATTTCATTATGATGGTTTTATACCCTTTACACCTGTGATGTATATAAGTTTGTCATTCCGTTTGTAATTTCCACAATTTTTGTCGGAAAGCAAAAAGATTTATGTTTTTTGGATCCTTATAAAAAATTATGTTGATAGGACAATGTTCGTCGGTCCGTCTGTTTGTTGAAGTGGCGTTTATGAAGTCCACCGATAACTGCCATATATAATATATACATCAAACGATCGGAAATCCTTTCGAGAATTTTTCTGTTGAAATTTAGAATGCAGAAAAAAATTTTCCCGATTTTGTTTTGCAAAAACGAAGTCTCTAGCTTATATATATCAAAAGAATAGGAATTTTTCCGAAACAATTTAAACTAGCAGAGAACGGTTCAAAAATATTAACGAAAGATTTTTCGATTTTCTGAAGCCATATAGTTATAAGCTAAGAGACTTCGTTTTTGCAAAACAAAATCGGAAAAATTTTTTCTGCATTCAGTTGGTCCAATATTTATAGAGGTATCGGCTATAATGTATTTTTCGTTTATCCGTTTGAAAGTTTTAAAAATTGCGCGTAAAATATGGACATGGCACTCGATCAAGTTCCAACATGACCTATAACATTCATAATCTGATGGAGTGGTATAATGATGTACTCGTAATAAAATTGTTCAATTATATGTATATTTAAAATTATAACATGAAAAACAAAAACCATAAAATCGGACACAATATTACAAAGTGGAATCATAATAATTATTACTTATAATCATTTCTATTTTTCGCTGTGATCATATGTTCCAATCATAATATGTTGGTCTTAGATTATGAACACAACAAATATATTTTTTCTCACTCCTTTTATTTGTCCTTAGTTTGATGCATTAAAATTCGCTAGATTTAAATTTCCAGCGATTTGAGTAAAAATTACATAAATTTGAAATGTTTTCTTCTTATTTTGAGGTTTATGTGTCATACCAATATTGGATTTTACTCTATTTTTTAAAACAAAAAACCCTTGAAAATAAAAATTAGTATGCAAAAATAAAATTCCATAAAATTGAGCCTTTAAGGTATTTTTTCGGTGAATTAACGGATTAAATTATTTTTATATAAATAGATGTAAATTGGATATTAAAGCAATAATCAAAAAAAAAAACTAATTTTGAAATATCAGGTTTATAAGCTTCAACTATTAAACTTATTTTTAACAAATCTATACTTTATATTTTATTTATTCCTTTTTACTATAAAGAAATCAACAATTTTCATTTCTATGAATTCAAATACAATAATATATTGTATGTATTACTAGAACATACATTTATACATTTCTACATACGATATCATAAACTTAAATTGCAATACAACAATATATTGTATGTATTACTAGAACATACATTTATACATTTCTACATACGATATCATAAACTTAAATTGCAATACAACAATATATTGTATGTATTACTAGAACATACATTTATACATTTCTACATACGATATCATAAACTTAAATTGCAATTTTTTATTTTTTATTTTCTATGAAATAATATTTTTATTTGAATTTAAACATAAAGACAGTTATTTATTTTTTATTGACAGAAGAATATGTTTGTTTTATTGGCATTTTTAAAAACCTATAAAACCATAATATTTGTATGTTTGTTATTGTTTGCCAAAAACAAATTTTATAATCCTTTTGAAGCGTATAACAAACTGATGCATATCTTGTAGTAGGAGTTATAAGAATATTGTTTTCCATTTATTTTTTTTTTAATAGCTTTAACAGAAAAAAAGGTTAAAATGTTATTACTTTATATGAAAAATGCAAATTTTATATGAATTTAATTTAATAACTGTTGACCTTTTACGTGTTTTAATATTTTATATTTTTTATGAGTTCCAAGGCGTGTTTTTTTTATACATTCATTTATAAACTCATATATTTATATTCATATTATTATTTTTTCCTTTTTTTATTTTTTCTTTTTAGGCAATATTATTTTGTAACAAATATGAAAATTCAGAAAAGAAACATATAGGTATTTTGAGATATCATATCATGGAAATCAAGAGCAGAAAATTCAGGAAGTTATTGAGTAAAAAAACAATATTTTATAAGTAATAACTCTTCAACTTTATTTGATTTCACAGACATACAACGTTTTTTTTTTTTTTTTTGGTTCCGAGTGATCAAAAATAAGTCAAAACATAAAAATCAATGTTTGAATAATTTTGATCTTAATGTAAAAATGCTTCATTTTCTAAATCTGTTTTCAGTGAGTAACTGGGTAATAAAGAAAACAAAAACAAAAATAAAAATAAAAGAACTAACAGTGCTAGGGAAAAAAATCAAAAAAATTTGTTGAATTGATTACAGCAATTCAATATAGGCTATACTGATTTACAATCAGTAAGGTTAAAAGCTTCAGCAAGATTTACAATCTGTTTAAAGTGGTAGGAGTTAACCACTGCTCAGGGTCAAGTGAAAGAATATTTTCTTGAAAGTTTTCACTCGGAAAATATAGGTACTACAGAAATCTTGGATTACAGCCAAAATTAAATATTCAATTGGAGATAGTAAATAGGAATTCTAGAACTGGCAAGACAACACGGAGACTTTACGAAACAGCATTTTCGCAACAAAGAAGCAACAAGTTTCTTGAAAAAAAATATATATATAAAGTGAAAAGATAAGTAATAGAGGAACAAAAGTAGAATTTGATTAAAAGTGTTGTTATTTTATGTAAGAACCTGGGACACGACTGAGTTTATCCCAGCTGCAAACCCGGGTAACCGGAGCTCCCTTACAGCACTTAATAAAAATTATTGTGGAAATTTTTCAATTTTCATAAAATATGCTCCTCTGTCTACATTTTAGAGCAGACAGGAACTTGTTTAGTTTCAAATCAATCTATATTAAAGCTAATTTTCTTGTAGTCCGATGAACTTGAAAAGTTGTTCAAAATTTCACTAATTTCGACCATCGTAAGACATAGGGTGTAACTCTCAATCAAAGAAAAGCTTCTTCATTATCAAGTTTTGAAGTCTTGTCTTTTAAAGTATATGTGGAAAAATATTTTTGTTATTAAATAAATTCTGAGAAAAAGTGAAAAAATCAACACCACTTTTTTAAAAAACAGCAATATATATATATATATATATATATATATATATATATCTAATAAACGCATTGAAAATTTTTGTTTTTCCTTGAGGTATATTCGTTCCTCTTAACCAAAAACAATGTTTTTAAAATAACAAGGCTTCATAAACGCCACTTCAACCGACTAACGTACGGACGGACATCGTCCTATCGAAATCAATTCTTTGCTCTCCAACGAAAATTGTGAAAATTACACCTATGGTGAAGAGTATAAAAGCCGATTAGTACCACAAAAAACACACACACACACTAATTAAATGGTTACTTTTTCTGGCAAAAAATAGCGATTTTGAGACCCTTTTCAAAATTTTAAACTTACCGAGATAATTATTATTTTATTTTTGCATTCAGAAAATAATCAAGAATTTCATAATATTTTTTTAATGTCGATTTTTTATTAAAAAAATTCAAAAAAAAAAAAAAAATGACAAATTCATTGTTTGCAATACAGTAAGTCTTTCAATTAAGTACGCTTCTTCGTAGTCTTGATTAGTAAAATTCACATTCTAGGTCAACTTTGATTTACTTTAAAATACTTACCACTCAAGCAATATTCAGAAAGTTTAATACTTATATTGATTTTTTCCGTTTCATGGAGATCGATACAACACTTTAAAATATCTAAATCCATTACGATTTACTTTGCGAACGGCCCCACTGTGCACTATACAAAATTTTACAAATCCTCACTGGTCAAAAATCCAATTTTTTTTTTAGTAGAAATTCCAAAATTATAATGTTAAGTATTTTAATAATTATAACCAAACCCAGTAATCGAGAACATATATTGAAAAATATAATGCGGCAATGTTGGCAGTCTGACAAGGCATTAAATTTGGTAGCTTAATATTATTTTTAACATTTTTTATTTAAATGGAGTTGGAATATTAAAAGCCTTGTCTCATTATCAGAAAAAGTTATATCAATGTTGTATAATGTAAATTACAGCATAGGAGATGTAATTTAAGACCTTTATTTTAAATTTTATACAAGTTGTGTATTTGTCGTCATATGGTTTTTTTATCAAGCTAATCGAAAATTTTGAAGGACGAAAAGTTATGTTTCGACATCAGCTTGCACGGATGTAAAGACTCAAAAGTGTTCGCCAAAGTGTCTATTTTATGTAACAATTTAGATAGTACCAGTCTTTCTCGGTAAATTCTTGCAATCGCCAATTTTCTTTCAATTAAATTTTGCTAAACCTAATTTTAGATAAAAACACTTCCATATAACATCAACAAGGCACTTACAATGCTTTTTGAATTTATGCCAGAAAAATTGAATTTTTTATCAGCGCGAAATCTAGAATTACTCTTTCTATTTTTATCAATTCATTATATAAGAACGTATCACTGTGGAAGAGTTACATTTCACAGTAACAATTAATCTTCATTCCCGTTTGACATCCACTGTTATATTTACTTATAAATATTTATCATCTTTTCAACAACAGCTGCTTAGTTTTCCCTGTCATTTAGCGACTTTAAATATTTGTTTGTCAGCTATGATTTCGATTCATGAAAACAGAAGAACAGCATGAAAAATCAAAAAAAAAAAAAAGAAATATTCAGGAGAATTCATTTCAAATAAAATTTACCTGCACACATTTAAGAGCTTAACGTGTGTTTTTTGTTATTTGTTGGTTTTTGTTTGTAACTATTTTTATACAGAAAAAATCTTTAAGAATAAAATACATACATACACGCAGAGAAAAAATATAGTTGTAGTAACCATAATATAAGAGCAACATATTATCGTGACAGCTAAAAATGTATAAGTATAATTAAAAATAATAGTTGCTGTGATTCCATTTTATCATATTGTGTCCAATTCTATGGTTCGTTTTTCATATTATTATACTGTTTTCCACTACATTATTACCCATTCTATCAGACTATGATTTTATTTTATTATATAAGAGCAACATATTATCGTCACAGCTAATAATATATAAGTATAATTAAAAATAATAATTGCTGTAATTCCATTTTATCATATTGTGTCCAATTCTATGGTTCGTTTTTCATATTATTATACTGTTTTCCACTACATTATTACCCATTCTATCAGACTATGAATTTATTTTATTATGTTATTATTCCATTTTATCATATTATTATTACATCTTAACATATTATTATCTAACCTTATTATAGTATGATTCCACTTTTATTAATATTAATATTCCATCTTATTATATATTAAAATAAAACACATTAATTCAAAATTATTATTTTTCTTAACAATTTATAGAGTCCATTTCAAAAATGATATTTAGTAATCATGAAAAAAATATATTAATATGGTTTAAAAACAAAGCATGGTTTAGAAACAAGAAAAAAGATTGGTGATATTTAATGGTTGTACAAATAATGATATTTTTCATATTAATAAAATGTTATTTCTGATAAAAATATTCAAAAACATAAGATTTTTTTAGTCAACTATATTAAAATTTTTATTGAATGTAAATATTGAATAATAAAACTGAAACAAAAATATTGTTATCATGTACACAGTATTATTAAAATTAATGCAAACTAACAATGAGAACATAATATTGTTATAGAGACAATTTCGTAACCATGGTTTTTCTATGAGTGCATATGTAGTGCAATATATGAAGAAATGTGTCTTAAATTTACTTGAGATTCGCTCAAATTGTAAATTTGCGTCACTAAGAATCTATAGAAATACAATGCAATAATAGAATTGTTAAAATAAACAAATAAAAAATAGATTTTTATTATACAAAAACAATACTTACATACTTATTACTAGAATGGAGAACAAAAAAAAGAATACAAATAACTTAGTTATATCACAACTAATTAATATTTTATTATACTAGTGTTTTTATATAAAGCTTCTTGGACAATTTTCTATTTTACATTTTCAGATTTTAAATTATAAACAAACAAATAACACTCCGCTACAAAATTATGTTTTTTATTTTAACTCGAAAAAAAACCTATTGTGGACTTTAGATTTTCATGAGGATATCACATAACAATTTTAAAAAATTTCCAAACACCATCCAAACTTCGAGGGTAATTCTTGCATTAAAGATTTCGTGGTTTCTTTAATCTTAAATCAATTTTAGATTATAAAATTTATTTAGAAAGAAAAAAGTCGTAGCTTTTTAACTACATTAAAATCGTATATATGAGAATTTTTAAAAAATTTGAAAATCTAGAGTAAAAATATTTTCAGTATGTCTTCTTCTGACCCAAACATCGATTTGTTGTTTTTGTTAACCAATATTTATGCATGCAAAGTCTGTTGTGAAGGTTTAAAGTTTCAAAAAAATCCTAAAAATAGAGATTTTTATTTTATCGAAATTTTTAATATTTTTACAGCCGTATTCATAAAAAAATCATAATTCAAGTTTTAGATACATTTTAGTTAAAAAACATTTTAAGCCTAAAAAAGCTTTTTTTTTAATTCGTATTCATAATTAGCATTTTAAATAATAAACGTTTTAACGTATTTTTTTAATTTTAAACAGGCAGCACTATCTCTTTTATTTGTCACTTGAATCGTAATGATTCAAAACAGTGGTTATTAATTCATACTATTAATTCATACCGTGTGTGAGATAAAAATTGTTTCTATAAATTAATAATTAAACGATAATTTCTCTATTAATTAAAAAATAAAAAGAGTTCCAAAATTATTTAATAAAAATTCAATTTAGGATGATGATTTTATTGTTGATAAAAAAAAAATTATTCAAATAACGAGCTTTATTTAATTTGTTTTGATCGTTTACACATCACTAGTCTACATTATAAACAAAACACAATTATGTATCAAATTTTTAGAAGTGAAAGTTGTAAAATTTAAAAATATAAAATTAATAAATGGAGAAAAAAGTGGACTGCAAACGCAAACGTCTTTACGTTAGAAAAAGTAACGGTCATACCATCTAGCAAACATCGAAATCTTTGCTTCCACACTCCAAAACATCGCTCCACAGGATTTCGTGTTGCAATGTGAGCAATATTATATTTAACTTCCTTTTCGTTTTGAGGTCGCTGCAGTGGAGTGAATAAGTAGGGCGTTAGTTTGTAGCCTAAGTCACCAAGTAGCCAGCCTCTAAATTCATTCTTTTCAAATCGTTCTTTTACTCATTGAAAATGCAGCAGTCATATGTACTGCCCCTCCATCTTGCCATAATATCTAAAATTCTAAGTTAGGCATCGCAAACCACCTGCATACATCATAATTTAGTAAAAATTTAAATTATATATTATACTTGTTATTACTTGCACGTTTAGTGAATAAAATCTCTTGCTATTTATATAATATTGTGCTAAGTCCCCTACAATTTTTTTAATTTTAATTATGGTTCCATCTATAGCCCCAATAATTCCAGGGAAGTTCCTGATTTTCCTAAACTGTTTTGCTAATTTCACCTCTTCTTCAACAGATGTTAGCATTTTTATGTAATCTTTTCCATACTTAGCCAAGGCATTAGCAACTTTTGCACAAATCCTGCTTACCGCTGGTTGTGAAAGACCATGAAGGTCTCCAGCATCATCTTGAAACTGGAAAAGGTTTTGTGTCTTCGGTAACATTACTGTCATAGAATACAAAACATACCTCTCTTCGTCCCCAACACCGTATAGCTACTAAAACCTGAAGTTCTTGAGAGGTTCTGCATCCTTTACGTTCTACAAATATATCCGTTTTGATCAAATTTACCATTTTTCTTACCGTTTGTTTATTTAAACGGTATTTCTGCTTAAATTGGTTGTCCGGAATTAAAAACGGGTCCTGCTCTTTTTGTAAATTTTAGTTTGACGATAGTTTGAAATTCGGGCAATAGTTTCTATTAAAAATAAAATACAATTATATTCGTACATACATATGTACATATATAAAATTATTATAATAACAATGGTTCTTACCAATTCTTTTGATTGTATATAGCGCGTCCATTATTAAAAAAAAAATCAACAAAATTTTAGCAGAATTCAATTTTTTCGCACAAATCTTCAAAATGACAATCAACACAAAGAAAAAATGGCATTTTAAAATAGTTTTAAATAAGGGTCGAACCAATTTTAAAATTCGTTGATTTACACAAGGTTTAAAATTGGTTTTTTAAGGAAATATTCGCTTATGAATAGAATTTTAACGAATTTAGCTTAAAACAGGTTTGAAATGTTGTTTAAAATGTTTATGAATACGGCTAAAAATCTCTGGAAATAGTGGGTAATAGTAGGTATATTTTGAAATATTTTGCTGAAAGAATCAAATGAATATCAGTACCCATTTGAAAAATATTTAGTGATAAGTTTTACATGGAAAATAGTTTTTATTATATATACAATTCGAACTATAATGTGTAATATATGGAGCTAATTTTTGGGGTTAAGAACTTATTTTTTTGATCCATACAATTACAAGTCCTTAAAATATTTTGACGCCCCCTGAATTTTAATATTAAGCAAATAAAATGCTTTCATTTGATATCAATATGAATGTAATTACTACTTTGCATTAGTTGTCAGCAAGCGAAATGTGTCTGGAGAAGAATGCCGCTGTAGCCGGTATAAATGAAGTTTCTTAAATTTTATTTTCGAATTGTCAATTTTAATCAATAAGATGATTCTTTACAGGTACTATTTGGTAATCTAGAGTCCATATCTTATATTAAAAAAAAAAAAATGCGGAACAAATTTGAAAATTTGATGAAAATAAAAAAATGCACACAATTTTTGTATTTAAAAATTTTTTAATGCCATTTCGACACAGAGGGGTCATTTATTAAAAAACTCTGTTAATGCAATACTTTGAGCACAATATACTTTTTACAAACATTTACGCCAATTATATATATAAGTTTGACATAATGATATCCCATGTCTGGTTTCCTGACATCACCAAGATATACCTCAAATTATAGTGCATCACTTCATCTTTAAAATTCTAAGTTCATCTAAGTTTATTTTCTACCAAACATTTTTTTTTTACCAAAAAAAAAAAATTAAAAATCGTATCTTTTTACTTTAATTTTTTATCACCGCATAACTTTTGACCGGATTTTAAAACGGTTATTTGCTATATAACATGTGAACTTCTAAAGTGTTTATTCTCAAAATGAAAATTTAATGAAATCGGTCCAGCGGTTTAGCTGTTTATAAAAAGCAAACAAACACAGATTCATTTTTGCTTAAGACAGTTCTTTAATTCGTTACTCAAGCAAAATGCTATACTGATTTGAAAACGAGTGAAAAATCTGAAGAAATATGCTATGTGCTGCTTTTTTTACTATGGAAAGGAAAACACGCTGCAAAAACATGCCGAAAAATTTGTAAAGTGTATGATAGAATGCTGTTCGTTAACGTAGGATGCGGGAGAGATTTGGCCGATTCCATTACGGAAATTTCAATGTCAAAGATGCACATCGCTCTGGTAGGCCAGTAACCGAAAAAGTGGATAAAATTTGGCGACTGATGGAGCAAGACTGCCACACAAGCTATGAGAAAATATCATAAGCAACAAATATTAACGACATGATAGTTTGGAATCATTTGAAAAAGGTTGGCTACTCAAAGAAGATCGATGTTGGGGCACAACATGAATTATAGCAAAGAAATTTGATTGGCCGAATTACCATTCAGTAAAACGATGGCGAAACGCTACGAAATCGAACCAGTCCTCAAGCGAATCATTACGTGCGATAAAAACTGGGTTCATACGAGAACATTAAACGAAAAAAATAATGGCCAAAGGCCGACGACTGTCCACAAACTTCAAAGCTGGTTTGATGGCAAACAAGATTATATTGAGTGTTCGGCGGGAATGGAAGGGTATTATCCATTATAAGCTGTTACAACCTAGCAAAGCGATTGAATCTAAATTCCACTGTCCACAACTCGACCGTTTGAATGAAGCAATCAAGAACGAGCGATAAGAATTGGCCAACATAAAAGGTATCATGACAATGCTACCCATCAAAAATTAACTGCACTTGGCTGGGAAGTTTTGATGCACCCACAGTATAGCCCGGACATTGCAAAGCCTGACTAAATACAATTTGTTTTGTTCTATGCAAAACTCTCTTGATGGTAAAAAAAATAAAATGATTAAAATCGGTTAATAAACAGAAAAAGTTATGGGCCAAATACTAGGAATACAGTGTGGCCTTTGTCACTTCAGTTCATACTTTTTGACTGATACCTCTCTGAACAAGAGCATGTACGACAACAAAATTCTGTAGAGATAGTTGGAGAATTGATATAAACTTGGAAACCGTCCACCTCCCATATAAGGTGAAATATCAATGAAATTTTGTACAAATAGTTCAAGTACCAATGGAAACTCGGAAACAAGAAATGGGTTTAATATGCCCACTTTAACACCCACCTCCCATATGAGATGAAATTTTAAAAAGTTGCAGATAGTGGGTATATAAATTCGATCAAGCCGAATATAACATTATCACTTGTTTAGATTTAAATTAGACCATTTCCTTGAGATTGATTTTTAGAATGATTTCAAATTTTGTATTTCTTAGTTATTTTGTAAGGTCTACCAAAATACAACAAACTTCAGAAATACAAGGTACATAAAAACGCTTTCAAAGAGTTTCGAAAAATTTTGAAATTCTTCATACATGAGAGTTTCTTCAAATTCGTTTACTCTTGTGGTTAAAAAAAAGTTAATTTTTTAAATTAAATTTTTAAACTATTTTTTTTTTTTTTTTTTAATGGCACATCAACGCTGTTTTGTACCAGTATTAGCTGAAATGCAATCACAAATCTGTGTAAATTATTTTTAACAAAAGGCGTCTCCCGCATCCTGCTTTCACGAACAGCATTCTGCGGTACACTTTACGAATTTTTCGACATGTTTTTGCTGCTTGTTTTGCTTTCTATAGTAAAAAAGCATAACTAAGCGTATTTCTATAGATTTTTCACTTATTTTCAAATCAATATAACGTTATACGTGAGTAACGAATTAAAGAACTGTCTTAAGCAAAAATGTAACTAGAAATATCACCTCTCAAGCACGTGTTCGTTTGACACAATCGAATTAGTCTTACCCGATATAGAAATATCAACACCATCTGGTGACAAAAAAAACGCGGATACTTTTCATAAAGCGCAATTTAAAAATGAATCTGTGTTTGATTGCTTTTTATAGATATGTAAACCGCTGGACCGATTTGATTAAATTTTCATAAAATTTTCACAGCATCATTCATCATCATATTTGTATGGGGAAAGGTTTTTGTACATCAATGAACTATAATAGTGAGTCTTAAAATTTCGCAAAAATAATTTCCTTATTAAGCGCCACAATTGAAATAAAGATAGGGCGGTTAGGTCAAAGGAGAGTGGTAGCCCTCATATGAAGTAGATATTAGCATAGCATATTTTATTACAGTGGAAGTCTTAACATTTTGTAGGAATATCTTTTTTTTTTTTTTTGTTTATTAAACAGTTGGGATGAGATGAGCCTCATACGAAGTAAATATTAATTATAGAATTCATTGAGGTAGCAAAGCATACCGGGTAAAGCTAGTATATTATAATAAAAATAAGGTGTAAGTTTATATGTTCATTTGTTTTGTTTGTGGATCAGTTACGCTTAAAAGGCTGAACCGATTTTCACGAAATTTGACACACAGGTAATACCAGTGCTGGAGAAGATTATAAGCCATATATTTTACGCCTAATTTAAAAAAAGTAATTTCCTAAACTATGCACGTTACTATGGAAGCGATTTACACGTAATTCGGTATACATATAAAATTTCGTTGACTCTATGTAAGAAAGTATTCTTATTGTTATTCACGCCCATACCACGCATACTTTTTGAAAACAATATTAGACTATTTTTGTGTTGTCATTACACGCAAATTACTATTCCTATGAAAATAAAACTTGGTGCAGAGACAATATTATTAAGGGGGAAAAATATAATCTATGGCAAAACTTTTTCGGATACCACACCCATGTTTTACGCCTTACTTCTTAAACTAGTAATTATTTAAATCTTCCACGCTACTACTGAAGTGTTTTACGTTAAATTTATCACATATATAGAATTACATTGACTACTGTTAGCCACGCCCACTTTTCGACAGCAATATTATACTATTCTTGTGACGTGATTACATGCAAATTACTAATCCTACGAAAGTTCTACATGGTGCAGAGACAGTGTATATTATTGGAAGAAATATAAGCTATGCCAGAACTATATAGAATGCCACATTTTCCGCCTACTTTTCGAAAATACACAAACGGTTTAGCCGAATTTAAATATGATATTTTATTTTTCGATCGAAGTAGGGTACCCCTTATAAAGCTAATATTAATACTTTGAAATGTTTAGTTGATATGAAAATATGGGGCGGGGGGGGGGGGGGTAGATCCGGGATTTTGTTATTCGCCATATAAAATAAATATGAATTATCGCACATTAAAAAATCTATTATAGTTAGATCCTCCAAAGTGAGTGGGGACCACTTTCTTATCAAATTACATTTTTTAAATGAAAATAGAGTGAATAAGTTTAGGGGGAACAGTAGCCCCCATACAAAACAAATACGATATTATTAATTTTCGCATACAGGGAAAATCTTAAAAAGTTGTGGAAATAGTTTTCATATTATATTTCGAATAGGACGGGTAGGTCAAGGGGGAATAAAAGCTTCTATACAAAGTAAATATTAGTTATCGCATCAAAAGGGACAGCGAAGCGCACCGAACTAAGCTAGTGTTTTAAATATAGTTTAAAATTTAATTTTGGAAATTTATAATAACTTCTTATCTTAAATATATATATATATATATATATATATTATATATATATATAATTATATATATATATTATATATATATATATAATTATATATATATATTATATATATATATATATATATATATATATATATATAATTAACTTAACCAATTATGAACCGGAAATACAATGAGTCCCCAAAATATACATTACGATGGAAAATATCCAAAATATTCAAACTAAATACTATTTTATTAAGTATTTAAAATGAAATAATAGAAAATTTGACTAAAATTTAAATTTCGCGATAATTTAACTAATTTAAAATTTTTAATTTATTAAACGTCGTTTGTTTACAAAGACTTTAAAATTATTTACACTCTTGATCGAAAAACATATTTTTGGAGGTGTTCTAAAAATGATCCAGAGCACGTGATAGAAATATATAAACCGAAATATTTTGGAAATTAGCTTAAAACATATCTATCTTTAATTTTAGAAGAGTACCTTTGCAACATTTGCTTTAAAATAAAATATATGAATTACCAGATATATACAATCTGCAACGATATGTCTAAAATACAAATTAAAAATGAAATGATATAGGTTTTCCTATTTTTAATATTTTCAAAAAATAAATCAATTTTAATAAAGCCAACAATTTTTTTTAAATTAAAATAATGAAAAACGATCATTTATGTTATGATTAAATACCTCGACCAAAAATTTAATAAATATTATTTGAAAAGAATATTTAATTATTAAAACTTTAAATTATCGTTGCGTTAACTTAAAGTCTCGCTATTGTTATACAAATGTAATAAAAATGTTTATACCCAAAGGAATTTAATTTTAACAACAACAAAAACATACACATTCTGTAGTAAATTGTTTAAGCGTATTTAAACACCCCCCTTTTAGGGGAATGTTTTATCATTAAATTTAATTTGTAAATCGATATTCCATTATAGTAAAGAAAAAAGAAACTCACATAGACAAAAAATAATGAACATAAACACACGAACATATATATATATTATATGAACGATTACACATAAACTGATAACTATATAGCTATTATACACAAATTGCTAACACCACAAAAATGGCTCAATAAATTTAGAACTGAGAATAGTGTGCAGAATAGTGATGGTAAAAATAGTGGTGGTAGCGGAAATTTGCTAGATGAATTTATAAAATTTTTTTATATGAATATGAAGCTATACATACACATATATGCATGTGTGCATGTGTATAGTATTTTAGTGTTAAAGTTTTAAAGCAAAACTAAATCAACCAGTTCATAAAACACCTACAGCACATATCCTGATAATATATTTATTTAAACCTAAGCTGAATAAAAAAAGAATAAAGTGAACATGAGTAATATTTATAATTTATTTTAACATTATACACAAATACAACTGTATGTGCTGTTAGCAAAACTACTACTACCAGAATAATCTACTGAAACAATGATAGACTACTTAATGCTGCCTGCCTTTGACTGCCCCAACTATCGAGTCTCTCTCTTTCGGAAACTAGATATAAAATAAGAAACACAAGTTTTGAATAATAAAAGTTAAACTGTCTTTTATGTTTTAAGCACCCATACATATAAAAACATTTACCCATTTGTTGTATGTACTCGTATATGTGTGTGTTTGTCCTCGAAAAGTTAAAAAGATTGTTTTTTATAAATACTCCAATAAATATTATAAGCAACAGTTAAAGCTTTGTAATACAAAAGAAAAAAACTTTTTATAACAAAACAAACTAAACTAAGAAATTGAATTATACTCGTAGTTAAGATTTACGATTTCTCTCTATATTTATTTTATTTATGAGATACATATAAAACAAAACAAATTGCATAGATCTTTATTTAACCATAAAAACGTGAAAACATTCATTGAAAAGCGTACAGGTTTATTTCATCCATTAACGATGATTGACAAATCAATAAACTCATTTGGGGAAAAATTGATTAGTAATCACCAGAACAACCAAAAATATGCAAAATCATATTTTTTTCTGGGTTTCAAATGAATCAAACTGATAGTTATTTATCCATTTCAGACAATTTTAAGAATTTTGGCATCGATTTATTACAATATATTTTTGCATATTTTAGTCTTAACAGCATGTTTTTTGCATAATTTTGTCTTAGCAGCATATTTTGTTATATTTTCATGGAAAATCCTTATTTTAGGACACATTTCAACAATTTAATTAGCATATTTTTCCATATTTTATATTTATGTAATACAGTTTTTGTTTTCAAAAAGTTGGCTAACTAGGATCGTGTGAGCCACTCAATATACTAAATAAAATCTGACGAGATAAATTCTTTGGCTCTCGGAAGGCTAACTACAACTAAACGGCTAACTAAATGCTTCTACTCTCGGTCGGCAAACTACACGTTTAGCTACGGTTCGGAAAAACATTTCGGTTGAGTCTGGTGATACTTTTAACCCTAAGATCAAAGTGTAACAAGATCAGTACTTTATTTCTTGCTCAAATGTGTCATCCCAATCTTAATAATTTATGTTTAAATTTACATAAACCAAATGAGAATTATAAAGTTTCTTTGTAATACTATAGTAGTTACAATATGTATTAAATTTATTTGAAATTTTCATTTTACTGTCACATACGTTTTTCAAATCCGATATAGATATAGATATAGATATAGATATAGATATAGATATAGATATAGATATAGATATAGATATAGATATAGATATAGATATAGATATAGATATAGATATAGATATAGATATAGATATAGATATAGATATAGATATAGATATAGATATAGATATAGATATAGATATAGATATAGATATAGATATAGATATAGATATAGATATAGATATAGATATAGATATAGATATAGATATAGATATAGATATAGATATAGATATAGATATAGATATAGATATAGATATAGATATAGATATAGATATAGATATAGATATAGATATAGATATAGATATAGATATAGATATAGATATAGATATAGATATAGATATAGATATAGATATAGATATAGATATAGATATAGATATAGATATAGATATAGATATAGATATAGATATAGATATAGATATAGATATAGATATAGATATAGATATAGATATAGATATAGATATAGATATAGATATAGATATAGATATAGATATAGATATAGATATAGATATAGATATAGATATAGATATAGATATAGATATAGATATAGATATAGATATAGATATAGATATAGATATAGATATAGATATAGATATAGATATAGATATAGATATAGATATAGATATAGATATAGATATAGATATAGATATAGATATAGATATAGATATAGATATAGATATAGATATAGATATAGATATAGATATAGATATAGATATAGATATAGATATAGATATAGATATAGATATAGATATAGATATAGATATAGATATAGATATAGATATAGATATAGATATAGATATAGATATAGATATAGATATAGATATAGATATAGATATAGATATAGATATAGATATAGATATAGATATAGATATAGATATAGATATAGATATAGATATAGATATAGATATAGATATAGATATAGATATAGATATAGATATAGATATAGATATAGATATAGATATAGATATAGATATAGATATAGATATAGATATAGATATAGATATAGATATAGATATAGATATAGATATAGATATAGATATAGATATAGATATAGATATAGATATAGATATAGATATAGATATAGATATATATATAGATATAGATATAGATATAGATATAGATATAGATATAGATATAGATATAGATATAGATATAGATATAGATATAGATATAGATATAGATATAGATATAGATATAGATATAGATATAGATATAGATATAGATATAGATATAGATATAGATATAGATATAGATATAGATATAGATATAGATATAGATATAGATATAGATATAGATATAGATATAGATATAGATATAGATATAGATATAGATATAGATATAGATATAGATATAGATATAGATATAGATATAGATATAGACATAGACATATATACATTATTTCAATTGGGTATAATCACCTTACGGAAAAAAGGACGGTACTTTTAATATAAAATATACAATGTAAGTAACAAAATTTTATATCCTTTTTGTTTTTTATTGCCCAGTTTTCTTTAAGCTGTTAAAAATACAATATTAAAAAACACTACTTTGATAATTTATTTGAAATAATAAAAAGAACGTCAATATTATCTGTGGAAGATATCTTCCAAGTGTTTGCAGGAAAATATGTGCTTTGTTTTACTATTTTGGTATCAAATGAAAAGATTAGGTGTAATGTTATATCATGGTTTCTTTCGAACACATGACGCTTACTTTAATTTCCTAACAATGTCAACTATTTATCTTTTTTTTATATTAAATACACATGTGTGTAAAAATATGACTTTGAATGTATAAAATAGGGTGGCACAAATTGTTCGGGAAAGAAAAAAGCGAAAGGCGTAAAGAAAAAAATTAAATCTACATTAAATTCTAAGAGAATTACCTAAAGAAAATAGGAGTCTAAAATTAAAACCTTTTGGCAAAAAAGGATTAACCTACCCTAATATACATACAAATATAAATAAGTTTAATTACAACCTTATAAAATTATTTTCACTGAATAACAGTATTGCCTGGAGGTCGGAAAGAGAGAGGCTAAATTGATTTTTAAAAAAGGTCAGAAAAGGCTTAGTGCTCCAAAAAATAAGGCTAGAAAAAAGTTATTTTTTTTATTTAAAAATTTATTTATATTATTGTCTTTGTTCTCATTGGTTTTTGATATTTTTTTTAAGATATTGTAATAAATGTATAAATAGAACATAGAACGGCTGGCAACGAAATGATCCAGCAAAAATTCGTTTCAAAAACATTCATATAAATTTGGGTTATACGTATTTCAAATAAGAAGAATGACTCAACCTTTTCACGTGATTTTTCGTCATTTTTGAATTATAACTCCTTTTTGATTAATCAATTCAAAATTTGTCTATGATTTTTTACTGTTATAAGAATTTTTTTTAATTATATCCAAAAATATTTTCCGTGGTTAATTAAGTTTATTAAAAAATAATTACCTAAAACAATTAAGTAGGTCCATAAAATTAGTTAAGTTATATTTGGTTTGTAAATAGAGGCGCCCGCAGGCGAAAAATTTAGTTAAATATCAATTTTTTGTGCGAATTAATATACAAAAATGCTTAAATGGACAATTCAGTGCAAATAAAATAGTAAAAACTAGTAAGAAATTATTTTCTTTTTTGTTGAAGTAATAAAATTTTAGTCTTTTTAAGGTAATTTTTAAAATCAAAAAAGCCTAAAAAAAGCAAAAAGCTAAAAAGAAAATGTTGAGGCTAAAAGCAAAATAAAAGGGCTAGATTTGGCCTTAAAAAGGCTAAACTGGCAACACTGTTAAATAATTAAACATTGTGGTTTATTAGAAGTGTCTTTGGGATAAAACCAAAAAATAAATAAAACCAAACACCTCCATATTATTAACAAATGACAAATTTTGTAATTAATTTTATGTTGTATTTTTGGCCTCATTTCCTGAAAATTTTCCATATTTACTTTGTAACATAGAAAGGTGTAATTATAAGGATTTCAAGACATGTATCATCATGTGTTTGTAAATGGAAAAAAATGGTTTCTTTCACATTTTTATTAGTAAACCATAAAATTTTAATGAGTTAAGATAAAACTGTTTAATTGTACATTATTAAAGACGAGAATACATCGATTTTAGATTTAAGCAAAATTTAAAGAAATCAATTTAGTAAATTTAGTATATAGAGGCTTGATATTTAAAAATATATTTAATAACTTTATATATAATAATTTGTATTCTGTAGTTATTACAAAGCAAATTCCTCTCTTTATCAAAATACCTTTACAGAATTTATTACAAATAAATGAAATTTATTTAATAAGGACAAAGAAAAGTTCTTATTTACGAGTTTAAGGTATATGAACAGAATGTAAGCTACAAGAAAGAATTGTGTATATAAGTATATGGGGAATTCTCTTCTTACGTTTACCTTTAAGAAAATATTATTTTTTTTTTAAATTTAGATTTTTTAAAATTAAGTTTTGATGCAATTATGTTAACAACACTGGCAGGAGTAAAACAGCAAAAATTCAAGACCTGAAATCGTTCCATGTGGTACCGGCCAGCACTCAAACTTAAACAATTTAAAAAAAATTTTTGAAAATAACAGTTTTTTTTCCCTTGATTCATGTAATCGCATATGTGTCCAATTCCTCTAATGTAAACTGCAAACACTTATAGAAATATGCCAACTTGTGTTTAATCAATGTGTCGTTGACCAGTGTTAAATTATATTGTGGACAAGTGGTGAAATCAAAATTTTCAGAATTTAAATTTTTTGAAGTTTTTCGATTAGAAAATTTGCGTCGTTTGGAATATAGCAAAATAAAGAATGTTGGTTTGTTGCTCTTGTAATTATGAATCGTTTGAGATTCAGTTCGTTAATGTATCCTCAATAGCAGCGCTATAGGGTGTGCCCAAAACTTGGGGAGAAAAAAACTTGAATGGCTCTAAGAGGTGCGTAATTTAAATGGAACTAAAATATCCCGCTATCAAAAAAGGTTTTCAAATTACATTTTTAAATCGCTGTGGCGTGATAAAATATTAAATTTGCAAAAACGTTAAGCCTAAAATTTTGCGTACTTTATGTTAGCATTTTTTTACTTTTTATGTGATAATACACAGAAAAAATTATTCCAAATAATTTTTTAATAAAATAATTAATTGTACATTAAAATTCAATTTTATTAATAATTAATGTAATTAAATTTTTAATTAATTAAAAAATTTTTGAGCAAAATCAACAGTTCCTTAAAAAAATATTAAGAAAACGAAAAACGTGTCAATAAAAAATATAAAAATAGAATATCTTTAACTCAATTTCCAAACATTATCATTTATTTAATCTATCGTTTAAAAAAAATAGTAATTTGAAAGATCTATATGATTTCCTCAGTTATCGGTTTCCTCAGTTTTCATTTTCGGTTTCAATGTATAATTATTTGATAAGTAAAAATTTTAAATATTTGATATTTGGTGCCATCATTGATTTATTTAAAACTGTTCTATGAAAGATCATAATTTTATTAGTATGTCGTCCTATGTTGCAAAGGCACTCAGATAGGACAATATGATCTTCATTGGAACGTTTTGCAGAGATGAAAGTTTTTATATGATATTTTCGGGAACTAAAAATATATAAGTTTAAAAAACACTACATACTTTAAATGTGTTATTTATTATGAGTACATATTTTATAATCAGTTTAGATAACTACCCATGAAAAACTTTGCTTTCCTGGTAAGCTAGCAGGTATAATTGGAAACAAAAATAAACTACTTATTTTTTGCCTGAATAACTAGTTATTATTGTTCGACAAATTCATGTAGTTATTTTTTGACCCTAGGAGTACTCAAAAATATGTACCTAAACGAAAACAAAAATAAAAAAAAATAAACAAATTTTGCCGTCGGTGACACTCGAACTTGAACATACACTAACCATTCGTTTTTACTGACTTAAGTCTTACTCAGTACACCATCTCGCATATAACATCCTAAGCGACAAAAACTCTATTTAGTTTAAAATATCTTTTTAGACATTTTGTTATAAAAAACTAACAGCTTCAGAATGGGGTTGAACCAACAACCTTCTGGTTGTTAATCCGGCGCTCTAGCCAACTCATCCACGTGATTGCAGTATTACTGTGCTGTTATACTATTGAGTACTTATTAATGTAATACAGAGTAGGCAAATAATAATGACGCCTCATTACCAAGAAACTACTTTAATAAGTAGTTTTTATTACCAAAAAGTTTTTTCTGGGTATATACCAACATTTTATGGAGGGCAACAGAACTTGACAAATATCTTATAAATCTTTTTAAAAGTCATCGATAATCACATGTGATCTTCATGAGATAGTCGAGGTCAAAGGTTACGAAAATTTGACTTATATGTGATTTATATATGACTTCGGGTGTATATGACGCCGAGGTGAAACAATATATGAGTCTAATTTCGTCTCTCTCAATCAAATTTGGAGTTTTAATATTTTTTCATTTAAATATTTATTTAAGTATTTCTAATAACTCAATAATATATATTTAAATCCGTGAGTTTTTATTGGGTAAACTTTCAATCATAATTCTAATTAATTTGATTAAAAAAATTAATTGAAATTTAAGCCCAAATCAATTACACTAGTTAATTAAAATTTGATTAAAAAAATTAATTGAAATTTAAGCCCAAAACAATTACTCTAGTTAATTAATATTACCATTTTGGTGACTTGAGCAAAATCAAACAAAAATTTAATAAATATTAGCAATTTCGTAATTAAAGTTCACTTTTATTTTTTTCTGTGTAAGTATAGCTATTCTGTTTTAGTTAAGCGAAAAATAGTTTTCGCGGTATCTTTAATATTTCTTAAATAGTCGAGGCACACATAAGGTGCTAATTGAAATCGGTGAAAATGTATACCAATCTGTAGCTGTTATTATACACTGGAACCAAGTGCCTTTCTAAAATAATTACGCGTTTGAATGTAAGGCAACTTCTAACATTTGGTCATTGAAAAATTTATTTTGTACAGTAAATGACGACACTTGCTCAAAATTTAACAGTAGTCTATTAACAGGTGCTACTTTATGGGAATAGTGTTGCATTTCATATAAGTACTAGGGAAGTTCGAAAAGTCACAGACTTATTGATTCGCCCTCGTAGTTATATAATTAATATTTGCAACTTTTTATTTATTAACCTTACTTAAAGACTTTTTCTCTGTGGTCCGTTATGAAAAATACGTCAAAGAATTTAATGCATTTAAAAAAAATATATGTTGTTTTTTACTAGATATTATAAAGTTAGTTTAAATCAGAATTATATGTTCACTATTATAAAACGTATTAAAGGAGGATCTAATTTGTATTTTGTACACCTTTTTTTTAGGTTACACATATGCATTTATTTTTGATATCGGACTTAAAATGGAATTTTTTAAATTTCTTTTTTAATTTTAGATTTTTAACTACCATAATATAAACTGCAAATTCTTGTCCTTTAATATCATTTTAAACAAATTTTTGATTGTCATATATTAAAAATGTATCAAAAGATTTTATAAAATTAAAAATCGAGAAAATCTACTTTGTTGATAAACATTTTTTTTAACGAAATGTTGAAAAAATCATTATGATCGCGATTATCTTCGGTGTTATCAATAATATCGTATCAATTTTAATTTGTATTTTAGACATATTGATGTAGATTATATACGTGATTTAGTTTTTTAAATATTGTTAAAAATAGAATTTTGGTAATTTTTTCTTTAGCTTTTTTTCTTTAAACCTCCATAAAACTAACGCCGTACGCTAAAACTCATTCACGCGAAGAGATTTGTGTTTAATTTTTTTTTTAGAACGCAAAAGGTAAAAAAATTTGAAGAAATGCCCATATATTTAGTCTAAAACAAATAACTATGACTCACCCTTAAGATTTGGTTCCGGTTTCCGGTTACTTTTTTTTTTTTTTTTTTGTTTCTTTTAAATGTACAGAATTATGTATGTTTTTACATATAATTTTTATTGTGGATTTCTTTCCTTTTTTTCAGTATATTTAATATGTATTTTCTTTTGCAAACAATTTTTCTGTTTATTTTTATTTCTTTAAATATAGTGAATACTTCCCGTTTTAAGAAATTATTAATAATTTTCTTCCTTTTATTTTCCCGCAAATTTCCTGTTTTTTTATTTGTAGTCGAAATTTCTGTTAAACGATTTCCTTTTTGCGTACCGTGTTATATTACATTAAAGGTTATTTATTTTAATTATATATTTATCTTGTTAAGCAAATTTGTATGGGGAAAGTATTTATTTTCTTTTTTTTTTATACCTATTTGTGTTTTTATTAAAAATATTTTTGTTATTTTCTTGTATTTTATTATAAAATGTGCGTTAGAATAACATAACAACGGTTACTGCCTTTAATTTTTAAATATCTTTCTTGAATACAATATCTTCTGGAGACATTTCTGATTCTTGAAATTCGGTAGTTTGTTCGCATGCAGATGACAATCCAAGAAACTCTTTTTTTAACTTACTAGAAAAGGTTGATTGTACATTTTGACAAAGTTATTGCATTTTAGAGTAATAAGAAAGCTTAACAAAGACCCAAAGAATGAGATGAAACTAGGCTCAGAAAAAGAAAAAATCACAAGAATGCAAGAATCTAGCCCTTTTCGGGCTAGATTTTACCCGTCTTTAGCAGTCCAAAATGGGAAAAATATTTTTTAGCCCGAAACTAAAAAATGCGCAAATATAGCCCTTTTAGCTTCTTTTTATTTTATTTTATTTTTTCAAATATGACAAAATTTTTTACCTGTTACGATCGTTCTTCGTTCTAGTTATTTTTTAATGTTCAGTTTTTATTTTTTTGACAGTTTAAATATTATTTCTTTCCTTGATTTCAAATACTTTTTCGAACAACATTAAAAGTTCAGTCCCAGTTTTTAAAAAAACCTTAACAAATTTAAAAAAAAAACTTAATTTTGGAAAACTATCTTCAACAAATAAAACTGTTTGAATGGAAATGTATTATAAAAATTAAAAATGTTGGATTGAGGTTCATAAAATAACAACTACATAATCTGTATTTCAGTTTGCTCAGATATTGCTATTAATATTTAAAGATGCAGCATATACGAAATATTCAATCGTTGTAGAAATATTTATATTTTTGTTTTTTGTTATTTTTCAAAAAGTTTAAATTTAAGACTTTTCTGCGCATTTTTACCAAACATATCCTGATTGTACCAGGAAACCGTTGTACTTTTAATTTAGCCATTTTTAGCGCTTTTTTAAAACATTTCTGCGCGTTTATGACCACTAGAGTTGGCAACACTGCAAGAATGTATACCAAGTGCAAAAGCAGAGAAGCTCCTAAGAGCTATGCCAAACATGTTCGGCCACTTAATGCACTTTGTATTCATGTCTTTAAAATCAAATATGAGGCATATTAAAGCTATGCCTTTAGTCGATCAAAGCTAAAGAACTTTTAAATAACAAACCTGAGAAGAACTCTAAGGCAAAGAATGATCAAAGCTTCTGCGTGATAAAAAATAAATAAAAATAATTTCAATATTTTATATTAGCCTGCAAAACTTATGTTATTGCTGACTTTTCGTATGTTCAAGGTACAAGGTACAAGTTTTGTATACTGGGTAATCGATAAAGTGGTCCTAAATAGTATAGAAAATCAACCACTTAAAAGCAATCGAAATTTACAAAACAATTTGTCGCATGAAAAGTTTACTCAAAATGAGACACTATATGTGCTTTTTTTTGCTTCTAAGAATCTGAGCAGAATCATAACATAAAATAAGTAAGAGAGATATACTCGATCAAGCCCGACCATATGATACCCTACACCATTGTGTGTCCATCAAAATTCGTGGAGGGATCCTATATTAGACATGTGGGCAAGTGTGGACCGATATTTTTACTAAGTGTAAAATAAAATATACGAATACAGAATATTACGTTAATTCTAGCATTTATATGAATTTATGCGCTTTAGGGTGACTCCCGAAAGTGGGCTTACATGGTAAATTTTGGAGAGATCCTCATAAAATTTGTCACTGTGATTTCTAATTATATAAAACTTATTTGTGTCGAATATAAACTTGATACTAATATGTGTACGTGATTTATATACGTATAGTGATTTTCGGAAGAGGGTTTTATATGGGAGATAAGGTCAATTACGGACCGATGTATTCATAAAACTTGGCACAGAGATTGATATTTACACAAAACTTTCTTACAAGGAATTTCATTAAAATATTCTTATTATTAAGGCATTTATGATCGTTAAACCCCTATTCTAGGATTACATTTTTATGAGGACCAAGTAAAATAATGAACCAATCATAACCAATTACAATAATCGACTCAGAAAGTCATTCTGTATATACTCTGAGTTTGGGGACCATCTATGGTTATTTAATCTTTAGTTAGTAAATATTTATTTCTTTAATTAGATAACAAAATGAACATATTACATTATTAAAACAAAAAACTTAATTACTTCAAATATTCTTTTTTTTTCAAATAATTTGTTTTTTTTTTCTCTTTCACTTAAACGAAAACATATACATGTATAAATATACTTATATGGTTTAAATATAGTAATGCTGCACACTTAATTCAAAAATAAATTTTTATTATTTCTACGCCATATATTTTTAGCAATATTAGTATCAAATGAAAGGGAACAATTTAAGAAGCTAAAGGAATTTTTTACCTTCATTTGTTAGGATTTAAATTTTGAAAAAAAAAATTCTTTAAAAATATTATTATTTTATCTCCTTGACAAATATTAATAAATTTATATAGAAAAAATATATGTTGAAGATTTTCGTGTATTCCATGACATACTTAAATTTTATTCCTTTAGCTCATTTAGTTAAGGATTATTGAGAATTAATGAATATTATATTATGCTATATTTACTGTAAAACGGAGAAAAAAATCATTAACAAAATTTATGAAATCGGGGTTCTCTAATGCCGTTAAGCTGACTTTAAATTCGAATTTGAATGAGCGAATGAGAAAACAATTGGCAAAAACTAAATTTATTCAAAACATTACCTTTGGAAAGCCCTGGTCTTATAATATGTAGCAAGAACAACCACAAATAGTATCCTTATGTACCCAAAGTAAACAAATTACTTAGAATTAAGTAAAAAAATCACTATTTTTTATAAATGATCCATAAATATTAAATTGTATCACAAAACCTTCGTAAGGATCCAAAACATACATACTCGTAATTGGAAAAGTTTTTATATCCTCTGTACAATTAAGGATAACAGCGTTAGTAATATAATGGTATTGGTTACTGCCACAGCAAACTGTTAGATCGATATCTCAGTATCAGTGAGCTTAAAAATGATCTTACAAAGAAATAATATTGCCTCCAATTGTATTCTTAGATTCGCAGAACAAAATTATGTTTCCAGTTTTCAGATTCTTAACCGATTTAATGGAAAAAAATGTTGCCGAAATGATAAAATTTTTTGTAGATTCTCTGCCCCAGAGGGACCTTATTTACATTAAACATTTCTAAATTGCTCTAAAGTACCGCCATTTAATTAAAACTAAAATTATTTAACTATAAAAATCGGTGTCAGATTTTCCCCATATATATCCTTTTTGAAAAAATTGTTCTATGAATTAAAGATTATTAACGGCTCTTATCTTTCTTCAGTTTATAATTGTTAACATCATCTTTAAGATTTAATAAAAGTAAAGGTTCCGAAAAAACTTTGAAAAATTAAAAAAACTTTTTCTTTTGATGAACTTACTGCTGACCTTATTTTTTTGTCCGCTCTGAAATAGGAAAACTTGCGGCTGAGATGATATCCCGTTTTTGGGATAATGGTAAAGAATATTATTTTTATAAAGGTTTTTAAAACAATGTTTGTTTTGCTTAAATTTTTTTTAGAAAACTCAAATAGTTTAAAATAATTATACTTAACCCTATTTTATAGTCCGTACATGTATATTTTTTTTTTTACCGATAAAGAAGTTAATTTTATAAAATTTAATGATACTAGATTTTCCACTTAAGAATATAATGCGCATTTCTAAAATTATCTATTTAGTAATTAAACTACTATCATTTTTATTTTAAAACATGTAATACATATTTTTTTATAAGATTTAAATTCAGTTAAGTTTCGATATATTATGATTTTTATATTTCTATCACACAACTTCCTCTCGAGCACTAATTATAAGATTTGATCTACATTCAGTATGAGAAAGTTATTTGAAAACAATTAAAAATATTATATCTACTCAAGCTTACGTCTACCATAAACAACTTCAATAGATTTCATCCATGTTACAAAATAATCATTTACCAAATCCCACTTAATTATATTAACATGTGCAACTTGCACACATGACAGGTAGTCAATTTTAACACGCTGTAGCTTATCTCATGTTATCACAGGGTGACTACAAGATTATTTTTCTGAAAGCCCATATCCTCCTCTATAACTCTTTCAGTTTAGTAGAGCAGTTTAGGAGACACACATTTATTACCAAAAATTTTGTGTTTGGCCCCACTGTACAAAATGCTGAATTAAAATTTTCTACGAACTAAATGGCGTATGAGTTTTATTTAATATATAGACATTAATCATACGCAAACGTTATATTTATGTTTATACCCCATATACATATGTATATTATGTAGATGTAGAAAGTACAACCAATTGAAAGCAAAACAGTTAAATTACCACATTCCATAGTAAGAAATTTTAATAACAACTTTATTGAACGATTATATATCGAAGGAAATTACACACTGCCATGACCAAAAATTAACACCTTTAGTTAACTCTAAGTATTTCTTTCTGACTTATGTCCGAATGTGTCAGATGTGGCGATTTTTCGCCAAACGATTTTTAATTGTTTTTGAAGTCCCAATTTTTCGTTTGGCGGTATGCCGAATTTTTTGGCGATTTATATACAAGATGGTGATTTGTTGGCTAATTTTTTAAATTTTATTAAATTCTATTAAATTTTCTTAATACAAATCGACTATTTTTTGTATTTTCCTGTCTAGCAAAATGGAGAGCATTAATTTGTAAATATCTTCAACTTATTTATGAAATTCTATACCCAAAAAATATATTTTAAAATGTTATTATTTCAGTATTAAATGTTTGATAATTTGTTTTCCATCATCTTTCAAATATATTAAGGATATTAATATTAATTTCGATCACAATGAAATAAAGACGTTCATGAATAAATTAATTCTTTGAAACAATTTATATTTAATAGCACCAAATTTGTTATATATTAGAATTACTATTTAAAAAAAATATAATAAAGTTCAATAAATTTTTAAAGTTGTTGATCTAAAATGTGTATTTTAAGTTGTATATTTTTTATTCAATTACACTGTGCTCGAAAATGTGGGTATCCTTTGGTTTAAATCAAATCGTCGCTGAATTTAGTTAACCATTTTTAAAAGTGCTCGTTTTTGAGATATTTGAAATTTTGAAAGCTTAAATTTAATAATTTAATTAAAAAAAATAAAAACATTTAAAATCGACCTGAAACTGTTATAATTCATAGATTTATTGTTTAATATATTTTATTTCCAATTTCGCTACTTCCATAGTTAAGTTTAAACCCAAATATCGCGAATACGAAGGCTGACCTGGAAAAACCACCATTGAATTTAGCATACTCGCATATAAATGCATGAAAATGTAAAGATAATGAAATAAATGGTTGTAGCAACACTGCAAAAAGCACAAAATTTGAAAGTCCTTGAAAAATATTATGTATGTAAGGAATAGCTTGTAAAAATTCTCTTAAATACTATAAGTTAGTTTGAAGAAAATTTGTAAAAGAAAATGAATGGGAATAAATAAAACTTGAAACTTGAAAAAATAAAAAACTTGAAACATACTCGTAAATAGCTTTATCTGCTGGGCATCCGCTTATTAAAATTATACGAAATGTTAAGTACTAAAATTATACGACACTTAACATTTTAGATAATTTTTTAGTATTTCTTTAAAAAAAAAACTAAAAAAAATTTTAACTTGGAAATTTCTGATTAACAATTTGGCGACAGAGGCTTAAAGAAATCTGACAACCTTGACAAGAATTTCAAACAGCATCATAGATACAAATGTTAAAAAGCTCTGTTATACTTTAGTAGGAAGGAAAAATAAAATTTAAAAGCAAATTTTAAATTACATTAAATTTCCAAACTTCAGATACTTTACAGGACATGATTTTTACATGGGATATAGCCATTGTTATGGTGCATATCATTGTATTTTTTTTAAACGTCTACCATTTGTACCGATTAATCTCCATGTGCTGGGGAATGTAAAGTTACGTAGACGGTCGAATGATTTCCATATATTTTATGATTAATTGAGTAAAAATAAAAAAAAATTAATAAATAAATATTTAAAGTGCTTTTAAAATTTTGGTGCTTCATTTTAATGAAATTTAATTAATTCATTACAATTTTTTTATGAAAATAAACTTAGCAATTTAAAATAAAAAACTTTAAAAAAATACGTCGATCCAAATAATTAGTAAATAAAAATAATTTTAACCAAATAAGAAAACTTTTACCGAAAAACCAATATTTAGTAAAAAATAAAACTTTTGAAAAAATGTGTTTCTAAAAAATGTTTCGATTTTTACAGCAGTATTCAAAAAAAAGAAAAAAAATAATAAATAAATAAATATATATTTAAAACACAAACTAGCTAATAGACAATTTAGCCCTTAAAGCCTTTGTTAAGAAAATTGTATTCAAAAAAATGTTTTCAGTCTACATTAACTAATAAACTGTTTTCTGTTTATGTAGGCAAACCTTCTCGGCTTCTTTCTCATTTATATTGTCAGTGTTGTAAATAGTTTTGATGGTCTAGTATGTTTTTGATGACAAATAAGTTTTTTTTTATTTTGGAAAAAATCGTTACCTATGTAAATACAATTATGTGTAAATGAAATATTTTTATTTGGTTTTTGTTGGTTGTAATTATAAAATAAAACACAGTTCTTTAAATGAGTAAAGCGTAGCTTTTAAAATAAAACGAAAATTTTCAAATGAATAATAAAACAAATTGTTTTAAATAAAAATAAAACATAGTTTAAGAAATAAAACGTAGTTTGATAAATAAAACGTAGGGTTTGGTATGAGACGTAGTTCTTAAAAATGTCAGGTTACAAATAAAACATAATTTTATACTATGTTTTCACTGGCACATTTTTGAGAAAATCGAGTTGTTTTCAATAAGCAACTCCTTCTACTAGTTTTGTTACTAGTTGCGTTAGGTCTTAGATAAATTATTTAAAAATAAAAAATAAAATACTCGCAAGTGTAAATTTACACATAGCAATTTTTCTTTCTGAAACTTTTCTATTTTTTCTTTTAAATTTGCATTTACGTTCACAAACAAAATTTTACTTCAGCAATTCTTGCTTTAATTGATTTGTTTGTGGAATATTGATCTGATTTTTTGTTTTTGTTTTGAAGTACGAAAATTGAAAACAAAACGTATTTCGAAGTACAGGCAAGTTTGTTCTCTATCATATTCCCTCTCGCTCTCCCAACAAGAAAACTTGCCTTGTGTGAACTCAGACCAAGAGATATTACTTTTTTTTTAAATTGTTCTTCATATTTTAAAAAACAAAATAAGTAATAAATTGTTTTCAAGAAGTTGTTTAATAAGTTGTTTTCAAGAAGATTCGAAATTAATTAAAATTTCGTTTTATTTTAACTTAAGACAACATTTACTATGTTAAGTTTACAACCAAATTGCAAACTATATTTAAAAATTAATAAATAATTTTATCGTAATTATTTCTTATAAGAAAATAATTTTAATTTACTTAGCTGCCAAAATTTTATTTGACAGTTAGGTTAATTGTTTATAATTTTATTTGGTTTTACAAAGTTGATTTTGCTAAACACACTCTTTAAATATCACCCTAGTTATCATTGCTAAAAATACCATTTTTTAGCTGCAGTTTTATTTTTTAGAGAAAAAAAAATACCTCTGATAATGTTTTTTAATACAAAGCTACAAATTAAAAAATATGCTAAAAAAATAATGCCAAAAATAATTCGAAAATTACTAGAGATGGTGCACTAAAAATGCTAAATTGGCAACACTGATCTTAGGATTGTAAAATGGCTTTTGGTATAAATCGGGAACACATTAAGGTTACCGAAATTCAATTATTTCTTTCTTACATTTCCAGAATTTTGGAAAAATCATTATATTTTATATGATAAATACATTTTTAATCATCCGGCCAGGAGATGTCCTCTTTAAAAAATGAAGTCTAGGAACGTCGTACAAAATTTTTTGTACGATGTTTGTATTTAGAGCTTCTTAGTGTAGTTTTTTAGGAAGCTGCTGAAAATTTGTTTAATTCATGTTCAAAACCCTAAATGTTACAAAAGTAGTTTTAAGAGCATATAAAAGTTAATTTTTTATAATACAGAGTACATGATCACAAGGAAAAAAATATTCTGTGTAAATACTGTAACGACGTGTTTAAACCTTACGCTGAGATAGCTCACGGCTTCCAGGGTTCGTTACAAAAATACGAAAAAAAAACAATTTCTCACACGTTATAAACCATATTTATTCCATTACTTAACGCTACTCTAGCTATTACAACGACGAGCTAGAAACACACACAGTATCGATCTTGCACCGAACTCCATTATGCCGTCTGTTATACTGCAACAGTTGAATACGCCGATATAGGGTAAAAGCCCTCAAACCATCTCTATTAAACCGTCAGACAAATACAGTGTTGTCAATCTGGTGAAAGGAAAGCCTCCTCCAAGTGTAACAAACTGTCTTCGCTCAAGATTGAGGGTAAACTACTCAACTCTGCACTACTGCACAACCAACAAAATGTAATATTATTAAGCTGACGGAGGGAAAGCCTCCTCCCAGCTAGAGGGTAAGTATTTTGAGATTGAGTAAAACTAACAATTGCAAAATAACCTTTATGTTATTCTGACGGAGGGAAAGCCTCCACTCAGAATAAATAATATCTTACCCTGTCGACAGCCACAGTGGAACTAAACCTAACTACTTCCTGTTCCTTATTTTAAAGTGTCGATCACCCATGTAAACCATACACATACATACTTAAAAATATACTTAAACTTACAGCCTGTCTAGACGTATAATACGAGGGCGGATCAATAAGTCCGTGACTTTTCGAACTTCCCTCGTAGTTATATGAAATGAAACACTATTCCCATCAGTTACCACCTGTTAATAGACTACTGTCAAATTTTGAGCGTTTAAAAGCTGTTCAAAGCACACAACCTCGTGTATTTTTCTAAAAATGGAAAAAAGGAAATTTCGAGTGCTCACTAAACATTATTTTTTGCAAAAAAAAACCGTCAATTAAACCAAGAAAAGCTTGATAAATAATATGGAGACTCTGCACCCTCAATTTCAATGGTAAAAAAGTGTTTTTCTGACTTTCGTTGTGGTCGCACAAGTACAAATGACGCTGATTGTTCTGGACGGCCAATTTAGGTCAGTACACCCGAAAATGTCGGAAAAATCCAAGGTATGGTGTTGGCCGATTGAAGAGAAAGTGCGTGAGATTGTTGATGCCATAGGCATTTCATATGGCAGTGTGGTTTCGATTTTAAATGATCACCTGGGTTTAAGAAAGTTGTCTGCAAGATGGATGCTCTCAATTGATCATAAACGTAAACATGTGATAACTTCAAAGGATTATATGGAGTTGTTTAACCGCAATCCGAATGAGTTTTTGCGGCGTTTTGTAACTGTGGGTGAAACTTGGATCCACTACTGTACTCCGGAGACCAAGCAGCAGTCTAAACAATGGGTTTCTCCAGGTGAACCTGCTCCGAAGAAGGCCAAGGTAAGTTTGTCGGCCAATAAGGTGATGGCAACAGTTTTTTGGGATGCCCGCGGGATAATCCACATCGATTATCTTCAAAAGGGAAAAACAATAAACGGCGAATATTATTCCAACCGAGTTAATGATGATTTAAAGAGAAAACGACCCCATATGGCCAAGAAAAAGGTTATTTTTCATCAATAAATGCACGTGTGCAGTCTCAATGGTAAAACTCTATGAATTTGGCTGCGAATTGGTAGCTCATCCGCCATATTCTCCGGATTTAGCCCCTAGTGACTACTTCCTATTTCCAAACCTAAAGAAATGATTCGGTGGAAAGAGATTCAGGTCCAACGATGAAATTATTGACCAAACAAATGCCTATTTTAAAGACCTCGAAAAATCCTATTTTTCACGCAAAGTAAATGACGACACTTGTTCAAAATTTGACAGTAGTCTATTAACAGGTGGTACTTGATGGGAATAGTGTTGCATTTCATATAACTACGAGGGAAGTTCGAAAAGTCGCACTTATTGATCCGCCCTCGTATGTAAGATTTTTGTGTCAGAGAGTGTCAAATTCGCTCTCTGAGAGAATTATTTCACGTGTAGATTCAAATATTAGTATTATGAGATGTATTATGAGACTCTTGTGATGAGATTTCTCTACACAACCATCTTATAAGATGAACTGTCAAAAAAATACACATATATGAAAGTTTGTTTGTGTGTGTGTGTGTGCATGTGTATTTTGGAAATTACTGAAAAACAATATTTTTTTGTAAATTTTTTTCCTTTTAGTGTTTGTTTTACATGTTAAAAAATATTTTTGTAAAAATTGTGCTAAAAAAGTGTGAATTGCTTAAATAAAAAGACACGTTTACTCCGTGACTGTTTGAAAATAATGATATCTTATAGGATTTATTAGAATACATGTACCCATTATTTAAGATTTAACATAATATAAACGAAATGGTTACTCTCCTCTGCAGGCGTTATCTGACATATTATATCAGCGTTAATCTCAGTTGTCAGGTTGTTATTCTTACTAGTATTACACAGGGTTTTACCGTTCCATAGCTAATTATTTGTTAATTACTATTATAATAGGTGGCGTTGTTCTTACTTCAAATTAATTGAATCACAAAATAGAAAAAAAAATAAAAGAAATGCTAAAGTAAAGATAATTATACATAAAATAAAATAATATATTCATTAAACCTTTACATATGTGAGACAAAAACGAATGTGAATGACTTTTGTCCGTCACAATACATAACAAACCATGACTGAAATTGGAACACAACCAACTCTCTATGGATCTGTGCTGCGAAGTCTATTCTTCGACCACGTACAGAAGAGGCCAAAGCTGTTCATGGTAATAGTAGGATATACAATAATATTTATTTACTTTTATTTTTAAACTAAAAATATGTACTACAAAAAATTACTTTTAAGGCAAATTAAATTTATTTCTATACATTTTGCCAGAATTTCTTATTATTTATTTATTTTTGTTTACTTTATAAATTGTATGGTCTAGTAAGGGTCTTTTACCCCTTTTTCTTTTGTCAGTTCTCAAACTGAACCACCGTTTTTTTGTTTTTTTTTTTTTTTTTTTTTTTGTTTTCTTGTAGACTCAACAATATGTTTAACATTTTGTTGCAGCATTAATTAAAACATAAGGACGAACTTACACATCAGGGTTAGTTTCTGATAGAAAACCACAGAAAATAAATAGAAAAAAAAAAAAACAAAATGTGAAGAGACTAAAGCTAAGAACAACACAAAAGTGAAAGAAAACTTCAAAGTTTTTATTTTATATAATTTGAGAAGGTGAAGAGGCAAATATTAAAATAAATTTAAATAGAATATTTGGAAAATTTTAAAGAAAATTTTAAGTTTTTCGTTTATTTATTTTATTATTATTATTTTTTTTTTTTGTGCAAAAGAATGGTATTTATTTGCCATTACTGCACTGCATTCCTAAATTATATTTTATACCTGAAACCTCTGATTTTATTGCTTTTCGAGCACAAGAAAAGTAAATGTACTTAAAAAATTTTTTAAGCTGCTGATGTTTCTGAAGAAGATATCCAAATTAAAATAATTTTTAAATCAGTGTATATAAAACTTAAAAAGTATTAATTAGTTATTAATTTTATATTTTATATATTTTAATTGCAAAAAAATTTTTGTCTCAAAAACTTAATGATCTTTCATATCTCTACTTAATGCAAAAATTATAAAATCTTAGCATTGTGATTAAGATATATTGGAATAAAATGCGATGTATAATTTACCAAAATTTTCATACATTTTGTTTTCTTCAATTTTGTTGAAAATATAGTAAATAATTGGTTTATGAAAATATTTAGGAAAATCTAATAAAATAAAACAAAAATGGGATGATTTAGTAAAAGCAATAGAACATAGGAAGATTGGAAATAACTGAGTAAACTCTACAGCGATAAGACCAAAAATTCGTATTAAAGGAAAAAAATGTGAATTTAAAAATCGCCGAAACAGTGGATGCAGTAAAAATACACACAAGGTTTGATAAAACTCATACAAATGGTCAGCGCACTTAACGTGTGTAAAATTATAGGAATTTATTCCACTTATGAATAAGATTATTCGAAATACAAGAAACATCTGGATATTTTTAAACATTTTGTTGTGTTATTTTGTATTAGTTTTGTCAGTTGTTACTTGTCTGTTTTCTTCACTTACTATTAGAATTTTGATATTCGTGTGACCTCTTAAATACAAAAATCATTTAAATATATTTTGTAAATACTAAATATCTTAAAATTTTTATTACTTTCCACTTTACCTCAAAAGTTTCCCTTTTCACCCAAAAATAGTTGATTTGCAAAAAAAAGTATGCTCTATTTGAACCTATTTATCTTTCTATATACACTGCCTGCCACTTGAATAAAGAATCACATTTTTTAAATTTAATTAAGTATATCGCCTAAACTGAAGTTCAGAAAAAAATTATTTTTTGTGCAACCAAATTTCAAAGTGTTGGCTTTAGTTTCCTGAAGAAATAAAAAATATACATATTTTGTTTCTGTGGTACTTTTTCGTGTGTCACTTGAATAAGGAATATTTTAAAACTAAGCAAACTGTAATTTATTTTTAAAATAATCTCAAAAATGCGATTTGGCATCGACTTGAATAATGACTCTAAGTAATTTAGCGAAATTCTGTTATTGCATCCTTTAAGGATTCTATCGTCTCAAATTGTTTTCCTCCTTCATAAACTTTTCTTGCAAGCCAACCCCAGACATTTTCTATTGGATTCCGGTCTGGTGAATATGGGGGCCAACCCAAAAGTTGAACACCTTGTTGATTAATCCATTGTTTTACTGCTCTGGCGGTATGAATCGGAGCGTTGTCGTGTTGGTACGTCCAAGGTATGGGTCCAACGAAATCATTAAATTTTGGAAATGCTTCTTCCAGAATGTTTTTGTAAGTCGTTGCAGTCATTTTGTTAGATACAAAAACCAATTCTATGCGAAATGGCACCTCATACCATTATTCCGCCCTCTCGGCTGTGTCTGCGTCTCAAAAATAATTCCTACTTATTTAGGTCATGGAAGTAATAGTTATACCCGTCGGGACCATCAATACTAAACTTTTTTTCATCCGAAAATACTAATTTAAACCATTTGTCGGACCATGTCATTGTATTTATGACAAACTGTAGACGTTGTGATTTGCGTTTTTCATTAAGTGGTGGCTTTTGTTGCAGGTTTCGTCGCACTATGTATGGGCACGACTTTAAAATAAGGTGCACAGTTCTTAGACTGACACTAACTCCACTTTTTTTTAATGTATTTTTGATACCGACATGACGGAATTTGATGCAATTCTAAGAATTTTTCGTCTTTCTTTTGAAGTTGTTGCCATTTTCTGCCCGCCTTTCATGTTTTTTCCATATTCTTCCACGTTATTTAAATAATTGTATACAACTGTCTTTCCTCAATTAATGTTTTTGGCTATTTGGACTGGATTCTGACCCTGAGATTTCAAAATCTGAATTTTTTCTTTTTCAGAGTTATTAAGAGCCTTACCACATCCCATTTTGAATAAAAACTATTTAAAAATTATCAAATTAAAAATTCTTTATCCGTTTATATTGAAAGAAATTCAAATCATAGCCTTCCTGATTAATATTAAAAGAATTCTTAATTCAAGTGACACACGAAAAAGTGCCACAGAAATACATGTCTTTAAATAAATGCATAATTTTAGTAAAACAAAATATGTATATTTTTTATTTCTTCAGGAAACTAAAGCCAACAAAAAATTATTTTTTTTCTGAACTTTAGTTTAGGAGATATACTTAATTAAAGTTAAAAAATGTTATTTCTTATTCAAGTGGCAGGCAGTGTATCTATTTGTTTATTTAATTATCTATCTATTTATATATATCTCTTTATCTGTCCATCAATCTATCTAAATATCTAGCTTTGTATCTATATATCTAGCTATTTATCCATCTATTTATTTAATTATCTATCTATATATCCATCTATCTTTTTATCTGTCTATCCACCTATCTATCGATCTATCTATATTTATATATGTATATATATATATATATATATATATATATATATATATGTATATACAAATATATATATATATATATATATATATATATATATATATATCAACCTATCTATCTTTCTATCTATCATCTATATATCTACATATCTATCCATCTATTTACCTATCTATATATCTATCTACCTATCTATGTATCTATCTTTTTATCTATCTTTCTATCTATCTACCTATCGATATCTATCTATCTATCTATCTATCTATCTATCTATCTATCTATCTATCATCTGTTCATCAATCTATATATCTATCTATCTGTCTATTTCTCTATCTATACATATGTCTATATTTATTTATTTATATCTATCTGTCTATCTATCTATCAATCTATCAATCATTCTATCAATCTATCTATCTATCTATCTATCTATCTATCCACTTATCTATCTACCAATTGTTCATATTGAATACTTCTTTATATAACATTAAGATCTATTGTTAAACGTTTAATTAATTTCTTTTCATCTTTAAGGTTTAATTTACATTTATATCACCCCCTGCTTTTATAGCTATTTCCCACAAAATCTTAAGTAATTTCTTCCAACTAATACATAAACTTAAATATCAATTATGTATTCAAATTGCCATTATGTTTAATAATTATTAATGAGTTTAGAAGAATTTAAAGGAAGAGCGTACCAAAAACAATGACAGAGTTTTCATGTCTGTCATATTCTTAGAATTTTATATAAATTTTTTCCTCCATAGTTATTTTAGAAGTGTCTTCCTTCCCAAAAAAGTATCTTAAAAACCATTTCATAGATAGCCATAATGTAAAAGTTGAAAAAAATATTTAGCATAATTTAAATGATTTTTAACATATCTCATAAATTTTAATAAGAATTTTAGTATTTGATGGTGGGAAATTTAATTATAATTAACTGAATTATAACATAAATTAGGTGAATTTATGATTTTTTATCTTAATAGATTTATAATTGAAATTAGGCTGGACTATATAATTTACACTTGAGGTATGTTTTGTTTTTGTATTGGAAATAAAAAAATTTGTTTTATTTTAATTAGGAAATTAGATTAAGTGATATAATTGTTTTCACGCTTACACATTTGGAAAAGTGACACTATTAATTATGTCGACAGGCATTTTCTTTCAGCAAAATATTTTAGGACCAGATAGCGCGATAAACATGAAAGGTATTTTCTAAAGATCATCTTTTACATCGGTCGACTTCGTATGATTGTTTTGGAGAATTTTTTCACTTATTAAAAAGTTTTTTTTAGTTTTCCTTATAAATGTGAAAACTAAATTTAAGTTGTGTTGTGAAAAGTTTGTAACATTTGGATCAATCTTTGCACTGTATGGCGGTAAAATCTTTGTAGTCATGAATTTCCAAAGGTTTAATTTTATTGCTTTTCTTTTATAGAGGAAAGGGAGACATAATAATAGACCCTTTTAAAGAATATCCCATAGCTCCAACTCATCATGTATTGAATATATTAATGTGATTATCTATGGAATTTAGATTTTTGATATTAATTTAACATTAATAAAAAATTGTATTAGAATAATTAATAATTATATAAATAATTTTACTTTTAAGGAATTGTATTTATATTTGAAGCCTGTTGAACTTCAAAATTTAGTACTTAATGCTCCTATTGGTAATTTATATAATTATTATTATTCTATTAATGAATCTATAGAAATATTTGATGATATATTACAATTTCAATTTTATAATAATATATAGATAATATTTCTAAGAAGTACACAATGTTTGTTTTATCACCTTCAGTCCTCCATAAAAAAATTATGATTCGCTAGGCTTCTGAGATATTAGATAAGAACAATAATAAATTTGAACTAAAATAAAATATTTTTTTTAAATAATTACTTTCAATATATACCAGAAAATGTTTATTATTAACTCAAAAACCGGGCGAAAAATTATTATTAATTATTAAAATTTATTGAGATGTGAAAGACAAATTTATGTCAATGTTTTTTCATCACGTGACTACATCAAGTCATCGTATAGACAATAAATTCTGCTTTTATCTTATAATAATTTAAATACGGAGCAAAAATATGTATTCCATTCACTGTAGCCAGATTTGACGATTTATCATCATTTTAACGGCTTTTAGTGCTAAAAATGGCATGTTGATGATGATTGACAATTCTTTTTTTAAATTAAAATAAAAACTCAAAAACTCTCGAAATTGTCAAAGAAAATGGTTTAAATATAATAAAGATTTATGACAACCAATTTATTATCATTTCGATAGCCATTTTATAATGAAAACCTACATATTTCATTACAAAATGGCAAATATACATTTCACAAAAGGACAAAACCATTTTACAATTTTTACAAATATTTTAATTTTAAAATCCTTAAATAGCAGTTCATTCAATGGTACATTTTTGACATCGTCGAATCATACAAAATTACATATTCATAATTTTGATACGCATATTTTCAGACTTATTAGATACCGCTATACTTTCATAATAGGTCGACTCTGTGTGGAAAACGCTAGAATACGAATTAATCATATATGTATAAGTTTGAATTTTTTTTTTTAATTTTATAAAATTTATAATTTAATGTAAATCTAACACATCATGAACTATTGTGTAAAAATATTGCAAAATTCCAAACAATATAACTGTCGTAAATTTAATTAATATTTTAATTAAATTTAGTATATTTGAAATAAAAATAAAAAAATTGAACAAAAGGCTAGCATATTTTAAAGAGTATTATTTTCGCATCTTTAATTTTATGGATTATAATTTATACCATTTTAGATGTATAATATTGCGTAGATGTCAAAAACAATAGAACTGTAGTTAAAATTCTCATACAGATTACATTCAAATATTTTGGGTGAAAAATAATCTTTAATGGAATGCGCATTTTTTGCCCCTTTACTTTCGCACTTTAATCAGTAAAAAATAATATTTAGATATCTTATGTATTTGATTTTTAAAAATTTACTTGCGGATATCTGCGGATGTAGTCAGGGTATAACTAAATATTGTCTCTGCTCCGGACGTACGGACGGAAGTAATTACTCAACCAAAATGTCTTAAAATAGAATGGCAAACACACACATATATATATATATATATATATATATATATATATATATATATATATATATATATTATAACCGTAATAGGTCTGTAATTGATTTTCATTGATTTCTGGCTTATTGATAAAAATAACTTGGCACCTACGCATTTTTTTACTAAATATTTTAAAATGGTATTAGGGTAGAAGGGCCAGCGTTGCCATAGGGTAACATCTGAAAATTTTACAAAATGTATGTGTTTAATAGTGGAGATGGTATAAATGTAAATCGGGAATAGGCTTTGAGACTTTTTTAGATTTTAAAGTGTAGGTCCATTAAATCACTACATTTGGACGCTAATTTACTTGACTCTAATAGCCAATGATATGATTTAAGTAAATCCGAATATCTAATAGTGGTGCAATTTATTTTTGAAATGGATACCAATATGAATATAGATAAATATATTAATGGACCTAGTAAACTATAAAGCTAGGGGGATGGGGCTAAATATTTTCTATGTTGTTTCTCACGTGGTGGAAAAAAGCTTCTACAGATTTTAGCAGGATAACGATTTATACATTGACTATTCCACTATACACTCAAAAAACCTAAACTTATTAATGCAAATAATGCCGGAAAACTCAGTTTTATAGCGCATAATTGGAATCTCTTCAATAAAGGCATATGAGACAATTTTAGCGGCTAAAAATGAAATCATCAATTCCGAAAGTGACAGTGTATATGTTATAGCGTAATATTACATTACTAGCTTTTCTCGTTGCGCTTCGATACCCCATTTTAATGCGATATCTAATATTTACTTTATATGCGGGCTACTACTCCCCTTGGACCTATCCGCCCTAATCGAAGTTTAATATAAACATTACTTCTACAAATTTGTTAAGACTTTCATTGTCTTAACAATACTCTTTTAGGTATGCGAAAATTATTATTTTCTCTTCCCTGGACCTATACGTCCTATTTTCAATGCGATACAATAAGCAAGATGTTCCCATGACAATTGAAGGCTTTCACCATAATAGTTCCCTAGATATACCATAATGAATATTTGCTTTGTTTGAAGGGTACCACTCCCCCTGCTCCGAAAGAAAAATAAAATATTGTGAAAATTTTAAGCATATATATATATATATATACATATATATACATTTATATATATATATATATATATATATATATATATAATAAGATGGTATTTTAGCATTTACTTAACAATAGATATTTCTTAAATGTGCTTTTTATTCTACCTACAAGTTATTTGTTAAGTAAAAATTGCAATTCTCTGGGATCGTAAAATAAAGGTTTGAGAGAACCCCTACACTACTATATAGAGAAGTGATAGTAGGTTGTCGCATTCAGTTCAAGCCATTAACTATAATGTAATTAATTTCCATACTGTAAACACAGATGTGAAATTATATACAATTAAAAGCTGTATTAACAATTTATTAATTGCAAAAATAATCCGGTTTATTTAAAGTAAATATAATTTTTTAAAATTAAAAAATTCGTTACCATATATTTATAGATTTATCAGTATAATATTAGTGGAAAAGTGGTACATGTTCTTGACATAAAGAATTTTTGATAGCTAATTTAATAAACCTGAATGGGGGAGTTTCCGTTTCGAACATTTCTAGAACAAACATATTTTTTATTAAATCGTTATTTGACTTTGGAAAAAATTTTATTAAAAAATTTTTAATTTGAATACTATGTTTTATTAGGTAAAATAATTTTGAAATCTACATAGAAACCAAAAAAAAAATAAATAAATAAAGGAAAAGCAAAAAAAGGAAAAAAAAGAGAAAATGACAGTTTCAATAATTATGATTTCCATTTTTTTTTTTTTTTTTTTTTTTAATAAAAAAAAAGGCAATAGGAAGATTGAAGACTCCCGGAGCTAAATAAGATTAAATTTAGAAGATGCAGTAACAATTTTGCAAATATTTTTATTTTGATATCTGAAAACTAGTTATATCACATCAGTATATATATATATATAGAGGGAAGTTTTACCTACAGGGCAATATGAAAACCAAAATAATTACTCGACTTTCAGATGAGTTGTTATATAATAAAAGTTTTCATTTAATGTTCAAAATATCAATATTTAAAAAAGAACTGAATTAGTTTATCGTTTTACGATTAATTAGTTTATTTTAACATTTTTTGTTTGTCTTTTGTTTGACTGAATTATCGTATAAATATTTTAAAATTTTAATTATTTATTTTTGTTGGGAATTCCCGGGCTCCCTGAAAATTAAAAAATCAATCAATATTTCCAGGTAGTGGAAAAATACCAGGAAAAGAAAAACTCTATTAGTAGCTACACATTGATCAGTTCAATAAACTCTTAATATTGGTTTAGCAAATACAGGTTGGATGTTCTTTAGGATATAAGCACCATATATACATAGGTAAAATATTTTAATATTTTAATTTAGATATAAATTACCATTTCAGCAAATTATTTTGATATAAAATTAGGTCATAGCTCTACATCTCGGGCAATAACAGAATCAGGATTTATCGTTAAAGCTAAATTGTTTTATTACATTGATCATCTGCGAGATTACATCGATTCTCTGGTTTAATATAAAATTGGGCTTTTAAAATGAATATCAAGTTGGACTATGTAAAGTCCAAAAATGTACATTTACATTGCAGATAAATATACATAAACTTGTCATTGTAAAAAAAAAATAAATAAATAAAAAACATTTATTTTAAGGTATGTTTTTTAATATTGACTTTATTGATTTAAAAATAATTTTATTTGAATATTTATTCAAGCTCAAAAATTTTGTTTACTGTTTTCATTAAAAAAAATTGTTGAATTTTTAATAATTTTCAAACATCATGTAATGTAATAAGAACAATTTTATTATTTTTTTCAATAACTCATTTACGAGTTTAAGGCCCTAATTTTATAAAAAGCAACGCCTCTATTTTCCTTGCGTTTCATTAAATTACAGTTTGGAAATCACTGCGTGCAAGCAAGTGACTGCTCGCGTAGAAACAGCTGATTCTTACGTTATTGTGAATGCAATTTTTTGAAATTGTACATTTTATAAAACTCAACCATGGCTTTTTTTGTCACTTTGATTGTCAAATGTAATGCTTCAATTTTCTTGGCGTTAGTTTAAAAAGTGGTCAAATATTCTTAAATAAAAAAAAAAAAATACCAAATATTTAAAGAATTGTTTAACATAACGATGTAAGTAAATATATCCATTTGCAAAAAAGTATATATAAAATATTAAATACTATTAAAATTCTTCTTAGGGCAAAAAAAGAGGCAACAACGGCAGCCCAATTTGAGCTACTAGTATCGGAAATGGAGAAGCATCCAGCAGTGGCACGTGGAATGCCTAATTTTGGAAGTACAAAGGCAAGTGTTGATAATGTTTGGGAAGCGACTTCAAAACTGCTAAATGCAATTGGCCCACCAATTAGAACAACCGCGAAATGGAGAAAGGTGGGTTTGAAAACATTTTTAAATATAATTTTTTTAATAAATATATGTATGTATCTACTTTAGGTTTGGACTGACTACAGGGGCAGACTAAAAAAAAGCTTTCGATGAATAAGTCAAGTATTCGACAAACTGGTGGTGGACCGTCGGAGTTAAGTGAATTAACACCAATTGAAATAGCAGTTGATAGTATTGTAAGTACTAGTGTGTCTGCTAATCCATCTGGCGCTGCATACGGTTTAAAGGTTGCAAATACGTTCGAACCACAGAAAACTGCACATGCTTCGTCGCCACCATTCGTTTCAAATTTAGCATCAAATGACTGCTCTGAGCTTCCACAAGTATCGTTATCTCTGCTGGAAGAAAACGCACCTACAGTAGAGGAAAACATTTTTAATGTTATTGAAACACCTCTCCAGCCATAATGTTCTACACACAAGCAAACTTTCAGTTCGAAAAAACGAAGACATGTTTTGTTTACTTTTACGTTTTTTTTAATATATATTTTGTTATATTTTGTGTCTTCTATTAACAAATATTTTATGGAATAAAAAGTAAATAAACGCCACACAGATGTTTGGCTTACAGCATTGCCAACACGATATAAGTACATCTTTTTGTAATTTTTTATTTTAAATTTTAGTATCAACTTATACAATGGCCACCATGGCTACGTAGTGATTTGACAATAGAAGTTACATCGTTATATATCGGCGTTGACTAAACGCAATGCCGTAGTGATTAATGAAATTTCATATTTTTTGTTACGCGTTCTCAACAGCGTATGTAAAGCGTTTAACGCAAGCGAATTATAAAATTAGGGCCTAAATGTTTGTTTTTACTAATTTCGTGATAGTTCCAATTTCAGTAAAAAAAATATTTAAGTTTATAAATTTAGTAATAGAATACGAAATTTTATTTTTTTTTTTTTTTTTTTTTTGCGTAGAAGGGTGCCGTTTGGGTTCAAAGAATGAATTATATATTATCGAGAATTATATTGGTTAGATAACAAATATACTATACTTTTCCAGAAAATAACCCAAATAAAATTCAGATAGTTGTTTTGATTAAACATATTTTTTTCTTTATAACCGCTATACGATATATTAAAGCTAAAATTATACAGTATGTCTATCTTATGCATTACTTTACATCATTTACAAAATTATGGGAATTTAGATAATCTCCTTAGTGGTTCTACACTCCAGAAGAAAAACAAAAAGTCCATACATGACAGTTTTTAAAGTCCACAATAATTTTATCTAACAAACTTTTTAACATTTTACAAAATACTAAAAAAGAAAGAAAGGTAAGAGAAAATTGAACAGGGAGTAGTTTCATACATCTAACTACTCATATTATAAAGCCTAACAGTCTGTTCATTTCACATTGTTTTCCCATTACAACTAAAAGCTTTTAATAAGTTTCCAACTTTACACATTTTCACACTGGACACTGTAAAACTTTTTACGTTTTTGTGGTCATTTTTCTACTGACCTGAGCTCAAAAAAGTACACAAATAAACATAATAAAAAATACATGCGATCAGGAACAAAAGAATACAAAAAAAGAAAAGCAAACTCTATTAAATAACTTTAAATCCGTTTAAGAACCTTAATCGAAAAAAGAAATAAACAAAATAAACTGGAATAAAAAGAGCAGACATAAGAACAATCTCTAAACCAACTTTTGAAAAGAACAAAAGATAAAAGACATTCCTTTAATTCTTTGTTCATTTTTAATAAACTGATAATGATGCTCTAATAAAAGTAGCGAAAAATATGACAATGTTTTATTATAACTTGCGTATACAATTATGCTGGAGAGGATAAATAGAGCTTTTCTTTTCCTGGTACCTGGAAATATTGATTGATTGTTTAATTTTCAGGGAGCCCGGGAATTCCCAACAAAAATAAATAATTAAAATTTTAAAATATTTATACGATAATTATGTCAAACAAAGGACAAAAAAAAATTTTAAATAAACTAATTAATCGTAAAACGTTAAACTAAATCAGTTTTTTTTTAAATATTGATATTTTGAAAATTAAATGAAAACTTTTTATTATATAACAACTCATCTGAAAGTCGAGTAATTACTTTGGTTTTCATATTTCCCTGTAGGTAAAACTTCCCTCGATATTTTTACGGAAGTAAACTTGTTATTAAGAAAGCCCCAAAGAATTTGACAGATTTCTGAAGTCTTATACTTTCCAGGTTTACAATCCATTTCTATGAATAATAGCTTTTCTCATACAAAAATATAATTAAGTTCCTTTTATTTTTATGCTACACTAATAGTCTATAGCTAAGGAAAACCTGAACTCAAAAAATAATTTTAATCATGTACCGCTCTTGAATAATTCTGCGTCAAAAGGGAAAAACTACGTAAATGATTTTTATCACTTTTCAGGAGACCATTTTTTAGGTTTTAGATTGAAATTAAAGTTGTTAGGTCAGTAATTCCATTTTAAATTTAAAAATTTTAACCTTTCTGAAATTTCCTCTGTAGCAAGTTTATCGAAAAAAAAAAAAAAATATTAAAGATGGAAAGAAAATTCTTAAAATACAAATATTTTCAAAAATATGCCATCTTAAAATACAAGTTTTGACAAATCCACTACAATTATCAAAATTATTTTGATATCTTTGATATAACGAAAGTTATATAAATAAATATGTTAATTACTTTCAAAGCTATGGAGTTGACACATTTTTCAAAATAAAAATGAGAAAAATTAATTTTACATGAATTTGTATCCTCCTCTACACATGTACCAAATTTTATCTAAATCGGTAACCAAGGGTAAAAATTTTTTAAATATAAAATGGAATTACCTGGGTACACAATTTTGAATTATCTACTGTGTAAATATATTCACAATTCGTATATAAATTATTGGGTGTATTTTCAGACCAATGTGTATATTAACTAGGGTGATTAATTATTCGATATTTTGTATAAACCGGTTATCGAATAGTTCTAATAGTTGGTATTTCGAAAATAACCAGTTGCATATTTGCAAATTCCGAAAAAAACTGTTTTTTTTTTTGCAAAAGTTAATATTTCTATCTAGCTTTTCATTACTACCAATTTTTCGGTAAGTGTACGGTCTCTTGTGCTTAAGAAGTTATATAAAGACCATCCAAAGCTGATATTAAAAGGCGATTCGGATAAATTTTTCTGATATAAAGTATTAAGAATTTACCAATACTTCTTACTTAATAATAAATGCTTTAATCAAATGAAAAATATTATTCTGTATATTTTTTAATAAAAAATATTTCATTTATATAAAAATTAAAAGTAATTTTCTTGAATTTATAAAAAAAGTAATAAAAACAATCAATTTGACATTGTGAACATGACTTTCTACTCAGTGAATAGGTATCAAAAAAGAGAACATCTTTCAATGACAAGAATATGTTAAATTCATTGGAAATGATCTGAATTTGCAGTAATTCTGGATCACAAGTTCAGGATCTTATTGACTTCTTTGAATGTTTTTTTGTTTTGCTGGGATATTCAATAAATCTTATAATATTCAAGTTAAAATTATTAAATATTTCTATTAATATTTTTATTCATTAAGGTAATAAAAAAATCGTCAAAATTGAGACAAAGTTTTTGCTAGCTTTTACCCAGTGCACTTCTCTACCGATTTTATGTTATGGATTAACACTTCGTCTCGACAGACCCGTTCTATTTTTTACTTCAATTGCAAACATAAAATTTTAACTCTTTTACTACAATAATTCCTTAGATATGTGTTAACTAAAGTTTTCTTTGTGTGGATGTTATTCTTCCCCAGGACCTATCCGTTCTATTTTCATTTCCATTGACTTGCATGTCCATGACAAAATTATTCCCATAAAATTGCAAAACTTTTGTTGTGGTAGTACTTTAGATATGGCATAATCAATATATGGGTACATCATTCAAAATAATTATTAATTAATTATTTGTTTAAACTTACAGAATTAGTCTCATGTCAAGAAATTAGAGGATCGAAAAATATAGCCAAAAAGTAATAGTGTTGTTTCTCCCTTTATAAAATTAATATATTTTTTTTTTTTAAATATCTCAAGTTATACATTTTTTTCCAAAGTGAAATTTTAAAATATACCTTAAGTATGTTGAATTATGTACCTTTCCAAAATATTACGAAAATAAAACTACATATTTTAAAAAATCCAACAAAAACTTGGTGGTGGCATATAGTTACGGATCTAGTTACGTTTCAATGATAGCAACATACCTTCTACATTACAAACAAGTAGTTTAGTAACTACTAGAGTATACATCTCAGGATTTCCCGTCCCGGCATTCCCGACAAAATTTGCAATTTTTCATTTCCTTCTTTCCTGGGAATTTGGTCCAGGAATCCCGAAAATTCTAAAAGCACAACATGCAGAATTTGTTGCAGAAATTTTACAAAAAATTAAGAAAATTAAGCAAAAAGGTCCCAGAAATCAATAATTATTCATATAATTTTCAACTGGAAAGCTACAGAAAATATTCTCTGTTATGTTGAAAAAAGTCTGATCGGATCTATAACATGAAACCGAGTGTTCTATAATGGATATTATAGGAATATTTAATGGATAATAGACTTAAGCATAGAGTGCTCCACATCATTGTGCACGACCATCAAAATTAGTGGAGGGGTCTTATATCAGACATATGGACAATTGTGCATCGATACTTTTACCAAGTGTAAAATAAAATATACGAATACAGAATATTATGTAAATAAAGGGTGATTCAAGTAGAGATACTTTTTTCAATAGCCTTTTTTTGACAGATCACGTGTGAGTCGTGTCATGCTGTCATGTTATTTTTGTTTAGTATTGTTTGGCATTTCATAATGGAAAGACTTACGCTTGAACAACATTTACAAATCGTTCAACTTTATTACGAAAATTCACGTTCTGTGAGGAATGTGTTTCTTGCACTTCGCTCAACATATCGTCAACATAACCGGCCTACTGAGCGTACTATTCGCAACACTATCACCCATTTTGACACCCAGCATTCATTATTGGATAGTATTCGACCGAATAGACCACGTCCAGCACGCTATGAAGAAAATATAGCGGCCATAGCTGAGAGTGTACACGAAGACCGTGGAGAGTCGATTCGGCGCCGTTCGCAGCAACTCGGACTGACATATGGAACGACTTGGCGCATTTTACGTCGAAATCTTAAATTGAAAGCGTACAAAATACAGCTTGTGCAACAACTGAAGCCGCTCGGCCTTCCCAAGCAGCATCGCTTCGTTCTATGGTCTCTTGAAAAGTTCCAAGAAGATCCGACGTTTTTGAAGCTAATTTTGTTCAGCGATAAGGCCCATTTCTGGCTCAATGGGTATGTAAACAAACTAAATTACCGCATTTGGGACGAAGATCAACCTGAAGAGATTCAAGAACTGCCACTTCATCTAGAAAAAACAACGGTTTGGTGTGGTTTGTGGGCCGGTTCGTATTTCTTTAAAAATGATACCGGTGCGAAGGTAACCGTCAACGGCGACCGTTATCGTGCCATGATAACCGACTATTTGATGCCTGAAATTGAAGCTCGTGATCTCGGCCACATTCGGTTTCAGCAAGACGAAGCCACTTCCCACACTTCGCATCAATCAATGGATTTATTGAGAGAACACTTCGGTGAGCACATAATTTCACGCTTTGGGCCGGTCGATTGGCCACCAAGATCGTGTGATATCACACCGTTAGACTTTTTCCTGTGGGGTAAAGTCTAAAGTTTATGCGGACAAACCCGCTTCGATTCAGGCCTTGGAGGAAAACATTACGCGTGTCATTCGCCAGTTACCAGTCGAAATGCTCGAACGAGTCATCGAAAATTGGACTCAACGGATGGACCATCTGCGACGTAGCAACGACCAACATTTGATAGACCTGCTCTTCAAAAAGAATGTTCTTTCAAATGATAATAAACATTCCCCATTAAATTTGAATTTTCTGTGTTTTTTTCTTTAAAAAAGTAGGGAATCTCGAAATGGATCACGCAGTACTAACATTCATATTTTGTATAATTTATGCACTTTAGGGTGATTCCTGAAAGTGGGCTTGGTAAATTATGAAGCGATCCTCATAAAATTTATTACTATGATTTATACTTATATAAAACTTATTTGTGTCTAATATAAACTTGATACTAACATGTGTATGTGATTTATGTATGTTAAAGTGATTTTCGGAAGAGGGTTTTATATGGGCCGATCTTCATTAAGTTTGGCACAAAGATTGATACTTATACAAAACTTCCTTATTCCGAATTTCATTAAAATAATGCTATATTTAATTTATTTATAATCGTTAAACCCCTATGCCGGTAGAACATTTGTATGGGGGCTATAGGCTTCGTCCTTGTGTCATAAATTATACTACGTGCCAAATTTCATTGAATTACCTTCAAAATTATGATCTGTACTTTGTGCACAAGGTTTACATAGACAGTCAGCCAGCCGTCCAGCTGGAGAGACGTACGGAGGTACTGTCATCGTTATATCGACTCAAAAAGTGATTCTCAGTCAATTAATATACTTTAAACTGGGTGTTGGATGATTTTTTCTGTGCGTTACAAACATCAGCATAAATACATAATACCACCTATGGTGGTGTAGGGTATAAAAATTAAAATAGTTTCAACTAATAGTTTCTGTTGCCATTATTGAATTGTTTTTTATGAATCAGTTGTGCGTACCGTAAATTCATCAATCGAATAGTATTTGCAATCCAATTCGGATTAGTATTTGCCCGAAACGAATCTGTTTTCTTTGTGTAATAAAATCAAATAAAATAAATAAAAACAAATATAAAAATACATTATATACCAAAATAACCATATATGAGTTAGAAAATATAAACATTTTGCGTACACAAAAAATGTTGAGAATTCTCTCATGATTTCTAGGGATTGCTGGACTAAAAAATCTGTGAAATTCTCGGAATTTCTCGTGAAAAGCTCTAAAGAAAACAGATATAAAAAAAAAATTGTAATCAATTGAAATCACAAAGTGAATATATGTGTGTGTAAGTTAAAACGCCTTACATTACTCTAATTTAATTTATTTCAATTTATTATTTTTATTTTCTTTTTACAACGATTATCAAAGCAAAAAAAGAATGGATAAATAAAATTTTATAAATACTGCTGATTGGTTTGATAATGATAAAAAAAAAGCTGGGAAATACAGGATATTGAATTAATGAAAAGAAAAATAAACCAACAAAAAGAAAAAAAGCAAATATGACGGAAAAATGAAATGATGAAAGCATTAAAATCCATAAAAACCTCCTCCGCTCTTATACATATACTATATATGTGTCTCTTGAATTTTCAATTAAATTGAATTTGAAAAACACACGCGCAAACATATTTAAGCTGCTGAGGGAGTTAATACAGAGAAAGAACACATTCACATATGAATAACAATTGTGCTAGATAATAATTCCACTTAGTACACGTTATAAAAATGTGGCTTTAAGCGGAATTTGTTGACATTTTGTGACTTTTTGAAAAAAAAAATTGAATTTCCAAATAATTCTGGATAAATATTAGATACGAACTGTGTATGTTATTTTGATAAGGGTTTTGTGATCAAATTCAAAAATTCTAATTATAATCCAGCAAAAAAAGAGCAGAAAAAGTCGTGATATTAACATTAAGTTTTCATTGGGTGGAAGGAAAAGAACTGCAGAAGTTCTGTTTTTAACCCATGGTTGTCATTGGTAGGATGTTCTTCTCTTATGCTTCGTGTTCATTGCTTTTGAAGTACTTCTATATACAATTTTTTTAAAAAATATTAATTTATGACATTTTTATTTTCTTAGAATTTATTCATATTTTTTTTCTCTTAAAAATACATTTATTTTCACTTTTATGGAAGTAATTTTTATTAACTTCCAAAAAAGTATAAAATATGCACTTGATTCTACTTTTTAAATGGTGACAAGGTTCTATTTTGGGAGCTTTTGCTCTTTTCTTTGCTGGGTAATGCTAAGTATGTCGCAAAATTAAGTATTTCATCATACATTTAATGGAAACAAACTAGTTGCAATTTATTAATTTATGTGTAAATTCGTTATAATTTTTAGCTGGAAAAATGTAGCATTCTATGTGTTACCCCTACAGCACCTATACTAATTAGCCTTTCATCTACATCGCCTTAATAAAAATATTTTTTAATTTATGAAATTTTTATTTTCTTAGAATTTATTCTCCTTTTTTCTTGTCAAAAATACATTTATTTTCACTTTCATGCAAGTAAATTTTATTAAGTTCAAAAAAAGTACAAAATATGCATTTGATTCTACTTTTGAAATGGTGACAAGGTTCTTTCTTAAAAGCTCTTGCTCTTTTCTTTGCTGGGTAATGCTAAGAATGTCTCAAAATCAAGTATTTCATCACACATTGGGAATTTTGTTCATTTTTATATCATAAGTAGAGAATATGTCCCTGGATTTCCCATCCCGGTATTACCGCAAAATTAGAAATATTTCATTTCCCACCTTACCTATAAATTAGGCTTTTTATATGCGTTTTTTTTTTTTTATGGGCCAGTTTTAATAAAAACTTGTAGAGCAGTCCTCTGACTTGCTCAAGTATGTACCCGAAGTCTTTCCAGTTTGCTATTGAAATATTACTTAGTTATTTATTTTATTGAAAATTTTACAGTTACGGACACCCTAATATGGACCAGGAAGAGATTTCTCAACAATTTGTATAACAAAAGCTAAGTACATATCTTTAGAAGAAGACTGGTATAATTATCCTTACAATTTTGCTCTATTTATATTTTTGTTTATAACTAACAAAACTTTGTCTTTTTGGACAATTTTTCGCACTTTTCCTATGTTTTTTATAAAAAGTGTAAACACAGCAAAAGCAGAAATGCAATGTAAACTTATTCTGTTACCTTTACATTGTGCTAATACTTTTAATATGTCTGCATTTTTCATACAAAAATATGAAAAATTGCCAAGACTTTGCTAGGTTTACACTTAGTTTTTTATTCAGATGCAAGCTTATATATATAATTATTTGGTAAAAAATATTGCCACCTTTTTTTGAAAAAAAAATTTGAAATTTTTTTAATTTAAAACTTCAGATTTATATATCCTTTTACCGAATCTACATATTTATATGATTCTTCCAGCAATATTATTTGAAATTATATAATTATATTAAAAAAAATATGGCCAATATTGAGTCCGCCAAGTTAAAAAAAAAAAACCTTAAAAGAACGAGGCTAAAAATTAGTGAAAAATGTATTTCGACCTAAATATCTCTTAAATTAAAAGAGATGACCTACACATGTAAGCGTATCTTATATAGGGCTTTACAAGGCCTATCTACATGTATTTTTTTCTGTCAAATTATAAATAAATTTTTAAAGATATTTTAAAGCCAACTTTGGAGGTCTTCTAACTTTCCCACCGACCCGCTAGGAATCTGTACTCCTGCAAATCAAATCGAAAACGTCTTGTCTCTGGCCAGATGAAATTTTATTGAAATATTTCCTACGGTTTCCCGCTAGGAATCTGTACTCCTGCAAATCAACTCGAAAACGTCTTGTCTCTGGCCAGATGAAATTTTATTGAAATATTTCCTACGGTTTATAAATTACAAAATTATTTAAAAAAAGCGTTTTGGAACCACTGTGCTATGGTAGTTTAGGGTATAAATATTGAAGAAAATCCAAAGAATTTTTACTTTTAAATAATAATATTCGTATATATTTGCAAAAAATTGTTGTAAACATATATGGTTGTGAAACTGTGAAAATTTTCTGCCATTCTGACCAGTACTGAACTGGTATATTTAGACTATTTCTGTGACCGGTCCAACAGTACCTAAAGGGCGTCAATAACCAACTCAAATGACAAGCTTATCACGTGACTAGTATTAGAAGTATAAATGTGTCTTTAGTTGGAGAAGAGAGTTTTACTTGTTTTATTCATCCATTTGTTACTTTATTAACACATTAAAACTGGTGTGGCAAACAGTGTTGCCATGGTAAAAATTTTTTTCTAACCAAAATTTTTGAAAAAATAACCAAATTTTAAAAATTCAAAGTTATTATATAAAAACTAATATAATCTTAATATATGTATTCAGGTTTTAAATACTTAGCATATCATAAACTTTAGTTAGTATTTAGGAGAAAAAGTATTTAAAATTTAACTGTTTAGAACAATGTTTATAAATGTGGTCCCTGCTTCAATTTTGTAAAGGATAAGGATATAAAGTTTAACAAAAAAAAAAATTATTTATTCTCCAGTGCTTATGATATGATGTCGAAAACAAACCAGATTATAATAAATTCAGAATTTCAAAACAGCTGGTTCGAGCAGTAATATAAAATGAGGTTGACTTTTACAATTATGTGTTAGAGGAAAAGAGTGCAAATAAGAGTTATTTTTTATAAGAACTTAGCCAATTTGGCCATTTGGTGATATGAATTCCATTTTTTAGAAGCGTTAAAATCTAACGATTAAAAGTAAAAGTTATTTAATTGGGAGGTTTGGCGAAAATATTCATTATCAATCATTCATGTACCAAAGCACTCACATACATATATAAAATTTTAATAAGTTAATTTAAAAATTGTATACAAAATTGCGGTCCAATTGAAAATACATAATAGAACATTTTTATTGCAGTTATTTGTAAAAAAATGTTGTGCCCTTTTTAAATTTGTATTATCATTTAATTATGTTGTCTTGCACACTTTCAATAACTATACAAGGTATATTTTTTATTACCTGCTTTAGGGGAACCCCCTAAAGTAGATCAATCAACTCAAAAGTTATTTTACTGCTCGAAATTGGTTCATTATTTCACCTAGTCCGCAAATAAATGTTCTCTTGGAGTAATATTTTGAAGTTCAAATATTTTAAATATATATAAGCGTATTTCTACAGAATTGCGCACAAATTTGTATGTACCTACATTCATTCAGTTTCGAAAGGATCGCTTTAAAATTTATTGAAACTTCTATATAGGGTCCTTTCCCGATAATTAGTTAAAAGTACTTAAGTCCCACATATATATTAATATGTTAATAAAATTTTCCTTATATAAAATTAAACATAGCACCCATAGTGTAGGACATCATATAGTCGGTCTTCACCGAATATACATTTCTTTTAATAGTAATTTATTTTATAATTACAAGTGTTTAGGTTGTTTGTTACATCGTCAGAATTTTTTCACAAAAATCTCCCAATCCATTTCATTTTTTTATTAAATATTTGAAAATCTTTATATTTTCTATTGATTTAAATTGTTTTCTTCATTGTCAGTTGAAGTTAGAATGAGAAGTTATAGAAACCTTTAGTTTTTAAATTTATGATTAATTTTTAAACCACATTCTTTTTATTATTTTTTATTGTTGGCAAGATTAATAGAGTAAATAGCATTTTAAAACTAATAAAAACAAAATTTTGATTTAACAAAAAATTGCCAAAATGTACAACAGTCATCATTTCCACATTGGAAAATCAAATAACCAATTTTGGTTAAAAATAACTAAAACGGCAATACTGGTGACAAAGCAAAATTTTGTAAAATTTAAATTATTTCCTAATATTTTAAGCACAAAAGTATTGGCACAGAAAAGTAAAAATATATTTAAATTTTAGTACTGATTCCTCCTATGGGTCAATATTAAGGTCATATACTACAACTACAATTTTCTTAGATTTTAGACCTTTGTATATAAATTTTATTTTATCTATATCAAAAATATCACAAAAGATGTCTGAAACTGCAACATCTTAAAATAAAAGATTTTTAAAGAATTATTGAGATCAAAACCGGTCACAATTTATAGGGGAAGAAACTAAAATTTTAGAAACATTTTAAAATTTCCGAAATATAAGGCATATCACCAAAATTTGGAGTCCCAAATAAAACTCAGTTATCAATTATCTTTAAAACGAAGTAATTATTTCTGTGACACTAATTGATTTTCTCTTCCTCTATAGCAGATCTTTCATCCATCAAATTTTGATATTTTAAATTTATATTTGATTTTAGGTAGATGTCATTAATTGTTTTTCGTTTTTTTCAATACTCTCCCATATATTTCCCTGAGGGTATTATCTGTGACAACTTTGGAATTCAGTCCAGATTTTCTCCTTGTTATAAAGTTAATATGATAATTCATAAGAATTGACAACAGGTGTTTTAATATATTTATTTAAAGTGTGATGAAAAATGTATCTTTGGTGGATAAGACTCCTCCTGGGGAACATTTTTCAGACTGCTGGTTGGCCTACCCCAACTAATCCCACATTAACATTTCAATCAGCTATGAGTTTCTTACTAGTTGTAGATTTTTTACTGTAAATATGGACTCTCTAGTGTTTACAGAATTTAAGCAAAAATTATTTAGTAATTTGCACTTCTTTTAATCTTTTTGATCAACATTATTAATTATAGTTTTATATATTTTATATAAAATTAAATTAAAAATATTAATTTTTGTTTTTTCAATTGCAGTATTAAAATAAAATATATCATATATTCGCAAGCAATTCTGTCTCTCTCACTTGGCGAATTTACCCCATGGGTTGGTTTAATTTCGATGTTTTTGGTCACTTAATAAATTCATAAAAATAATGAACGTAATGAAGAGATTTTCAGCATCAGAAGAACTTAAATTAAAGTCAATATATCCAAGTCTTTAGTACAAAAGAAAGTTTCCAGGTTTCCTTTACGGTTAATAAAAGAAAACAAAAAATGAAATAAAAGTACAAAAAATATACCATCCAATGTTGGCTGGCTGTTAACCTGGTCGTTGCGGTAGCAGAAATTTCAGGGAATAAGAAACATTGACACAACAGCAGCAGCAAAAAAAAACAACAAAAAGCTTTATTCATAGGGCACTTTACTTATTCTATATAGAACAACAAAAGAAAGAACAAACTCTTTTTCGCTTTAAGAGCACAATATAATCATCATAATTATTAACCTGAACATAATTATTATTATATTTTTTATTTAATTTTTTTATAATTTCTTAAGTATTTCTCTTACTTTTAGTTTTTCACAGTTTTCATTTTTGTTTTATTTTTTTTAATTTCTTAGTAATATTTTTAACACTTTTCTTTATTATAATGATTTTTTTCATTTATTTTTAAAGCCGTTTCCGTTTTGAATATTATTCATTGTATTCCGTTTGACTTTAACCGTGTAACTGTTTTAAACTGATTATTTTGACTTCAAAGTTCCTACAGATGAAAAAATGTGCCATTCTGGGTGAACGCTAAAAAACAATAACAAGAACTATAAAAGCTTTTTTACACATTTTTACGAACTTTTCTCTAGGTTTAGAGAGTATGCGATATATGTATTGGTGTTTGTTAAACAAACGGAAAAGGAACTAAGTTGAAATGAAATATATGAGAGCAGAGATCGAGAGCAACATAAACAAATGCAGTGATGCCAACTTAACCATTTTCGGGCTAGATTAGAAGTCCAAAATGCGAAACATATTTTTTTGGCTCGAAACTAAAAAACGCGCAAATCTAGCACTTTTAACAATTTTCGTTTAGTCATTTTAGCGCCTTTTCACTTTTTACCCATAGTGTAGTAAGAAATGACCTCGTAAGCCCAGCTGATTTACAATTTTTTCATATACTTACCACGCGAAACTGTCAAATTATTTTCGTATTCGTATGTAATATTTTTTTTATCGCATTTATTTAATATTTAATTTATCTCATTTTATCATTTTATCATTTTTTTTTTTTTTTTTTTGTTCATAGCAGTTTAACATTATGCGCAGTGGTTTTACACTAATAAAATTCAAGAAATTGTTGTTTTTGTAGATGTTCGGTCACTTTATAAGCACATTATGCTTTTTAACGAATATGGAAACACTTTTTCAAATTACGAACGCTTTTGTTTTTTTTTTTTTTTTTTGTGGGGAATATTGATTTGGTTCTGTTTTTCATATTTTAATTTTGACAATTGAAATAACATTTCACTTCTTGATTTTTGTACTAAGTTATCAAAATATTTTTTTCAAAACTGTAGTCCCAATTTTTAAAAATTGTAAAAAAGCTTTTTGGAAAACTGTCCTTAAAGCAAATAAAATTGAGTTGAAAGTTATTGAAAGAATTTTAAAATTTTTATATTAATAAAAACTCTACAAACTGTATTTGAATTTACCAATTTACTATTAATATTTTGAGATTTAGATGCCGAAATATTGTTTCGTGGTAAAAATGTTTATATTTTTGTTTTCAATTTTTCAAAGAAGGTTTAGCTTTTTTTTACGCATTTTCGCAAAACATATTTTGGATGTACCATAAAACCATTGTGTTTTTAAAGTAGTGTCTATAATAAAAAAAATTTTATAAAAAAAACGTCAAAATCTGTAACAATGTGTACAAGGTAACCTCATTTAAACAGCTAATTACTATTTTTGGTTGTTACAGCTGTCAAACTTCATATATATACAAAAAAAAAAAAAAAAAAACATTAACGAATACGCCTTATTGTGGTTTTTGTGCAACTGTTTCTAGCTTTCATAAATTAGCGTTGATTTTGATGTTTGTCTTGATAAAAAATTGTCTAATATAAACACTGTGTACTGCAGAGTTAGTATCGGTAAACAAATGTCTGTTATGTTTACATATTTTTTATATCTCTCACAGTCTCTCTCTAACTCTATTTATTTCTCAGTGTAGCTCTTAAACATGTAAATATTTATTAGATGAGTTTACATGAAATTTGTTGCTTCTTTTTACGTTTATTAAGTATGAACATGTATTCTATACACATATATGTACATATGTATTTATGGATGTGTGTATATACATACATACACACATATGTAAAAATAAATGTAATGTTGGCCTTTGCTTTCATTGTTGTCATTCGGATTAACAAAAAATTCATCATATACAAAATTTGTTATTGACTTATTTTTTATTTCGATTTTTATATGAGGATTTGCCAGGAAAATGTTTGTCGGTCTGTTTTACTAAATATAAATATAAAATAAGCATTTATGTAAGCTTGTATGTATGTAGGCCTTTTTCTACTGTCTTCTTTTTTTCTTCTCTCTGTATTTGTTATTTTTTCTAATGTTTTTACATTCATTTAGAAAATACAGCACATGCTTTTTCACATGTTTCTTTTTTGTTTCCTTTCTTGACACTTGTAGATTTTTCATTAGTTGGCACCTACTGGTGAATAAGAGAAACATGTTGCAAATAACAATATTTATTGTTGTTTTTTTTTTTGTTCCTGTTATTGCTTAATAAATTTTGAATGTGTATGTTTATATGTATGTATGTATGTATGTAAATATGAGTATATACGCTGTACATTGTAAGACCTGTAAATTTCTTGTTAAATGAGCAACTTTTATATGAAGAAAGGCGAGGATCCACGGTGGGAATTAAATTTCCCCCCAAAATGATTTTCAATATGTGCTTCAAAAAATAAGCAATGTGGTAAGTAAAAAAAAAATTGATTTAACTTATTTATTGGTAATGTAACAATATTTTCTATTCAACGGTGACATCTGTATGTGAAAAGTTGTTTTTTTTCTCATAAGAAACTATTTTTCTATTACTTTTGTTCGAATTCTTGATAAAAAAAAAATTAACAGCTTATACAAATTGACCCTTGTTTATTTGAAAGCTTTAGAAAGTGCAAGTGATTTAATGTTATTTAAATAAAATTTGTGTATTTGTAAGTGCATAAAAATTTAAAATAATGGTAAGTAATATTTAATACTTAATTAAATACTTAAATTTACCGACTTTTGAAATTTGACCGTAAGTTCCCCTATAATCGTTCATTGGGTTGTAAAAGGATATCGTATAAAATATTAGTGAAATCAGATGACGCTAAACCGTGCCGCATCGGACCTGAAGTTTGTATGGTGCGTTTATAAGGGGAAAATATGACTTTTTACAGTTTTTAGAAAATTTTAGCTATTAAATACTTTGCTTTATAGCAATATATTAAAAATTCATAATATCTACATAATTATCTATCCAATAAGACCTAAAAATAAAAAGTCGTTTAAGAAATATTAAAGTTATTACGAATTCCCCAGACCGTTAATGTGTTTTAGACCACACTCAAAAAAATTTTACATTAACTTATTGCAGTTTGTTTAAAAAGTTTTCACTTAAGTTAAAAATTAATTAAAGTATAGTTAATTTACCAAGAAAATTATTTTTTAGCTTTTTGTACATGTTGTTGGAAAAACAAAATATTTTCTGTAGAGTTAATACCATAGAATACAACTAGAAGTTTATGTGAGAGGCACTTCGAACTAAATTTTCAAAAAAATTACACATTTTTTTCAAACCACAAAAACAAAATATATGTGACTACATGTATTTTGTTGTAGCATGAATTAGGTTTTTGACAATTGAATTAGGTTTTTTTCACTCACATAAATATCTAGTTTTTAATCTATGGTTAATACTATTACTTATTTTCTTTTTCATATGTAGCATTTTTATTTTATATTATTTTTTTTATAAAACTTTCTTATATTTTTTGTTGAAAATATTTTGTGAAAAAAATGTCTCAAAGGCTTTTGTTGTCAAATAAAACAAAAATAAAAAATATTTTTATAAAACATTCAAAAAAGTTATAAATATTTAGAGCAAATAAGACAAAATAAAAGATTTCGTTCAGCAGTTTTATTAAAAGCCTTAGTTTGCAAAGTTTTTCAAAACCAAAAGAAAATAAATCACAACATGAACTTTTTTGCAAAATGATAAGAATCCACCCCAAATATAATTTTTTAAACATTAACTCAATACTATTCTCATATATCTATAGGTTTAGATGCCGCTTTTCAGGCATTGTAGGTCTTTGCGGACAAATTTAAAGACATTGGACTCGAAACTTATTACTTTATATATAAGTAGTATAGGTATTTTTTAAAAAACTATAGTTTTTAGGGATTTTGTAGGTAGTATTTTGTCAGTTAAAACTATTGACAAAACATTCGCTTTCAATGTTTTGTATTTTGAAAATTTTTAATTTAAAAAAAAAAAATAATAAAATCATTTATTATTAGAAAACTTGTGGGTTAAAAAATCAACATTTAAAAATAACATAAAAACGCATTTGTTTCAAATGAAATATAAGCGATCTTTTTTTTAATAAAATTATATTTCTTTCTAAAGTTGTGTTTTTTTTTCATTTGAATTTACTTACACATTTTTATGAGTGTACTTCTGTAAGGAGTATACGAACATATTTTAAATTCTTTTAGAAGTATTTAAATAAAACGCTATTTTTAATTAAATTTGAACCATAATTATTGAAAAATATATTTTTATTGCTGCAGGATAATTAAAACCCCTTCCTAGGCTTGGTCATAAATTTTTTAAGACAGTTTCAAAATTCCAATTTGAAACTTTTAAAAATTTTGTTTAATTAATTTTAAAGAAGTTCAAATAAAACTATGCACGTTTATATACAGTACTGCAAGAAATAAAACTGAAAGAGAATTAGGTTTATACCTTGTATGGCTAAAACGTACCTTCGATTTGAAATTTGCTAATTTCGGCAAAAAGGATTTTTTGCGGTTTTTTAGTTATAAAGATATTTTTTTTTTTAGATCTGATACTCAAACTAAACAGATTTATTAGAGAATAAGATAAAACATGTCTCAAAAAATAAATTCTGAAGTTTTTATGTAAATTAGACAAGAATAATGTTTAAAACTCCAAGGTCAATTGTCAAAATTTGTTATATTTGAATGTTTTAAGGAAAACATAACGAAAACTTATTTATTTGTATATTGATTTCGATAAAATATTATGAAAAATATAACTGCAAACTTTCGTTGATACTGGCAATGAAAAAGGTAACTTTAACCCTCAACTGAGCAAGGGGTCAGGATTTTTTTAAACGCACCTATTCTTAAATTTTTGTAAAGTAAATTTTATTAATTGATATCATGAGCAAATAAAATGACAATTACCTCATTCTGACAAGGAAAGTAATGTTTGCCCAACAAAATTCCTTACAGAATTCATTGTATCTAAATCCAACAAAGAATTTTTCGTGATGTTTTCCTTAAAACTTTCAAATATTTCAAATTTAAACTTTTGACCTTCTTATTTCAAAGGTAATTCGTGTGCAATTTTCTTAAAAACTTCAGAATATATTTTCCGAGATATGGCTTATCTTATCGTGTAATAATTTTCTTTAGTCTGAATATCAGTTAAAAAATTTACTTTATAAGTAAAAAAAAAATGCATTTCCGCCAAAATCCGCAAAATTTAAATTGCAGGTACGACTTAGTCATACAAGGTATTGTCTTGTCTAGTTTTATTTTCTGTTTTATTTGAACTTTTTTGAAATTTGTTTGACAAAGTTATTAAAAGTTTGAAAATGGAGTTTTGAAACAGTTAAAAAAAATCAACATTTTTCAAGCATAGAGAAAGGTTTGAATTATACTGGAAAAACCAAAACATATTTTTGAGTAATTATAGTTGAAATTTAATTTTAATTAAACATTTCTCAAAAACTTAAACATTTTTGTGGTCAAAAACACATTATCGGTCTGGGGAATTCGTAATAACTTTAACATTTTTTAACCGATTTTTTCCTTTTATATCATGTTTGATAGATAATTATATATAGTTTACGATTTTTTAACATTTTTTTACAAAGCAAAACCTAAAACCTATAAAACAAGGCATATTTTCCCCATATAAACATAACATACAAACTTCAGGTCCTATGCAACACGGGTTAACGATATCCGACTTGAATAATATTTTACAGAATATCTTCTTACAAACCAATGAACGATTCTAGGAGAAGTTACGGTCAAAATTCAAAAACCGGTAAATTCTGATACAGTCTAATATAGATAACTGCAAATTAAAACACTTCCGGTGAAAACAATTTCATGGTTTTAATAAATTAAGTAATTTACCCTTAACTAAACGCAAAAAATTACAAACAATTGTCTAATTTCATTCAAAAACCGAATTCATGTGAAAAATAAAAGTGAACAGGGATTTTTGTCATTTTTCCACTGAAACGATTGAAATGTTTAAAAGTCGCCTTTTGTTGTGAAATAAAAGTGACAGCAGAAATTGATATTTTTTGTTCAGGTCACCATTTATCGATTAAAAGCTATTTCTAAGATTTGGCTTAAATAAAATCTGTATGCTAAAGTACATGCATAGATGTTCACATGGATCTTATTACTTAACACAACAACAACAAATTAACTGATAATCATAAAGAAATTTTGTGAAAAAAATACTTAGTTTCTTAAAAAATTTTATAAATTTTGTTTTTCAAAAAATTATAGAAAATTTAAATTTTTTTTACTTAACTTTTTTAAATTCTCTCAAGTTATTGATTAAATTAAAATTAATAACTGATATACGTATACACTGACTATAATTTAAATTTTTATCATATCTTGAATATCGACCACATCATGATACAACATCCAAAATTTTTCCAGATCAGCATTTGCTTATACAGAAAAAATTAAATTTCATATTCTATTATTAAATTTATCAAGTCAATAATATTTTTACTAAAATCAGACCTATCACAAAATTTGTAATTTCAAATATTGAAAAAAAAACTGTTTTACTTTATTAAAATATTGTGCTATTAATAAAATGTAATAGGAAAAAATTCAATTACTTTTTTAATACATTCAATACCTTTCTAATATATTTTCAAACAACTATTTTATTTATAACATAATTAATAACATACATTTTAGAAATTTTATATATTATTTGTTTTATTTATTTATTTATATGCACAATAATGCTAGGAACGAAATGTACAGCTTTAAATGTGATATAACGTAATGTTAATGTAATGGAACTGTAAACTTGATCTGTTTAATGTAAATTTATGCTTATTTCTGTTTTTAAACGTATTGTTGTTGTAATGTAAGTAGCAAGGTTAGTGTAAATGTTAATTTATAATAACATTATGTAACGATATATAAGTTATATAGTTATGTAAATTATAGTAATGTTATATTATCTCGTCATCGGAGTACATTAAGTAATGTACGAAAATGAGATTTATAGTCTTGTTCAAGTGAATTCATCCCACGACATAAAGAAACAGAGCTGAATGCTATCGGACGCGTCCACAATTTGCGAATAGTGGAAAGTTCCGCAGATATGCGGAGCAGCTGGAACGACAAGGCGAGTGATTGGCGCCTTCAAATAAGCAATAGCTAACAAATACCAGCGACTGCTCCTCATGTTAGAGGCAGTTGGAAGCGAGCGTGGGATCTTGTAACGAGCGGCTTGCTAAATAAACATAACGTAAGGCTTCTAAGCCAGCTCGCCTGGAAGCCTTGCTGGCAGCCCCAGTTCGAGGATCGGATGCAGTAGTTCAATCAGCTACTCAGGATTTTTGTTAAAAAAAATACGTGAATTTGAATGTAACCAAAAAATAGAGATAATAAAAATCGCTCTTAAAATAGATTTTTCTTTTTAGATATTTAGTTTCAAAGCCAAAAAAAAAAAACAATATCTTCAAAAATTAGAATTTTAACAATTTTTTTTTAACATAAAAGAAAAACTTTTTACAAATGCAAATTACTGCCGAATTTGCGCCCTCTATTGTTAACAAATAGAGAAAACTTAAAATTTTTCATTCATGATTAGTTAAGCTAACATTTATAGCATAATTTTACTTCTGATTTTTGCTATGGTACAAAGCACTGTGCGGTGTTTGGAATTTAAATTATTACTTATTCATAAAATAATGGATAAATCTGTGTACCTGAATGTTTTTAAAGAAAATCTTAATAAAAGTGCGACAAATTTTGAAATTCGTGGGGACTATTACATTCAACAGCAAAATGAACATAAACACAACGCATTCCTAATCTTAAGTAACACCCACACACAGAGAAAAATTATAGTTGTAGTGACCATAATCTAAGAGCAACGTATTAGATTGGAACATATGATCACAGCAAAAAAATAGAAATGATTATAAGTAATAATTATTATGATTCCATTTTGTCATATTACGTTTGTTTTCTTCATATTATGATTCTAGTTTTACATATACACAAAAAAAATTCATATATTTGAAAATTTTTTTCATAAATATTATGAAACGAGCATGAGTTTTTTTTTGTAAACTTTTTTCATAAAAAATAAAATTTTGTTCTTAGCTATTATTAAATTGTTCAGAATGAAAATTTTAGTAATTTTGCAAAAATTTGGTTAATATTTGAGACATTATTCTTAAATATTATGAACTAAAATCAATCAAAGTAAATTGTTATATTTATGCACAAACTTCTTTCTATGTAATTGAATAATCTTACTACATTATTATCCCATTCTATCAGATTATTATTTAATTTTATTATATTATTATTATTGTATCTCATTATATTATTATACCACATTATCATATTATTATTCCATTTTATCATATTATTATCCCATGTTATCATATAGTTATTAATTATTTCACTTTTTCATATTATTTCTTCTTATCATATATTAAAATAAAAGATATTAATAAAAAATTATTTTATTAATTATATTCATTTCATATGCAAGATATGTTTTTTTTTTTAATAAACCCTTTAGTTAGTAGCTAATCAATATCTTATATTACTTGAATCACACTTAGTATAAGCAAATCTTGTCTATTTATATTTATTCTTATATAAACTAAATGAGGATAATAATGAATTTGGAAAACAAACATTAAAAACAAAATTTTTTTCACAAAGTTTTTGAAAAGTGTAAGTATTTGAAATATTCTTTTAAAAACAGAATATGGTTTAAGAACAAGAAAAAAGACTGCAAATATTTAATGGTTGTAGAATTAAAGATATTTTTCATATTAAAAATATTTTCTTTCTAGTAAAAATACTTAAAAACACATAATTTTTACAGTCAACCATATTAAAATTTTTATTGACTGTAAACATTAAATTATAAAATTTAAACAAAAATATTGTTATCATGAACATAGAGTTATTAAAATTCAAGAAAATTAACAGTGAGAATATAATATTGTTGTAGTGATAATGATGTAACCATGTTTTTTCTCTACGTGTAAAAGCTAAATAATTAGTTAGATCCTTATATTTTACGAGGTACCAAGACTTTTGATATATTCTACATTACACAGTTTTTATAAAAGTTGGGCTACTATTTTTTTTTTTTTTTTTTTTTTTTTTTTTTTGTTAAAGAATTAATACTATAAAATAAACTCCTGTTTTTATATAAATTTATAAAATTTAAGTCATGGAATACCATGACTTATGCTGCACACTGTTAGTAGACATACATTTTTTGAGCAAAATGTAGTTCGCGGATTTTAAGATAATCTGATATTTGACATCTTCATTATTTTGACATTTTCATTGTTTTGGAATACAGACAATTATGTAATTGTAAATATGTAAGGGACGGAATTTTACCTATCCTCAATAATATATGCAAATATTTTCCCGGAATAGAGTGATAATTTTTCACAAAAGACCATAACTTTCATAACAGACCCTCACCCATAAAAGTCTTTCTTTCTTTATACAATTTTAAAATCGTCTAATATCCTCACAATAATCATCTTGTGATGTGTTAAAAACACATTCTTCTATCACATTCATTTTCTTTTAATTTTTTCCATTTATACACATACAAATAAGCACTTATATTTTTCTTTGTTTGTACGTACTTTTCAACAATTAAATATTTATGCATACATTGATTCAATATGGGCTCTTAAATTTTGTTATTTTACTAAACAAATAAATATTTCGAAACAAATTGAGCGGAACAAGAAACCATAAAAAAACCACAAATAAAATGGGAATGATAGAAATGATAGAATGGTAGAAATATAAGGGAAAAATTAAATATACATACACACAAACTTTAAATCTCACAAAGTAACCTAAAGAAAATTTAAATAATACAGTAGACAACACATGAATACTAATAATATTGTAATTTCAACTTTTATAATTTTGAGATAATCGGCAACACTTGAATTTTTTTTGACTGTTTGATCTAACAATAATTTAAAAATTCAAATTTGATTCAAATTTGTATAACAAACACAAAATCGATATCTCAAAGTGGAATTATGGAATAGTTTGCATATGTGACTAAATGTGTTGATTTATAAAAACTACAAATCTTAATCTAAAAGATAATAAAAACCGTTGCTAACAGGCTAGATTCATATTAAAGCGAGGGCCTTTTTGAAAAAGTCCAGATATAATTTTTAACTTTGATTTATTATAACATCATCACAAGTCACAGTAGGCTTAAAAATTATATGTCAAAAATTTACGATTTTTAAGCTGAATAAAAAAGCTTCAATAGTTTTTTTTTTGCAAAATATTTTAATATTTTGCAAAAAATATATAAAATAAAATATATATAAAATATTTTTTGCAAAATATTTTATATAAAAGTTATAGCGCAATAAAGGTTTAAAGTTACTTTTAAGACAAAAGTCAAATTCTATTGGCCGGTTTACGATCGATTAACCCAATTTTTGAACACACATTATTTTTTATCTTAATTTACGAGAAACTGGCCGTAGAGCAAGCAAAATCAAAACTTTAGTAAATCCAATACTTTTAATGGGTGGTCTATTATATATAGTACCCTAAGGCACAGTAGTTCCAAAACGCTTTCTTGGAAATAATTCTGTAACTTTTGATCGGTTAAAGATATATTAATAAAATTTGACATGACCAGTGCCGAGTTGTTTCAGACTGGATTCAGAGGAACGCAGAACCCTAGTTGGTCAGGGAGTAGTGGGCGGTTCTGCAAAGCTGGTCACCTAAAGTATGTAATTTTTAAAATAATCGCTAAAAATTCATTTACGATTTTGTTGTAAAGAAATTTTAAACATAGATAGTCTTTATAAATCTCTCTTTTAGTTTAAGAGATATTTTGGTCGAGAGAAAGTTTTCTTTAATTTTTGACTTCTTTTTTATTGTTCTTTTAAACTTGACAGGCTTAAGTTAGGTCCTATTTTTTTATATATCCACTAGATTAATTATGAAATTTGGTAATAATCGTGCTGCAAGAATCATATAAATATATGAATCCAATAAAAAGTCATATTATTGTGAAGTTGCAACTTTAAAAATATTTAAAATTTTTGGTATTTTTTTTCCAAAATGGTGTTAACATTCTTTCACTTCTAAAATATTTTTTATGTTCCAGACTATATAATTTTTTTTTTAATGTTTTCGAAAACATAAAAAATTATATAGTCTGGAACATAAAAAATATTTTAGAAGTGAAAGAATGTTAACACCATTTTGGAAAAAAAATACCAAAAATTTTAAATATTTTTAAAGTTGCAACTTCACAATAATATGACTTTTTATGTTCCAGACTATATAATTTTTTTTTTAATGTTTTCGAAAACATAAAAAATTATATAGTCTGGAACATAAAAAATATTTTTGAAGTGAAGCAATGTTAACAGTTTTTTTGTGATTTTTTTTTTTAATTTTAACTTTAGAATAATATAACTTTGTATCGGAATTACATATTTATATGAATCTTTATTTAGCACTTTATAAGGAACCTAGTGGATATTTTAAAAAAATTTTAGAACCAAAATTAAGCCCGTGAATTTTAAAAGGACGGATAAAAACGGGGCGAAAAATGAGGGAAAAATTTGTTTTGACCTAAATATCTCTTAAGCTAAAAGAGATAACCTATACATGTAGTTTAAGTGGAGATTTACAAGAACTATCTATGTTTAGAATTTCTTTACAACAAAATCATAAATTCATTTTTGTAGATTTTTTTTTTTTTTTAATACATACCTGAGATGACCAATTTTGCAGTTGTGCTCACTGCGCCAACTAGAGATTTGTGCTCCTAACTAAGAAATTTCTCAGTTCTGGCCTTATCAAAGTTTATTAATACATCTTTAATAGATAAAAAGTTACTGAATTTGGAACGACTGTGTAACGGTATTCGGATAAGTGAAGCATGAACGCATATAAAGGCGTATAACCCTACTTTTTAAAATAATAATATTGCTTTAGTAACCAATTTACATCAATTAAAATAAAAATATTTTTAAAAGTCTGTTAACTTCAATGAAAAAATTACTTTAAACTCACGATTTAATAGAATTTTTCTTTTTTCATACTAATTTTTTTCTTGGATTTTTAGGTATTTTTGAATAAATAGAGTTAGACAAATACATAAACTTCAGAATATGAAGAAGACACTTATGAAGAAGACACTTATAATTTATTCCATATTTACTCATATGCATCAAAGTAAGAACAAGTAAAAGGGCACGTGTCCGTAATTTAGATACAGTGCAAGCACGATTTTCGCGACTAATTAAAAACTAGACTTGTCCCGAAAACAGAATTTTCGTGATAACAGAACCCAAAATTTTATTGAAAAATTTTATCTAATTTTTAAAATTAGAATTGTTTTTATTGGTATATTTACATTTTAAACATTTTTAAAGAAATTGGAGATTTTGAGTTGCATTTTTGGCAAATTATTTTATAAAATATCAGCTGAGTCACGCAGTTCATATAGTGCTGTTTTCGGCTTATCATTTTCCAAAGCCCATTGTATGCATAAGTTTATCGATGTTATACAATCGTCTACTTTAATTTTGTTTTCTTCATGACCACTAACGTATAAATCCTTCGATTCCATATCTGATAATTCCATTTGCTCCTCATTACTTTCGACATGAAATTCTTCTTGAATCCAGTTTTTTATGTCAGCATTCGTGAAAAGATGTTCCGTACCAATTTGAGCTACAAGTGTACCAATAGTTGAAAAATATTAGTTTTTTATACAACTAATTACACGAGTCAACTGATAAAATTGAAGATCAAAATCATCTAAAAGGGTTAGTATATCAATAGACGAGGAATTACATTTTTTGGTTGTAGACATTGTAATCAAATTAAAAAAAAAAAAAAAAAACAGATAAAAGTCATGAAAATAGAACCCGTTTTTCGTAAACTATCGCGATTATAAAACCTGCAATTTTTAAAATTAAGCCGGCACGATAACCAGGCCGTCGCGACAATGGGTAGTCGCTAATACCGAGCTTGCACTGTAATATAATAAAATGATTTTTGTTATAATTTTGTTAATAAATTCAACAAATTTATTCGAAAAAAAACAAGTAAAAAAATATCGGTCAGATGCGAACATTTGATACCCCACACCATGCGTTTTTAATATTTGTGGATGATTGTTATAAATTTTGATAGTGTAAATTATATTTCTGTAAAACATATATATATGTAAAAATATCGTGATATTACCATTTAAATTACATTTATTATATATCACATTCCCGTAAGCAGGCTTTACATGGGAGTTGGATTTTTATCCCCACAATTCCTAAGAAGAAATCGATCGGCATCCAAATAAGATTTCAAAAAAATTATTCTCAAAGACATGCTTATTTATGGTTTCTTAAAAAAATGTTTTGTGGCTGTGACGAACTACACTGCCTACCACTTGAATAAGGAATCACATTTTTTTTAACTTTAATTAAGTATATCTCCTAAACTAAAGTTCAGAAAAAAATAATTTTTTGCGCAAGCAAATTTCAAAGTGTTGGCTTTAGTTTCCTGAAGAAATAAAAAATATGCATATTTTGTTATACTGAAATTATGCATTTATTTAAAGACATGTATTTCTGTGGTACTTTTTCGTGTGTTACTTGAATAAGGAATATTTTAAAACTAAGCAAACTGTAATTTATTTTTAAATTTTAGGTTATAAAAATGAAAGTTATTATCTTATAGCATTCAATTAGTAATGAATACTGCCACCATTTTTAGAAATAATCTCAAAAATGCGATTTATCATCGACTTGTATAATGACACTAAGTAATTTAGCGAAATTGAACTCCATGCTTCCGTTATTGCATCCTTTAAGGATTCTATCATCTCAAATTGTTTTCCTTCTTCATAAACTTTTCTTGCAAGCCAACCCCAGACATTTTCCATTGGATTCAGGTCTGGTGAATATGGGGGCCAATCCAAAAGTTGAACACCTTGTTGATTAATCCATTGTTTTACTGCTCTGGCGATATGAATCGAAGCGTTGTCGTGTTGGTACGCCTAAGGTATGGGTCCAAAGAAATCATTAAATTTTGGAAATGCTTTCTCCAGAATGTTTTTGTAAGTCGTTGCAGTCATTTTAATACGAAATGGCACCCCATACCATTATTCCGCCCTCTCGGTTGTGTCTGCGGCTTAAAAATAATTCCTCCTTATTTAGGTCATGGAAATAATAGTTATACCCGTCGGGACCATCAATATTAAACTTTTTTTCATCGGAAAATACAACTTTAAACAATTTTTCGGACCATATCATTGTATTTTTGATAAACTGTAGACGTTGTGATTTGCTTTTTTCATTAAGTGGTGGTTTTGTTTGCAGTTTTCGTCGGACTATGTATGGGCACGACTTTAAAATACGGTGCACTGTTCTTAGACTGGCACTGACTCCATTTTTTTCACGTATTTTTGATACCGACATGGCAGAATTTGATGCAATTCTAAGAATTTTTCGTCTTTCTTTGGAGTTGTTGCTATTTTCTTCCGCCCTTTTATGTTTTTTCCATATCTTTCCACGTTATTTAAATAATTGTACACAGCTGTCTTTCCTCTATTAATGTTTTTGGCTATTTGGACCGGATTCTGACTCTGAGATTTCAAAATCAGAATTTTTTTCTTTTTCAGAGTTATTAAGAGTCTTACCACGTCCCATTTTGAATAAAAACTATTTAAAAACTATCAAATTAAAAATTCTCTAGCCGTTTATATTGAAAGAAATTCAAATCATAGCCTTCCTGATTAATATTAAAAGAATTCCTTATTCAAGTGTCACACGAATAAGTACCACAGAAATACATGTCTTTAAATAAATGCATAATTTTAGTAGAACAAAATATGTATATTTTTTATTTCTTCAGGATACTAAAGTCAACACTTTGAAATTTGTTTGCGCAAAAAAATATTTTTTTCTGGACTTTAGTTTAGGAGATATACTTAATTAAAGTTAAAAAAAATGTGATTCCTTATTCAAGTGGCAGGCAGTGTATATCCAGGATTATTTCTATAAGTTTTTAATGAATTTCCAAATAAGCATTTTGAAAACACAAACAACTTTTAAATTTAAAATGCCCTTTAAAACAAATTTTTTAGAAAAATTTTATCTCTAAACAGTATTTTGAATTTAATATATAAAATGTATATTTTATATATTACCCAACAGAAACATTTATAAAACACTATTTATACTAAAAAAAGAAAAAATCATCTTAAAACATATATTTTTATTCCAAAGTAAATATATTGTGTGCAAGTTATATATGAAAAATATTTTTTTTTTTTTCTTAGATGCAATGCTTTTTAAATAATATTGCATTTTTCCCAAATACCCGGGAATTCCTTAAATAAAATCTCAATTCCCGGCAGTTGAAAAATATCGGGAAAGTAAAAACCCTATATGGGAGCTATGGTCAATACTGAACCTACTGTGATAAAACCTTGCACTAGATTTTCTACCCACAGAAAACAATTATATTGGACTCATGCTCTTTGAAGTGATTTTAGGTCAGCCATGGTCAGTTTTCTACAGATTTATGCATATAGACAGCTCACTTGGTGCGAATTTGAATGAAATCGTCATTAATATAAGGCATATATAAACATTAATTACTACTATTGTTCTACAGAAATATATGTATATAAGACTTTATTCTATTTTAAGCTATTTTCAGCCGCGAAATTTTGCATGTTTTACTCCGAATTTTTTAGTAACACATTCCATGCAGATGGATGTTTAATAAATCCTGCCAAATATTTAAAAAAGACAAGAAAACTATTAATATTTATGATTTTATGAAGTTTTTATTGTCTCTTGTAAAATTTTCTTTAAAGTATTAAATTTAAAAAAGAAGTAACTAATAAGTCACTTCTAGATGATAAAAAATTTTGCATTTTTTTGTATGGATTTTTGATCCTGCAAATATTAAATTGAAAAATAAAAATATCCTTAGCACATTCATTCATTTATTCATTTTAGAAAGCACTAAAAGTTATTCTTCTATATAATAATATAAGGCCATATATTATATATACTCGTATCTTCCCAACTGGGAACTGTAATTATTTAAGAATTCTTAAAATTAGTATTTAGTAGAAAATGCTTACAGGGTACAATTGAATATTTATTTATTTGTGTGTGTGTGTGTATGTTAGTTGTAGTGCCAAAGTGTTAGTGTTTATTAAACAGTCACTCTTCTATTTCTATTTGCGGTATGTAAATAAATGTTTATTGAATTCGTACAATAAATAACATCAGCAGCAACAAAAATTGAACTATTAAAACAATAGCAACAACAAAATTAGTACTCGTGATAGCAATAAGAACAACAACATCATCATCATGTGTTTATATTAAATTTTAATTAAAACATAAAATTAAGAACCAAGAAAAAAAACTTATTTTTTTATCTCATGGTGTGAATGGATGAATTATAAAAGATATACAAACATTAAAACACTGTGGTATGCTCATGTACAGAGAAGTGAGTACTAGCGAATTGTAAACAAAAAATAGAAACAGTGTTACAAATAATGTTTCAATTATTGAACCAAAAAAAAAGAAAAAGAAAAAAAATAAATGCGATTATATACTGTTTTCGGCAGTGACGAATTTTAAATACCCTATATATTGATTTTACATATTTTAAAAATGGTCTTTTTAAGAACATTAAGTACTTTCTCCAAAAAAAAAACATATGTACATTAGAGTGTCCCGAAAAACTGCTTTTTGAGATTCTATTGTCTTAAGTTCAGCGACACGTAATGATGAGCAAAATTGATTTGCAGTTCCCTACCAGTGATTAAAACAACGGATCTCGTACATTTAGGCCAAAGAATGTTACAATTTTTTTTTCTCAAAATGGGTTGCAAAAGATTCATAATTTTCAACTTGTTATAGAAGAAATATTTTTAAATTTTCCCCATGGAATTTTGGTCTCCCGAAGACTTTTAAAAGGTTTCTGTGAAACTTTTTTTTAGCCATAATTACTACCAAACAACTTTTCAATATTTTACTCATAAAAGGAAATCAAAAGTATACAATTTCTTATATTTTGGAAAATAGTATTTCGAATTGTTTTTCCCCCTGACGTAGCAAAATAACCGCTTATGGACCGAAATTTTTTTAAATGGTACATTTTTAAAAATTGATACCTTAACTTGCTAGTTAAAAATATAACGTGTACTTTTTTTAAAAATTAATCTTATTTAGTTATTTTTTTATTGAGAGGTAAATGTTCTTTTTCAAAAAGATTTTTATTCTTTTGGTACTTATTTTAAATTAATACTTTTGTAGAAATTATTGTAGAAATGTTAGAATTCTGTATTCGGCTGTGCCGAATCTTATGTACCCTTCACTAATATATATTAAAGACGATGAAACAACAGCAGAATCAAATGACATCATTAATTAAAAAGAAAGAAGATAACATTAATTAGATTGATTTAAAAATTCGAAATTCGAGAAAAATATTTGTGAAAGATCAGCGCAAGAATGAAGTCCGTAGCTTATATAGGGGATTCAAAAGTCAAAAACAAAAAATGCATTTTGGCCCATATCTCGCATACTGATGGAGTTTATATTTTCAGCATAAAAATTCTATAAAAAAAATCCGAAAGGCTTCAAAAACTTGAAAAAACCAAATATGATATAGTTTAATGTTGTTGTTGTTTTTCAGTGCCCATAAAAACAACAACTATATGCAAAGCAGTTATTGTAAATACAAAAAGATTTACAAACAATTCGGTTGTTTATAGACTGCTTTAGTTGAATCAAGAAACCGACGTCTTGCAAAATATTTACAAACGATCTATATAAGAACGAAGACTGTAGCTATATAGAAGCTTCAAAAAGTTTAAAAATGCATTTTTAGTAATATTTCCAATACTAATAAACCGATTTTGTTCATTTCACAAAAAAAGAAAAAAAAACAAAAAATATTTCGTCGCTAGCTTATATAGGGCCTTAGGAAAGTTGAAAACAAAAGTGTTTTTTGGAGACATCTTTGGTTTTTTGGCCATATTTCCGCTATTTATGAAGCGATTTTGCTCATTTTTGTTAGCGTTCATGTAAGGGAAATAAAGAATATATATCCGATATCTGACCCTTTCTAAAAACTGATTTCAACAAACAAACAGACATATATATATATATATATATATATATATGTATGTATGTATGTATGTATATATTTGTATATACATATGCATACATATATACATATACATATACATACATATATATATATATATATATATATATATATATATATAAACTTGGTTTCTTAAGAGTTTTCAAATTTAGCATATATTTTAAAAAATTTTTTTTAAATACATAAATTCTTTCCACCTATATTTTTCACATTCAAAAGCATTTTGGAACTTCTGCTTTCTAAAAACAATCTCTGTAGAAGCCTACACTCAATGAATTTATGTACATTTGAATGTTTATTGTCTTGTTTATATTTTGTTTTATATCCAAATATTTTATTTTTAAAATTACTGTTTATTTTTCCCAATAAAGTAGTAATAAAAAAATGTTCAATATTTTTTCCCCGAAAATTATAAACAATATTTCGAGGGCCCATATTCATAACTCTCTATCTCAGGTTTTTATGAAATTACGTTTCTTATACCATTGCATTCTTTATAGTAACCTTCATCTGTAATAGATATAAATTTGAAAAAAAAAGAAAAAAATCCTAAATTTTCCAAAAAAAAATTCTATCTTACAAAATAATAGCACTTTATTTTTATTTTTCAGTGCAAAACGCTCTATCTCTCTGATTAGTTATTTTATTTTTTGATAATATATACCTAACATATTTCATTTTCGACTAATTGCAGCTACTACCCCCTGTAAACCTTCCCTATCTACTTTCATATAAATTGTGGTACTTGACAAGAAAGTTATTCGTACAAAATTTGTAGACTTTCACTGTAATAGTTTCTTAGATAGACGATAATTACAGGATCCCGTCTTATTTTCATCTCAGTTATGAATCTTGATAAGAAAATAATTCCTACTTAATTTTAAAACTTTTGCTCTAATAGTTCTTCTAAAGAATTTTTGCTCCAATAAATATTTTGTTTGTATGGGAAGTACGAGTACTATTCCAACTGCTCCAATCCCAAAAATTAAGTAGCCTATTTGTTTAAAATTTTAGTCTAAAATTTTATAAAATATACATTAAATGATAATTAAATTCATTTTTACAATGCAAAATCATCATTTATCGTTATTTTATTTATGTATATTGATTATTTTAAAAGTACAAAACCCTCTATCTCTCTTTAAAATTGCTAATATTGCAAAATATTTAAAACAAATTATATGTATAATTTTGTCGTGATTTTAAACAATTATTGTAATAGAAATATTTCTAAATACTTGCAAAATAATAGAAATAAACATTTTTTTTCGCTCTCCTAAAAAGTTTTGTTTTTCGAGATAGAGGGTTTTGAATACAGGCCCTCAATTTCTTTTTGCTTGCTGCCATTTCTATATGTTTGAGTCAGTGTGACCATTTCAGCATTTTTACAGCTAAATTTAGCATATTTTACTCAGATTCAGCAGCAAATTTCTCATTTATCATTTAGCATATTTTTTTTAGCAGTTTTTAATAATTAATTTAGCATTTTCTAGCATTTTTCATAATAATGATAAATCCTATAATAAACTATTTAAATATAGATATTAATGAATGTAACTCTGAAGATCAGCACCAGCAAAAAGTAAATGAAATGAGTGAAAAAAATGGGAAAAATTACTAAATGATTAGGTGAAAAGACCAATTAATCCGTTAGGATTAGGAACGATATAGTGTTAAATATAATGAATTTAATTTTGATGTGCTTCAAAAATATTAAATAAATATTTTCGAAGTTTTGAAACAGATTTCTTTGAAATACATTTTTATTTTAAATATATAATGGGTGCCCCGATGGCCTAGTTGGTAGTGAGCTGTCAATCTTGCGGTTGTGGGTTCGATTACCACCAGAGACTTTGGTCTGTTTTACTACAACGTGCAATAATCTTCATTACTCCGCTCGGTCAAAATTAGAATATAATTTTTGTAATTGTATTGTAATTATAAAAAAATAAAAAAAAAATAAATAAATAAGTAAATATAAAATATTTAGACATCTGTTCTATTACTCCGATTGCATGATGTCAAGGGCTATGTGTACCGGTATAGAAATGATAATGTTAGGCAATTTAAGTATTATAATGGTTATTATCACGGGAAACTGTGTGAACAGATGTAGATATTAAGGAGGTGGGACAGTGGCATACTGAATCTTTGTAGATAATGTGAAGATATTAAGGAACCGCAAGTGGTAGAATACATAATTTGCCACTGCAATACCACAACGAACTGGGTGATAAAAGCTTGCAAACTTGAGCATATTGTGCGATTTATCATGTGAACTAAATGACTTAATAGCAGAAGAAAAGAGCTTCTGTATAGCTGCTTATGACTCTCTACTAATTCTTCTACATATTGTCTTCTCTTTTTCTCCTGTTTTATAATCTGTTCTTTATGATAATTACATAAGTTCAAAATTACATAAAATTAACACAAAATGCAAATACACCATTATTTTTAGAATTTTAAAATAATTTTTTTAACATATTTTAGTTTTATTTTACACACGATTTAGCAGCAATTTTTTCGCATCTGGTCACACTGGTCTGAGTAAGTAAAATAAAACACAACAGAATAATTATATTTTTAAGTAGTAATTAATGGTTGAAAGCATGTTTTTTTTTCGATAGGAAAATTTTTTGATAATAAAAATGTAAAAAAAAAAAAAATCTTTATAATTTGAATACATTATTGACATAATTAATAGTAGAAATAACATTAACCACATACTTGTAAATGTTTTTCATGTGAAAAAGAATAGTTTAAAAGTCATAAAATTTAGTAATATGTATACATTTTTTAATGATGGCGGTTCAAGGTTAACGTACAAGTGAATCATGACCTAGAAAAAGTTCAAAGTTGTAAAAGATATTGGAAATGTTATCTAAATTATTTTTCAAAGTATTTTATTATTGCAATATTTCACTTTAAATTTTTTTTTAAAGAGATAAATAGAATAAGATAAGGTACCAATTGAACATTTTGTGCAGCTCTTTTTTTCATCATACTAGTTCCAGACAATCGTAACCAAATGTTTATAGAACCAATATTTGTAGCAGTTTTATGAAACTTAATCTCAATGTTACTATAATGGTCCTAGGAGTCATATGAGAATCTTATATAATTCAGCTACTACATACTACTTGTTACCACATATAGTATATGAACTAGGTAATGCATCCCGAGATTCCCGAGAAATTTACAATTTCTCATGTGCCGAACTAAATTTCCGAGAATTTAAAAAGCACTTAAATGGAAAAAAACTGCGCTAATTTTAACAAAAATTTATCTCGTATTTTAGTAATTTTTAAAAGAAAATTAAGCTAAAATTTAAAAAGCATTTCATCAGTAAATTTGTGTTTAAAATTTATCAAATAATTACATGCAATGAGTCCATGGCATGGATTCAATTAAACATCTTTACAAAAAGTCAGCACTAGTAAGTGAAAACCTATGACTGATTTAAAGAATCTTATAGGCATTTTAAATATACTTTAACATAAAAGTTAAGATTATTTTTATTTCATTTAATTTAATTATTTAGTTATAAGAAAAATTATAAAAAAAAAAAATAAAATAGCATTAGCATTAGCTTTCGGCTTAAATTTCGTAAAAATATTAACAATCATTGTAAGAAGTTGAAATTTGATCAAGATTTTATATACATATAGGGGACATGGATAATTTTCGGCACGTTTAAGTGTGCGATACCTTACAAACAATATAATGCCAATCCCGAAGGATTTTGAAAAATGTGATCATCAGCCAATACTTTTAGAATTATTAAATTCTAAATTTTTTAGTGAATTCTTAATAAATTTAATTTTTACAAATATTTAAGAAAATTTTTTGAAAAATATCAATGTCTGAGTAAATATTTTGTTATGTAATTTCTGATATATATATTCTATATATTCTGTTGTAAATACAATATTGCATAATATTGTGTTAATATCCAAAAACTCTTTCAGGGCATATAATATATCGGAATTCATTCAGTTTATTAATCAGTAGTTTAAGCAATTGAACAAAATTCCCTGTTTCAGTAGATTTAGAATACTATTTTAAATCTGCTGATGTAAAGACTCATAACCTGTTTGGGTCTAAGTTGTTCAACTAGTGAGTGTAGACATAATTGCAGTTTTTAATCCGGAAATTCCGGAAAGTCGAAAAACGTTTCTCGTTTTAACGGGAAATTACTATCCCTAATATTAACCCAAAAAGTTTTAATTTAATTTTTTTTAATAATTCCATAAAAATTAACAAAAAAAATTATCTTTTAAATAATAAATAATAAATATAATAAAATATTCACTTACCATATGCCGCATACATATATTTACCCTTTCAAATACGTTTTTTTTTTTTTTTTTTTTTTTTATTTGTAAATATATTTGTTTAGATTTTTCTCTTTTTGATTTTATTATTTTGTTTTTATAATATTGTAAATATTTTAGTGTTTTTTACATTTGCTTTATTATTAAAGAACCACAATATATTTGTAAATAAATAAAAATAACAATAATATTACTACTACTAATAATACACAAAAATAACAAACAGTTGATAAGATAAATAATATTTAAATATTAGCATTTCAATTCATGTATACATTTTTTGTTTTTTTTTTTTTATAATATTTTTTTTTTTCTTCAAATTTTCATTTGTTTCTTTCACTGTATATTTTCACAACACATACAAGCACACACATAAACAGATGAAACATATGAAATTTGGTATTTTTTGGAAAAAGATATTTTATACAATAAAACATTAAATTTTTTTATTTATATTTCCGTGAATATTTATTATTACTGATACACAGTGATCTTAAAATATTTTCTTTAAACAATTCTTTAACTTGTGAGCCGTTGGAAACATCCAAATGAAATTTCACATGATCAGAGCTAAAGAATTTTCGCGTTGACTTGGAAGAGAACAGACTCCTAGCTAGTCACAGGGTTAGACGGTAGACTCACAAAAAATGTTTTCTAAGCCATACCTTTTACAACGGCTGGGTGATAATTTTAATGAAAAAAGTAAATTTTATAAATAAATTTTCAACGGACTGGAATGTTGGTTATTATGTTACAGAAAAGTATTTTTGTTTCCCTGATTATAAAACAATCTTATCCAGATTGTGCAAAAATATCATTAGAATAACTCTACTGGTTTAAGTATCATTTAGGTCCAAATATTATAATAATTTTTCAGAAATATTTCAACGCAATTTCAACGCATTTAATTTATCACTATTATCTTACGAGTTCAGAGATACCAAATATTTATATGTACAGCTTATATTTGAACAAAATTTTGATAATAAATCTTGCAAGTTTTAGCAATCTTTCATATTTTTGTATAAAAAAAACAGATATGTTACAAGTACAAGCACAATGTTAAGTTAACAGAAGAAGTTAACATTGCATTGTTAACATTTGCATGTTTACATTTTTCATGAAATATATGGGACAAGTGCTAAAAATTACCTAAGAAGATAAAGTTTTTATTAGTTCTGAACAAAAAATATAAATATTTTATGAAAGTATTTAGTATCATAGGAAACGTTAGAATATAGAAAATCATAATTAGAGAAAATAATTTAAATGCTATAAAATTTCTCCAGATCATGACCCGAAAAACTTAAATTTTAAATTTGAAGCATTTTTTTGTGAAATAATGTTAATATTTGAACGTAAATAAATTTTAAAGCACAATATAGACAAATCTATTTTCAAAATGGCGAATTGAAAAACCTCTCACATTTTCGTACCAAAATACCCGAAATCCCAGTGAAGGGAAAATTTGTTTCAAAAATTGACTGTTTTTATTAAAATTATCACCCAGCCGTTGTTAAAGCCGTGACTCAGAAAATATTGTTTGAATGTTCAACCAGCATATGGGGATATATACAGAATATATTTTTTTTTTTTTTTTTTTTTTTTTTGTTAATATCGGCTTTGACATTTGAGAATTTTGAAAAAAAAATTAAAAAACTTAAAATTGACAAAGTTTAGATAGGACTAGGGGGAAACCATTGTCAAAAGCGCCTCCGATTTTATTTTACACGCATTTGCTTTAAGATTTATTTTAAAAACTTTACAAAAATTTTGTAGTCTGGAACAAAAAGAAATATTTTGAAGTAAAAACAAAAATTGCCAAATTTTTGGGAAAAAACCAAAAATGTTATCACTCAAGTTTAAAAAACTTAAAAAACGAGGCCAAAAATAATGGTAAAATTTGCTTCGACTTAAATATCTCTTAAACTAAAAAAGATAACCTACGTATATAAGGATATTTTTTTGTTTATGAGGGCTATATGCAAACATTTTTTACATTCAAGTCATAAATAAATTTTTGGCAAATTTTTAAAAAATTGCATGTCTGAGGTGATCGCCATGAACCACTAGAACCCTGTGCTCCTCTGAAATCAACTTGAAAACACCTTTACTGTGACCGTGTGAAATTTTATTTAGATATCTTCAATGGTTCACAATTTGCAGAAATATTTCAAAAAAAGTGTTTTGGGACCACTGTGTGATAGTAAACTATATAGATTATTGAAATATGTATTTCTTTATTAAATATTATGAAATATTCAAAAAAAAACATAAGCTGTAAATACTCTTATTCTTTATTTTTTGATAATTAAGTATTTTATTATTTATTTTGGTTCTTGTAAATATAAAATGAAACAATTCAAGTTATTTAAATTGATTTTATTTATAATACACATTGAAAAATGCAACTTAACTTACATTTATAGTGTTAATACAATAATACAGTATAAATGTTAGAAAAAAAAATACACTAATGTTATACAGACTGGAACAGAATAAAATTTTTTTTGCAAATTAATTAGGCCCTTCTAACTGACAGAAAAGTATTTAAAGTTAAGTTTTTTAAACGACAAAAAAATGTATTTTTTACGTTCAATCTCAATAACTCCGCCTAATAGTTTTGGAGATATTCGGAAATTAGTGGCAAAAAAAATCATGCAAATTTTCTACTTAAAATTTATTAAAAAATTAAAAATGATAAAACATTTTTTAGTTTTGATAAACTAAAATGATGATAAACTTGCAAATATTTTTTTCACTATTAACTGAAGACACCTATAGTGAAAATTCCATGCGAATTGGGGACGTATACGTAACATGTATAATATTTACTATACGTAATATTAAGTATACGTTACATTATTAACATACTTTGCACAGTGGTCCAAAAACGTTTGTTTTGGAAATAATTCTGTAACTTGTAAATCGTTTGAGATATCTAAATAAAATTTCGCATGGTCTAAGGTGTTTTCGAGTTGATTTGGAGGAGCAGGAAGTTCTTGTAAATCTCTATAAAAATATGCTCACTTTTAATTTAAGAGATATTTAATTCGAAGAAAATTTTACCCTCATTTTTGACATTATTTTTTTTTTTTAATTTTTTTTAAACTTAGAGCTTAATTTGGGTCCTAAGTTGTTTTTTAATATCCGCTAGATTTACCACAAAATTCTAAATACTATTGCTGAAAGAATCAAATAAATGGATATATTCTATAAAAAGTTATATTAATCTAAAGTTGAAACTTTAAAAACATTTCACATTTTTGAGGTAATTTTTCAAAAACGTGGCAATATACTTTCACCTCTAAATTATTCTGCTTCTTTCCGACTAATGGTTTCAAAAGAAGTCTTAAAGTGCATGTGTTTAAAGAAAAATCGGAGGCGTTTTTGGCAACAATTTCCCCCCAAGACCTATCCAAACTTTATGAATTTTCTTAAAGTTATTTAAATTTATTTGTAACATTCTTAAAACGCAAAGCTAGAATCAACAAAAATATATCAGTTATAGACGTCCATATATGGGTTAAACACAAAAAAGTATTTTCTGACAGATGACTTTTACATCGAGAGGGTGACGATTTCAATGAAAAAAGTAAACTTTTAAATTATATCTTGCCCAGTTGGTATTCTGGGTATTTTGATAAAAATAAGTGGGAGTTCTTTTATATCCCTGATTTCGGGACAAGTTTATATATATATTTCATTAGAATATCTCCATTCGTTTTAATTTTATTTAGGTCCAAATATTAACATTATTTTTCAAAAAAGGCTTAAAATTTTAATTTTAAGTTTTTTTGGGTCATGGACTGGAGAAATCTCACCTCATTTAATTTATTTCTTTTAGTTCTAAGATACCAAATAGTTATGTCAAGGGCTTACATCTGAACAAACAATAAACGGCGAATTTTATAGCAACTTATTAGACCGAATTAATGAGAATTTAAAAAGAAAACGACCCCATATGGACAAGAAAAAAGTTCTTTTTCATCAAGATAATGCACGGGTGCACACGTATGCAGTCTCAATGGCAAAACTCTATGAATTGGGCTACGAATTGTTATCTCATCCGCCACATTCTATGGATTTAGCCCATAGTGACTACTTCCTATTTTCAAACCTAAAGAAATGGCTCGGTGGAAGGAGATTCAGCTCCAACAATGAAATTATTGACCAAACAAATGCCTATTTTAAGGCCCTCGAAAAATCCTATTTTTTACGCAGAATAAATAACGACAGTTGCTCAAAATTTGACAATAATCCATTAACAGGTGGTACTTGATGTGAATAGTGTTGCATTTCATATAACTACGAGGGAAGTTTGAAAAGTCACGGACTTATTGATCGTATTATTTATTTTTATAAAAATCAGCATATTTAAGAATATGTTAGTTTTCTGAATGATTAAACCATTCAAAACGTATACTCGTAATCATATTTTAACACGAAATTACTCGTTATGCAATACTTAATAATACAGCTGTTGATTTATTATGTTTCGATGAACTGTTACTGTAGAATTTGGCGGAATTAAAAGTTTGATTATTTAATTTTTATTCGTATTATCTTTGCTAATTTTCCTAATAAAATCACGATCGTTTTTGGTTGTTTTTAATACTTTCAATAGCAAAATTGAAAAATTTGAAACATTTAATACAAAATTCGTAAAATAAACAATTTCTAAAGCTAACCTAGTTGAAAAGTTGACAATGAAATACATACAATTTAATATTGGCTGCATAGAAAACATATCCAAATATTGAAGGCCATTCACTGTGACTTTTTTTCTCATTGAAGTCGAAAATATTTTAGAAAATGTTTGTTATTTTGGAAAAAGTTACACAATTTTTTTTCACATTGTGGAAGAAAATATTTCATATTTTTATATGTAATATTGCTCCTTGTGAGATTTTTAATATATCTAATTAATAAAAATGCCTAAATAACCAAAACTGAATTTTTTGCGAATTCTTTTCAAAAAATAAAATTTAAAAATACTTGAAAAAAATCTAATCTAAGACTAATTGCACAACAAATAACGAAACTTACACGCAGAGAAAAAAATATAGTTGTAGTGAGCATAATCGAAGAGCAACATATTATGATTGGAACATATGATCACAGCGAAAAATAGAGATTATTACAAGTACTTTTCTGTTGTATGACTTAGGTTTTTGCTTCTCACATTATATAAATAAATATATATATATACATATATATATATATATATATATATATATATATATATATATATATATATATATATATATATATATATATATATATATATATATATATCAGCAATACAATGTGATATTATAATCGGCACCTAATATGATATCGTTTTCACTATTTTTTTTTTTTTTGTTAAATGTAATTCATTTTACAGCTAATTCGTTTATGAAGTTGATGTTATGGCCTTTTAACTTTTATCAACATAAATGTCATTTTTGAAGATGTGAATATTAAATTTATTTCTTAAGATGCCTTTTGAATCTATACATTAGGGTTAGAGTTTTTCATGCGAAATCCCGGGACAAAAATTCTCGGGAATTACGCAAAATGTTCAGTCCCGTAATTCCGGGAAATCATGCGGGAATTTCAGGGATTTCTTGTGTATGTTTGTTTTTTCTAACCCATGTATGATTATTTTAGTAATATAATGTGTTTTTACATTTATTTTTATGTATTTTATTTAATTTTGTTATGAGTTTAAATATCTTTAAGGAAATATCTAAATATATTGACAGATTCAAAGTCTTTCATGCATTTTTGTATAATGATGGAAAATAAAAATAAATAATTCTATTTATGGGAATATTTTAAAAATAAAATATTTGATTCTACATTGTGGTCAAAAATATTATAGTGCAAGAAGACTAATAAGAAATAAAATTCAACATTTGAAATATATATTTATTAAACGATTTAAAGATGTATTTTTCACGCATTTGAAAATTGTAAGAAAAATCTCCTTAAAACGTCTGGAATCCTTCAACAGCATATATTTCTAAAGCACCAGTAAAAAAGTGGGCTTAAAAGTATTCAAACTTTTAACTCTATATAAAAATAAATTATAAAAAGTTCACTTATGCATTTTAAAGGATGCAGTTTAAAGGATCCTATTGTCTAAGAACTAAAAATGATACAAAATATTTTTTGAGCTCAGTTTTTCCTTAGTTATAGATTAATAGTGTAGCATAAAAAAAAGAAAGAACTTAATTATATTTTTGTATGAGAAAAACCTTTGTTCATAGAAATGTGTTGTAAATCTGGAAAGAATAGGGCTTCAGAAATCTGCAAAATTCTTTAGGGCTCTCTTAACAATAAGTTTACTTCCGTAAAATTATCGAGGCAACTCTCCCTCACAGGGTAATATGACAACCAAACTATGATTCAACTTGCGGATAAGTTGTTATATAATAAAAAATATTTATTTAATTTTCAAAATATCAATATTTCAAAAAGAACTTAATAAGTTTATCGTTTTATGATTAATTAGTTTATTTTAAAATTTTTTATCCTTTATTTAACTGAATTATCTTATAAATATTTAAAAACGTTTAATTATATATTTTTGACGAAATTCCCAGAATCCCGGGAAATATAAAATCTTTCCCGATTTCCCGGGAGCGGAAAAATACCGGGAAAAGAAAAACTCTAATAATCATAATCCAATAAAAACCAACAATCAGATTTTGAGAGATTTCGATCTTTTGCCTTTTAGGCAAATAAATAATTAATTTACCGATCAAATACTTATTGATTAAATTAAAATAGACATTTTTTGTTTGTTTTGTTATTTTAAATTCATTAATAGAAATATATGAATGCTTAGAAAAGGATAAAGATTTACTTAAATTTGAAAAATGTGGCAACCCCATTAAAAATAAAAAATTTTTTTAAATTATTTTTATAAAAATATTTTGTGTATAATTATTATTAAAAGTATACAGAAATATTCATAATTTTCTAAGTAATTATTCACTCAAAACTAAAGGCAAAAGCTGCAAGTTTGTAAAAATATAGTCATATATACAATAAATTGGAAATATTAAAGTTTAAAGGCGCATATTTCTGAATTGAATCTTTTTGCTAAAGATCGGTAATTATATATGCTAAAGGAAAAGCTTAATATGGAATGCATATTTTTCAATCTTTTTTCGCTATTTAGATATAACCAAACAAAAGACCCAATTTGGGGTTTTTGGAGAAAATACAAATTTTTTAATTGTAATAACATATTTGTTTATAAAGATATCTTAATAAAATTTGCAGAAAATGTCTATCTTATTAATATAAATAAAAGCGCGTTAACCAAATTTAAAGCAGGGGTAGGGTTTTCCTGAATTCCCAAATAAACTAATCAAAATTCCCAAAAATGGGATTTTATAAATTTTTGGCTATAGAATCCACATTTTTCCGAAGTCCCGTACATTTTGATTTAAAATTTTTAACAATATATTGAAAATTCTTAAAATATATTCCGCTTGTCGATTCGTGCTTTGGGATTTGAGAAAATATGGTCTAAAATCAAAACTTTCATATAAACCATGACCAATTGAGTTATTGGGCTTGTTTTTTTATCTTAAAGTCATCTCTGTGAAATTACCTTTCAAAAAAGTGCAAAATTATTATATGTTGCTAAAGAAAATTTTATTTTAGATGAAAAAGAGTGTAGATACTTTTTCGGCTAAAAAAACAATTTTGCAATTTTCAAATTCAAAATCGTTTATTTTTGGACTCGGTAAAGATATCCACTTCAATTTTTTTTATTCAATACACAATTTTGTTCTTTAACTAGTTAAGAAAAAAACTAATAAAATCGGTGGGAAATACTAGGATATATATGAAAAAAAATTGGACCAAGAATATGCAAAATTATGGTGCTTAAAAATTCAAATAACTCGAAAACTATAAGAGATAAATAGGACATGTAAGCATGCTTTTTATAGGTCTTATCAGGGTCTACAACAATATATAAAAATATTTGGCAAGTGATTAAAAATTTTTTATGTCAGAGGTACCTAACTTTGAGCCGCTTTAGCTCCGCCACTGTGGGGTTTGTTATGCCCCTCTTCCAAACTTAACATTGTACACTCCTCTGCTACGGTTGTACCAAATTTACAGTTAGAGATTTATTTCCAAAAAATTTCGATTCTGCCCCACAGTGCACTCCTGAGATATGAGATGGGTATTTAAATACCCAATAGTCATTTGTGTTATATATTTTCTTTAATATTTTGAACCTTTTTTTTCATTCTTTTTATTTGAGTATAAATAATAAAATTATATATATTATACTACACAATGATTGTATTTACGCTGTTGGAAGATCCCCAAAAGTTGTTTTCAACTGCGTTACTATTGCGTAATATTACACCGTAAAAAAAATAAATTCGGCGGCTATGGTAAATGCATGAAAGCTGCATTTACCATTTTGTCGAAAATATTAAAAAAAAAAAAAACTAAAATGTCGCAGATTGATTTTCGACCACAAATTAATAGGAAAACTACTCACACGCCATCGTTGTTCACAGTGTGATGGCAAAACCGAATGCGGATACTTGAAGTGCAAGGCGAATTTTCACCCAGCTACATGCTTCCAAGACTACCACAATGGTATTGCCCCAGATAAATCTAAAATTGCAAAGGCAAAATAACATGTAATTTTCCTCAAATAAATTTTAAAATATAGCTTCGATTTTTATTTCCGCAGAAATAATTTTTTTCGATATGAAAAAATAGTTATGTATCTACATTTGGAACTCGTTATGGACTGTTGGGTATTTAAATACCCATTTTAATTATACAACGTGTTTCTGCCAGATGTGTTAGCCAACCGTTTTTAATTATTTTTACATTGCAGAATTTTTTTTATATTTTACATTGTCCTTTATTTGACAACACTTTTTCTTAGCATTTTCCAACATAGAAAAAATCCTTCATTAAATATTTAAATAAAAAAATATGTGTAAAATTTATATATTCCAAATATCATATTTCATAAATGATAATAGTTTTAATTTACAAATGTACTGAAATATTGATAAAATAAAACTTCAAAGCATTTTATCAAAAAAATAACAATAATAATAATTTTGACAGTTATTTTCTTGAAATAGCTTAAAACCTCATTTACTCTTCATTAATATTTGCTTTAAATTCTTTGAATTTAGTATCCTCTCGTTGCCACAAAAATTATTATTCCTAAAAAATTATTTTAGAATTATGTAAGAGATTTTATTATCTTTCTAAAATTGTACATTTCAACACAATTTGATGAATGTTTTTATTTTCATATGGTATAGTATACACAGAGAAAAAACATAGTTATGGCATTGTCACTACAACAATGTTATGTTCCCATTGTTAATTTTAATTAATTTTAATAATACTGTGTTCATGATAAAAATGTTTTTGTTTAAGTTTTATCATTTAATGCTTACATTCCATAAGAATTTGAATATAGTTGCCTACAAAAATCTTATGGTTTTGAATATTTTTTACCAGAAACAAATTTTTTTTTAATATAAAAAAATATCATTTTTTCTGCAATCATTAAATATTACTAATCTTTTTTATTGCTCTTAAAACATATCTTGTTTTTAACCAAACTAATATTATTCCCATAAAAATAGAATAATATAAATAATTTTGTAACTCTTACTGCCGTCAATTTTAAATAACTTTTTTGATTACATTATCGTCAGATTTAACAGAAAATCGAATTCTTGAAATCTGGTCGTTTTTCCGCATGCAGATGACACACAATGGGGCCAATCGCAAAATTTTGATAATAAATCTGTATCTCCTAAACTATTAGCCGGACCGAATTGAAATGTATGGAAAAGTTGTAGAGAAGGACTTAAGCTTTTAGAAAAATCATTTTATAGGCACCCTACTATATAATAACTCGATATTAGCTGCATGGTGTAAATGTTGACCACCTCGAGTATGAAAATGTTCTAAAAAATCAAGTCCAATCTCAAAGACTTTTATATTTCTGTAAAGTGCTTGTCAACGTGAATTTATTAATTTTTTGCCTCGACCATGATATAATAATTTTTTCAAGGGCGACATTGTAATATCAGCTGATTATTTTTTGCTTCATTTTTTAGTGTAAGACTGAAATGTCAAAATTTGTTTACTTTTGCATGTTATTGGTTTGTTTACAAACAAAAGTAAATATATTCGGTGGTGAAATTTGTACTTTTAGTAAGAAAAAAAAATGCTCTATACAAATATTTAATTTATTCTAGAAACAAAATTTTTTTAATATAAAAAAAAATATCACTCTTTCTACAACCATAAAATATTACAATCTCTCTAAAACTGCATACTTCAACACAATTTGATAAATGTTTTAATTTTCAGAGAAAAAACATAGTTACGGCATTTTCACCAGAACAATATTATGTTCTCATTGCTAATTTTAATTAATTTTAATAATACTATGTTCATGGCAAAAATGTCTGTGTTTCAGTTTTATCATTTAAAGCTTACATTCATAAAAATTTTAATATAGTTGCCTACAAAAATCTTATGTTTTTGAATATTTATACCAGAAACAAATATTTTTTTAATATAAAAAAAATATCATAATTTCTACTACGAGTACCATTAAATATTACTAATCTTTTTTCTTGTTCTTGAACCACATCTTGTTTTTAACCAAACTAATATTATTATTCCCATAAAAATAGAATGTTATAAATAATTTTAATACGTATACTTTTTACAAATATGGTTGAAAAAAAGAAACACATAACCTTTTTATTTTTTAACATATTTTGTTTTTAATGTTTGTTTTCCAACTCAATGTAATTCTCATTTTGTTTGTTCATGAATAAATATAAATAGACCAGCTTATATTTATATCTAGAGTGATTCAAACAGTATAAGATATTGATTAATTACTATTAGTTAATAAAAAGTATCTTGTATTATCTTGCACAACATATGTAAATAAAATTAATTAGTGACCAGATAATGATTGATCGTAATAAGATTAATATGAAACATGTTGCAATAATATGAATCATATGAGAAAATAATAACATAATTTTATAAAACCAAATTACACTATTATAGAATATTTAAATATTAAAATGCAAAATCTCAGATAATAATATGAAAAGTTAGATTATTTTATGATTATAATGTTCATATTTATTATTATTTATGACCATATAGTCCAATCATAAAATCTTGCTATTCAATTATAGTTCCGGCAACCATATTTTTTCTCTTCGTTTACAGAGCACTGTGCAGTTTAGTGAAGTAGGCCAGAATCTTTGTCGGAAATATTTTCACAAAAATATGCAATTTTTGATGTTTCAGGCTTTTTGTAAAAAATGTGAATTTTTAGACTTTCCTCTTGCCTTAATAATCAGCATTTCGGAATATATATTTAAAAATAAATAACACCAAAATTTAAATTTTTATAAAAACAATTTCATAGATTATTTTGTGTAACAAAAATACTTTTCTAAATAACATAATTTTACACGATTTATCAAACATTTTTCATAGTGCGGAAAAACAATAGCATTTGGAGGTTGAGCACGAGAATTTAAGGGCAAACAACTTTAAAAAAAATGTATTTTAAAATATTAATTTTGAAAGAAGTATATCCTGGTAGAAAGACACAATTTTCTTTATTTTCTTCTCTTATCTGTAAAAAATTATTTATGGAATTGATATGGTTCCAAAAATAATTTTAAGATAATTTTAAAATGGCAAATGTTTTAAATTTTATTTTACATGAAAATTTTTATATAAAAATTAAAAAAAAGTTATTATTTTGTAGTTTTAACACATTTTTTATTTTAAATTTTTCCTTTTTTTTTCGGGTATTATAAGACTTTTAATAGCCCCTTTTTATATTTTATTATTTCCAATAGTTTAGTCCACTTTTACAAAACATTTCATTAAGATATCTTAATTAAAAAAAACATATTATTAACCTACATATTTTTAGGTTTTCTCCACAATTAAATGTTTACCAAAATTTTGTTGAATATGTTGGCAAAAATTTATAGCGATTTTTTATTTTATTTACTTTTTTCAAATAAATAAATATTGCGCTCTTCAATTTCAGTTAATTTATTTCATTACTAAGTTAAATTCTTATATTAAGTTTCCATAATGCGTTAGTTCAAAAGAACAAAATGCACTTTGCACCGTAACTTAAATGGACCGCACTTCAAATATCACACTTTTTTTAACAATTTATATCAATGCTTTTAGCAATAAATATTTATTATTTTTAATTTTTTTTTTTTTTAATTAAATTTTTTATAATTTGTCTCTTATTTTATATATTTTTTCTCAATTTAAATGTTAAATTTTATTTATTTATTTAAATACAGTCGATCAATTTTATCCGTTAAAGATTTTCTTTAGCAACTTTTCGTTACGATTTCAATTCTCAACTAAATGTTGTTTTGAGTATTAGAAACAATTCCAAATTTCCTCATTTGGTTCCTTGTATTACTTGTCGTAAGAGATAATCTTTAAAAGCGCAGGCGTTATATTAATGTTACAATTTAAGTAAAAGCTCGCTCTTTATTTGTACAAGGAGAATGTTTCATTTTCAAGTTTGTAGCCTTTAAGGGCAGACATACAAAAAAAAAACCCACCTGTAAAATTATGTTTAATAATATTTTGAACCAAAACAATGTTGTAGCCTATTTCTTGGTAATTTGGAGTAATGAATTTAAATTTAAATGAATTTTTCTTGTTTTTTCTTCGTCACTACTTTTCAGCCTTTAAAGTATCTTGCTTATGACGTTATTGTTTTATGGATAAACTTATGAAATATTAAATTATGTTTATGTTATGTTCATAGTAACAGTTAGACAAAAATACTTAAATATTTCATCAGTTTACTGGTTTTTCATTTATCCTCTTTTCAGAAAATTAACTAAATAATCTTACTTAAAATATAATAACGTTTGTTTGGCTTGTGGCTTAAAAATTTACATTCTGAAGTTTGAACTATATTTTTTGCCAAGCTTTAGCTAGAGAAGGCAAAAATTTTCTAAAAACGCAACACATGTGTGGATCTATAGATAAGTTAAAAATGCAAAAAATGGTTAGAAAAACTATACTTATTTAGTTTCCAGCAAAAACTTTTTGGTTTTCGGTAATGGCACCTACTTATTAAAGTAGTTTTTAGGTAATGAGGCTTCATTATTATTTGCCTACTCGGTATTATATAAATAAGTACTCAATAGTATAATAGCACAGTAATATTGCATTTACATGAATGAGTTGGCTAGAGCCACCAGAAGGTTGTTGGTTCAACCCCAATCTGAGCTGTTAGTTTTTTATAACAAAATGTCTGAAATGATATTTTATACTAAAATAAGTCTTTGTCACTTAGAAAATTAAGTGCGAGATAGTGTACTGAATAAGACGTTAGTCATTAAAAACGAATGGTTAGTTTGTGTCCAAGTTCAAATCATATTGACGCAAAAAAAAATTTTTTTTTTTTTATTTTTTTTATTTTTATTTTCGCTTAGATACATATTTTTGAATATCCCTAGAGTCTAAAAATAACTACATGAATTTGTGGACAACTTGAACAAAAATAACTAGTAATTCAGACAAAAAATAAGTAGTCTATTTTTGTTTCCAATTATACCTACTAACTTACCAGGAAAGCAGTTTTTGCTAGATTGTACGTTTGTACTTGCTTAGAGGATTTACAATTTTTTTACGCGGTTTAATATCAAATTTACAGGGTTTAATATCAAATTAAAGTTTATATTAAAAAATCAAAAGTGTGTTAAAAATAAGTAAATTAAGGTAACAATAACAGTAAAGTCAATTATAAAGATATTTTATCTTTTAAAATTAAATTCTTTGCATAAATCAGGAGTGACGATCGAAAAGAAAAAAATTTTTTTATGTATATAGGGTACAACGGGAATCATTTGCACAGATCACGGTGGGTCTAAAATCCGTTTTTTAAATAATTCTGTAACTTGTGACCCATTATCTAAATAAAACTTGTCATAGCCAGAGCTGAGGTGTTTTCGAGTTGATTTGGATGGAGAATTATGATTACTAAAAAAATAAATTCGGTTAAATTTCTTCAGACCCGAAAACCCTTAAATTTAAATTTTAAGTATTTTTTTTTAGAGAAATAAAGCGTGCGTTAGAATAAAATATAACACAAAATTTTTGTAATGATTTTTACTGCCGTTAATTTTATATATCTTTTTGATTACAATATCGTCAGATTTAACAGGAGATCGAATTTTTGAAATCTCATACAGATGGCATACATTGGAGCCAATGGGAAAATTTTTGGTTAGAAATCTGTATTTCCTAAACTATTGGCCGTATCGGATTGAAATGTAAGGGAAAGTTGTAGAGGAGGACTTAAGCTTTTAGAAAAATCATTTCATAGTCACCCTACTATATAATAACTCGAGATTAGCTGCACGGTGTCAATGTTGACCACCTCAAGTATGTGTGAGTTCTAGAAAAATCAAGTCCGTATCTCTTACAGTTAAAAAGATATTTCCGCCTGAATTTTCAATTTTTTGCCTCGACCATTTTTTTTTTTCCGGTTACGGCATTGTCACTATAACAGTATTATGTTCTCATTGTTAGTTTTTATTTATTTTGATAATACCGTGTTCATGACAACAATGTTTTTGTTTCAATTTTATCATTCAATGTTTACATTCAATCGAAATTTTAATATAGTCGACTAAAAAAATTTTATGTTTTAGAATATTTTTACCAGAAATAAAATTTTACTAAAATGAAAAATATTTTTTTCCTTGTTCTTAAACCATATTTTGTTTTCGAACCATATTATTATTTCGATAACAATAAAATGTTGAAAAGTTAATAACTTGTTTGTTTTTGAAAATATACTTTTACTTTAACGTTTGTCTTCCACCTACATAATAAGTCTTATTTAGTTTAAACATGAATATAAGTAGATAAAGTTTAGTTGCATTTTGTGTGATTCAAAGAATATGAGATATTGTATTTACTAAGTTATGACAAAAATAAGAAGAAAGAAAAAAAAAATTAGTACATTTTGGTTAAAAATTTTGGTTTAGTTTGAACTGGAGGCAATTATAATTGTTACGAGTATATTTGAAAGAAAGAAATATAGATGTAAAATTTCCAACAGATTTGACTATTAAATGGAAAAAAGTATTTAGCTCAAAATAGAACAATTTACATATATATATATATATATATATATATATATATATATATATATTGCCATAGATTTTCCAGAAATAAGAGTTGAAAATAGCATTGAGGTAATATTCAGTGATAACTCTTCAGCCATTGTTCGACAACCAAAAAATCGTTTAGATCACATCTGATGTACTCAGTATAACAGTAAAAAGCCGTTAGGATTTACAAATATTTAGTTTATTTAGGTAAATGGAATTTTTAATAAATTCATATTTTTCATTTTCACTCACCAATATCGATTTTAAACACTTGTACCCAAATGGGGGTTATTTAGGAATCAGCAAGCAAACTTTTAAATCAAAATATGAAAGAAATGCAAAATATATGTAAATATATTATATTACTAATTATTAGATAACTAATATATATATATATATATTTTTTTTTTTTTATATCTAGTCTTCTTAAATATTTCAGGTGGTCATTTAGATCGCATTCAGTAGCTAACAATGTGCTGAAATTTTCCCCAAATTTATTATTTTTTTTTTTTTTTTTTTTGTTATGCCATTTGATGAACAATTAAGATTCTATTGAATTATAGGATCATGAATTCTTATTATCAAATAAATTTTAAACGCTAAATTACAAAAGTTTAAACGAACAAAAAATATTACTACCATTCCGAAAGTAAACTAACTAGTGTTACCAAAGAGTAACTTTTTAAACAAAAATATAAATACGTGGGCGGATCAATAAGTTTCTCCGGGTGAACCTGTTCCGAAGAAGGCCAAAGTAAGTTTGTCGGCCAATAAGGTGATGGCAACAGTTTTTTAGGATGTACGCGGTATAATCCATATCGATTACCTTCAAAAAGGAAAAACAATAAACGGCGAATATATTGCCAACTTATTAGACCGATTTAATGAGGATTTAAAAAGAAAACGACCCCATATGGCCAAGAAAAAGTTCTTTTTCATCAAGATAATGAGCGGGTGCACACGTGTGCAGTCTCAATAGCAAAACTCTATGAATTGGGCTACGAATTGTTACCTCATCCGCCATATTCTCCAGGTTTAGCCCTTAGTGACTACTTCCTATTTCCAAACCTAAAGAAATAGCTTGTTGGAAAGAGATTCAGCTCCAACGATGAAATTATTGACCAAACAAATGCCTTTTTTAAAGATCTCGAAAAATCCTACTTTTACGCAAAGTAAATGAAGACACTTGCTCAAACTTTGACAGTAGTCTATTAATAGGTGGTACTGGATGGGAATAGTGTTGTATTTCATATAAATACGAGGGAAGTTCGAAAACTCACGGATTTATTGATCCGACCTCGTATATTAAAAATCAAGCTGGAATTGATTTAATTTATAATTGGAGTATATATTCAATCAATTTATTGTTTAATTTGCATAAGTAATCTACCTTTTACTTCTAATTTTTATTACTTGTGGTACTTCCATACTAAAGCTTAAAACCAAATTTCGCGTTTACGAGCTCTAACTTCGAGAAACAGCTGCCACCATTGAATTAGCTTTACCAGTTAAAATTTGTAACTAGCACAGTATTATTAAATAACGAATTATTATTCTTCTTAAATATTTCAGATGGTCTTTTGTTTGAATTATTTAGCAAAGTACTAGTACGTCCTGTCATCATATATGTAAGTACTTACAAACAAAACCTCTGCTACGTATGTTTAAACTAAGTTTAATTAAAATATTCCTTTTTTGTAATATCTTATACTTTTTATTTTTACTTTTTATAAGAATTAACATTTTTGTTATGCATATATTAAATATACTTATTTCTTTTGCAAAAGGAATTGTTTTATATATAATAAATATTATTAAACTGGTTAAAATTTCTTATTTATTTTATTTTTCATGATAGTAAGTAATCGTTTATATACTAATGTATTATTCATAAAAATAAATTTTTATTTGTTGAATAAAATAAGACAATTATATAAAAAAGTAATTTTACCTACCGCGGTTTAAGAGACATCTTAAAATGGACAAAAAAAATTGTCAAATTGAATAAAATTCAATAGTTAAAATTAATAAATACTCTTCAATTTGAAAGAAAAAGGTGGAATTAAATAAAATAGTGTAGTAAAATTTAATAAAAAGTCTTCAATATGAAGAAAAATTTTATTAATTTAAATAATATTTTATTCAATTTGTCAAAAAAAAAATTGTCAAATTAACTACTTTTTAATTAACTAAATCAATTTGTCAAATTGATAAATTGATTTATGAAAAGTTTACAAAAATTTCTGTTGAATTTAATAATGATTTTGTTGGTTGAAATCTAACCTACTTTTCTTCAACTCTAAACCCTTTTTTACCGTATTTTCTACTCTTTTTTTGGTTGAGTGTAGCTACATCCTCTGCTAGTTTACTGCTACCTCTTCTGTTAATATTAACTACACAGTGAAGCTATCATTAAAAATAAAAAATATTGTAAAGAAAGTAATTATAAAAATTAAACTACAAATGGACTGGTAACTAAGAATTTTATTTTTAAAACTATCGCTTCATTTGAACTACGAGTTTTATATCTATATCAAGTTTTATATTTTTTGCAAATAGCAGTAGTTATAGAATGTGTTAGACTACAAAAAATGGTAATTGCTTTTGCTACCACTATTGACAATTTTCAGTAGCTGTAGTTTTAGTCAATCCAAAAAAAATTGGTAGCACTTGGAGTTTTGCAAACACTGGAATGGACTACAATTTATGAATAAAATAAAAGATTTTTACAAACACAAATCTATTTATATGAAAAAAAGGTTATTTACCGATAACTAAATTTAACTATTAGTTATCTTAAAATTTCTTTTACAACTTGACACCAAATAATTGTTCATAAAATTTATTTCGCTTTCTCTTTTAACCCTTTAAATTTTAATCATTGAAAATAAATTCAGTTTAACTCAATCAATCATACAAAATTTCTATAAGACTTCAATGACTTGTCATTACAGTAATTGAACTTAATGAATATTTAGGGCAATAATTAGGAAATAAATAAATAAATACTTTGTTTGTCATGTTATAAGTTAAGAAGCTAATATAATGGCTCTTCACTACATATTACCTGAATAAACTATTATTTTAGCACGGTGATGGCATTAAAGGCAACTACTTACCATATATTATTAAAAGTAGGCATTTTGAAAAGTCATTACTTAGATGTCATTACAATAACTAATTACTCACAAGCTGTTCAATAACTCAATGATTTTAATTTAAGGCATTATTGAAGTTATTATTAGTAACAATAGGAACTAGTTAGATTTTATTTTACCAAAAAGTTATAAAATGTTAGAATATAAAAACATTTTTTTTTTGATTCTTTCATTTTAAATGATGCCTAACATTCCATATTAAAAACTTAACAATAACCAAAAATCTAAGCAAAATAATTTATTTTAGATTAAAAAAATTAATTTATACAAAAAATTCCTACGTTAAATATACGAATTCGTAATTTAATAAAAAAAATCAATAAAATGTAGCATTTTCAAAACTCCCCAGCAAAAACATCGCCTACAAATTATTGCTTTTTGTAAGCGAAAACAATATAAAAAACAGCTTCAACCTTTGATGCTATAACTGGTGCTTTTTAATCGCGATGTCCAAAATTTCACCAATTTTTATTTGGATACTAAACAATTGTTTTGGATACTGCTTTTTTTGACGCACAAGAAAAAAATTTTGCTCGGTTGAGATTTTAACTCACGTCGCTATACTACTTATGTTCAGTGTTGCCAGTTTAGCCTTTTTAAGACTATACCTATTTAGTTTATCATTTAGTTCCTATTGCCTTAAAAAAGCTAAAGTTTTAGTATATCAAAAACGAAGAAAATAATTTCTTATTTCCTATAAAGAATTTTATTTTGGCAGAATCACCCATTTAAGCAAAAAAATCGAGATTATTAATATATTCGCCTGCGGGTCTTCATTATTCAAAGAAAAATTAACTAAATTAATTTTATGAACTCACTAAATCGATTATTGTAATATTTTTTTTTGTCAGTATACATATTTCATTAAATATGGAAACAATTTACGAATATAATTTAAAAAAAAATCTTATAAAAGCGAAGTCATCAAAAAAAAAAAAAAAAATTTAAATGCTTAATTAAAAAGGATAAATGACGAAGAAATCATTTTAAAACATTGAGTAATTTTTCATATGAAGAAAATTCTAAAACTTGATATAACTCAACTTGTATGGTACTTTTTATGCGATTTGTGCAGTTCTAGGTTTTATTTATAAATTTATCACAATTTTTTTTTTTCAAAAAATTTCAAAAACTAAGGAGAATGAGAAGAAATAAACTTTTAAACTGAAAAAAAAATTAACTTTTTCTATGGCTCTATTTTTTCTGAACTTTTTTAAAGTTCAATTTATTAATCTCTTCTTTCTCACCTTCTGGCAACACTGCTTATGTTTGTTAGTCTGCCGTCTTACTCGCTACACCACAATCGACTTGTATTTTTATGCGTTAAAAAGTGGCTTTCATATAGGGATATAAATCAACATTATTTATTAAAAAAATGTATTTGGCTCAGTTGGGATTTAAACCCTCTTTGATTTTTAATACTGATTTTTTTTTTTTTTTTTTTTTTTTTTTTTTTGTTAGACGCTTTAGACAATTCAGCTACGTAAAAACCAAATTACTTTCATATTTACTAAAAACTACTTATATAAGTACTAATACGTAATGCTGGGAGTGGCGATTAAAGCTAAAAATAATACATTGAAAATTAACCCAGCAAAAACTTCGACTACTAAATAACGTGTTTGTAAACAAAACAGTAAAAAAAACAGTTTTCACTTTTGGTACTATAACTGATATTTTTATTTGGGTACCAAAACAGTTGTTTTGGATGCTGATTATTTTTTTACGCATTAGAAAAAATATTTAGCTCTGTTGAGATTTAAACTCACGTCACTACACTGTTTAAGTTTGTTAGTGTGCCGTCTCTTTCACTACACCACAACCGACTTGTACTTTTATGCGTTATAAAGTGGTTTTCCTATAGGGATATAAATCAATATTATTATTTAAAATAAAAAAAAAATATTTTCTTCATTTGGGAGTTGAACCCTCTTTGATTTTAATACTAAATTTTTGTGTTAGACGCTCTAGACAACTGGTGTACGTAAAAATCAAATTCCTTTTAGATTTACTAAAAACTACTTATATAAGTACTAATTGGTAATGCTGAGAATGGCGATTAAGGTTACAATGTAATGCATACAGGAAGCTGTTGCTTTCAAAATTGAAAGTTAAATTTTTGCTGGGTCTGATCATAAATAAGTAACTACACACCGGTTTATAATTAAGTAGTTACTAAAGAACTTAGTTTTTTTACCAAGTTTTTGCTGAGTTAGATTTTTTGTAACATGTCTTGGCTGTCATTGAAAACAACTTCGTTTATTATATAATTGAATGGTCGAGAGAAATTAATGAAGCGGTCGGCAGCGTTGCCAATTTAGCGATTTTTAACAACTCAAAAGTCGCATTTTTTTTTCTGTTAGCGCTTTTTTCAAAAAGACGCTAAATAAAAAATAATACTCATATCTTAGTATCTATGTGAAACGGTAGTAAATTTTAGACTAGTAGAATTTTTGACAAAAGTATATACATTTTCGACGTATTATCGATTATTATAATCATCGATTTAGTAAGTCCATAAAATTAGTTGAGTTAGTTTTGATTTCAGGAATAAAGAGCTGCAGGCGAACATTTTTGTAATACATTAATATTCTTAATTAATGGTTAAAGGAAATAAGAAATTATTTTCTTCGTTTTTAAAATTGATAAAAAAATTTCAATGTTGTAAAATTTTTAGAATATTAACATTAAATTTTATATATCTTAGGATTTCATCACATTACATTATTTAAAATATTTCATATTCATAATAAAATGTGCATTTCCTAAACAGAGTGTGGCTTTAAAATTGTATTTAAAATGCAATCAAAACATTTAAAATTTGTTCATTCATTCATATCTCATGTTTTTAATTTTTTTAATTATAAAATTTTATTTTGCAAATATTTTATAAAGTTTTCAATTCACATAACTGAAATAAAAGTTTTTCTCACCAGAGAAAAAACACTTTCTACTATAGAACATTATTATTATTTTTATTAATTTTCGAGTTCAACAAAAACTGAAATGATTTTTTCCATTTCATTTCGAAATGTCAAAATATATCTTCAAAATCCCAGCGAATGAAGTATTTATTAGCGATTTTCCAGATTCTTCCAAATGCGTTCCCATTTATTATAGGAATAACATTTTATGAAAAAAAAATTGGACTGATAAAATCAAAGGTTTTGCAAAAAAAAAAATTAAAAAACAAAATCTAACCGAAAATAACAGTTTTATGATTTAAAATTTAAAAAAAAAAAGCTTTTATGAATTTGGAATTTTAAATGTACATAAAATTTTATCGCTTACTTCCTTAATAAAAATACAAATTTAAAATTTGATTTGTAATATAAGTCACTATTTCTGCTGAATTTAAAGTATTAAAAAAATAATAATAAGAAATATGAACCTTGTAACATTTAAAACGTTACTCTTAATAAAAATCAGATTTTAATTTAAAAAATAGCAAAACAGCTATAAATTAAACCAAAATTAAAGAATTTCGTTAAATTTAGCGCTTTTTAGCTTGTTTTGGATTTCCTCCTGCGCGTTTTGGTTACAAATAATTGACAATTCTGGCGGTTGGTCTATAAACAAAATTCAAAATCTGTTACCAGGTGGAATGAGTGACGATGCGAAAAAAGATGACTTAATGAGAGGTAATAAATTACTTACAATGAAAATGGGAAAAATAAGTCGTCAACGAAGCAACAAATGATAATGACAAGCAATAGTGAAGGGGTTAGGGAGGGTGTATAATTAAATAAATTATATTGTTGGCTAAAAAGTGAATAAAATAAAATTAAAACTAATTTTTAATTTAACAATTTAATTAAAATTAAGATGACTAACACAATGTAAGGATATTTTAAAATTCATGTTTGTTCTTTATGTAAATAAAATTTTAAAATATTGTTTAATTTTTTATAATTTGCGTTAATTTGTACAAAAGAATACATAAACATTGTGTGTCTACATAAATATTGTTTAAACCTTTAATATAAACAAACCCTGTAGGAAATGTCACTAGTGAATCAATACTGATTCACCATTGACACTGTCAGCAGTACTAGTGACTTATTGTTGTACCCCCGTCAATGCTTTTTTACTATAGACATTTAACATGTGAATGTCATTGGAAATCTACTACTGACACTGGTACTATTGAGTAGGTAGTTCTTTTGGGACCATATGTAGACATTATCACCAGAGATTCACTAGTGCATTTTAGTACTTCTAGTCTAGTTTTGGTACTTTTATGGTGTAAATGTCAGTAGTGAATCTGTATTGAAATAGTGTTGACACAGTCACAAGTACTACTACCCCTTTTTTTACTATAGACTTTTTTACTATAGACATTTAACATGTGAGTGTCATTGGAAATCTACTACTGACACTGGTACTATTGAGTAGGTAGTTCTTTTGGGACCATATGTAGACATTGTCTAGATATTTATTTTAGTAATTCTAATCTACACTTTTGATACTTTTCTGAAATAGACGTTGTTAATAAAACTTTTGTTAACATTTGATATTTTTTTTAAAAATTTAAGAATTCATAACATAACGTATTTTAAAAAAAAAAATATTAATTTTCTTTATTCGAAGAATCGCCTTCAAATTCAATGTTTTCACTTATTTTAAATTTGCTACGACTCATTTGCTTAAAATATATTTTTTTTTTGGCGTTGCAATGCTGCTCCTAGCTTCACTAAAACTTGATATGACATCTGTTTATGGAAACAATTTACAAAAATATTACAAATTTTGAGAACTCAAATATAAAACTCTTTACCTATCAGCTCTTAATTTTTAATAAACAAAAGTGAATAAATGGGGATATAATTTCATATGAAATTATTAGGTAATTGGAAAGTAAGTTGATTCCAATTATAGAAATAAAATAAATAGATTATTTTATAAGGATTGATATAATTTCATACGAAATTATTAGATAATTAGAAAAATTATATACATATGTAATTAAAATAAGTAGATTCGATTTGAGGATTCCAGGATTAATTTTGGATTTATTAATAAAATGTCTGTTACCACTCGTAGGTTCAGAAGTAGAAGACCGGAAAATCGCTTACATCGTTTTACTGTTCAGTGGCGATAAGAATACATTTTTTAATTCACAATATAATTTTTATGTTTTAGCAAAAATTCACAATAATGGATGTTAATTAATTTATATTATGTGTAAATAAATTGAAAATATACTAGATTAATAAAAACAATTATGCCGCCGAGAAATAATAGTAGCGCTTTGGCGCCGAATTAGAACACTTATTTGTTGAGTATACATTTGTTGACAATGTCGCCAAGAAGTCACCAAAATAATTGACAAAACTGGTAACTTGGAGAAACTTGCCCCCAGCTTTCCTTCAGGAACGTGATACCAAATATATTGCTCTACATGCTCACTCATACATTCACATACAATTTTATAGTTGCTCACATTATTTTCAATTCTAAATTAAAAAAAAGGAAAAAATAATAATAATAAAACTACACACCTTGAGGACATAACATCCTTAAACAAAAAAGTTTCACAACACAGAACTACCTTCATCACCATCACTACTTAGCAAAAAAACATGATAATTAATTTGTGTCGTTTTTTTTTTTATAAAATGAGAAAATAATTTTAATGAAAACAAGTAAGAAAGTATAGTCGGTCAAGGCCGATCATATGGTAACTTACATTACTGTTTATGTACCTCAAGTGATTTAAGAGATTTTAGGAGAGGGTCTTATATGGAACCTGGAGTTAATTGGAGATCAAGTCTAGCAAAATTTGGAATAATGATTTATACTCGTATAAAACTTACTACTACGAAATAGTATCTTGATACTGACATTTATATAGAATTTATGCACTTTAATATGGTTTTCAGAAGTAATCCTTATATAAGAGCCATTGTCAATTATGAACCGAAGCTTCTAAAATTTGTTACTGCGGGTTCCGCCTATGTAAAACATATTTGTGCCAAATTTCACCTCTTTGCTAGCCTTTGTATATGATTTATGCTAGTTTCATTGATTTTCCGGAGGAGCCTTGTTTAGAAGCCATGATCAAATATAGACTGATCCTCTAGATATTTGGTATATTAATTTATACTTATAGAAAATTTATTTCTAACAAATTTTATCTACATACATTTATGCACATTTAAGTAATTTTGAGAATGGTCCTCGTATAGCCCCATATTATAAACCGATTCTATTGAAATTTTATGAAATGTTTTAAGGCAACAAAAAGATTATTTATGCTAAATTCTATACAAAGATGTTTATATTTGTAAAGGCCATAAGATTCTTGGCCTTTAAAAGAAAATTCTGGGAGGACATTTGAATGGAAGCTAGGTGAATTAATGAATCGATTGCACAGTCAATTTCAATAGGATTCGTCCCTGGATTCCAAGAATTCCAAATATAAGAAAATGATCTTCAAAATTGCAAGCCGTAGTTTGATTATAATGTTTACATGGACGAATGGTATACACTGGATCAATATGTTTAAGTGCTACAAACATCAGCACAAACTTATAATACCCTCCCCAATATGATGGTGTAGGGTATAATAAGAGGAAAATGTGTGTGAAAGAAGCAGAAAAAAAACGTTCACTCAATTTACAAAATATGTATTTTACATTGTTTTTTTTAATATATAAACGTTCAAAGATTTTCTTCAAGACTTCTGATGCGAATATTTTCATGATGCTACTGTATTTATTCATTGTTTGTGTTTATTAAATTTATTCTTCTTTTCTGCTTTCAAACCCATCTCCGCAAATATTATAATATGTAAATTACAATGATTTTTTTTTTAAGAAACACCTGACACTGAGAGTCAGGCTGAACACTTTTCAAATGCGGTTGCCACAAGTGTACCAGAAGTTCTCATTGTGGCAATGCATACCTTTTCGGTAATTTATTTTCATAATTTTTAATTAACTCGCTAACTTTAATTTATATACTATTTGTAAACGATCGAGGAACCAATTTGCTTATATATTTATTAACTATTCCCAAGTAATTGGGAATGTATTCAGTAGAAGACGGATTATAATGCATTTATTTTGTGAAAAAATGCATCTAGAAAATGTGCCCTAAAAATTTAACAAAATATACTCTTATTTGTTTAAATAATTACAAAATTAAAACGAAAATACCAAAAACAACATTTTGTATTTTTAAACATTAACAGCCGTATGAAAAAAAACTTAACACAGCTTTACAAAGCATTGTTAAGTTTTTAAGCAAAATTCCTTAAAGTTATATGCAAAAACGATTATTAACTTAAATTTAACTAAGGAATTTAAATATTTTAAAGTAGGTATAAACCTACATTAAATCTACTTTAAGTGACATTGTGATTAATTCTCATTTTTTGTTCATGTTTTGCAAAGAATACTTGCTTGATTCCCCCGAATCTACTCTACTATATCTTCCTACGAAGAAGATCATAATTTTTAATCATTAAATATATGATTTGTTCATCCTAGACAAATATTTAGATAAAAAGCTAAAAAATAAACATAAAAGTACATAAAAAATAATAAAAATATAACAAATGTTTTAGTGATGTACATTCAACCAAAATAAATGATTATTCGAATAATTATTTTATCCGTTATCGAAAATTAATCATATTTATTGTTTTTAATGTCTCATTATTTCTTTTATTTATGTACTTTTACTAAGTAATATTAATAATGTAAAAAACATTTCAAAACGAATTCAATTTATGTTTAAACATTAAAAATTTTTTTTATAAATTTGAATAACCGAATGAATTAATATTCGATAGTGTATAGCTTTAACTATAAAAAGATAAATAAAATACAAGTATTTCCCTTATCAAAATTTTGTATGTTAAAGCAATGTTTTTGTATACGTTTTCTTAACAAAGTTGTGTTAACCTTAAAGTGTTGGGTAACTAATGTGTACTTGAAAGCAAAGTTAAGAATTTTTATTCATATGGCTGTAAAACTATGTTTTAAAAAATTAATGCAATTTCTTTTGCTTTTTATTTATTTTTTCTTTTTTTTAACATATATAGGCAAAATCATAAAAATTTTAAAATTCATAAAATCGAGGTAATGTTAGAATAATTTCGAACACGGCTTTGTTTTAGTAACACTCTAAGTAATCAAAATAGTAAGTTTTGTGATCCCACAGTCTTTATGGTTATTAGTAACAGTTCTTCAGAGCTGGAAAATTTTAAAAATGAGATTAAAACGAACCCGGTTTTATTCACATTTTTGATTTTTTTCCACAAGCTCAAATTTTTGGTGTTAAAGTTTCATAAGAGAATTACTCTCCGGACATATTATTATTATTATTATTATTATTATTACTATTATTATTATTATTATTATTATTATTATTATTATTATTATTATTATTATATTATGGTTCTATCGCTGTTCAGTCAAAAGTTATACGATTGTAAACTTTGAAACCAAATTTTTAGCTATTTTAATATTTTTCTACTTTTTGGTCACTGTATGTGCGCCCCCTCCATAAAGTTGCGATTCGTTGTATTTGAAGGGTGGTCTGAAGTGCTTTTTTGTCATTTTCAAAATGCTATAACTCAGAAACAAATAAATATATTTTCATAATTCTTTCACAGCATACCTGATATAAGTCCAAATAATAATTTATTAAGTTGTAATAAATATAGGAAGATGGGAAGAAAAGTGTTGGACATAAAAAAAAAATATATAGTTTAATTTAAAATGTAGCCAATTCGTGTACATTTGGGAGAAAAAATTACATATTTTAAATTTGCCATAAATAATTGTACATTTGACTAATTGAGTACGCGCGGATCCACGGGGGAAAAAGGAAATCTTGGAAAAATTGGTACTTGTTTAATAAAAAATGTAGGAAATGCATATTTTTAAGTATTTTTATTTTACTTTTTTAAAATAAGTACATAACATATTTACGAATTTGTCTAAAATCTTAAATTCTTCTGATAGTGAATAATTTTTTAATTTCATTTATTTTTTCTTGGTTTCCGAAATTTTAAATTTTCAAATTTCGTTAAATTTAAGCTTAAGTTTTATGGACCATACAACTAAAACAGCATCTTTCGGTAAAAAAAAACAATTTATCTAAGTACTAGCTTTATCAGCTAATGAAAAATATATTTTTTTTATAAATCAAAGTCTATACAAAACTTATTGCAAAAAGCACTTAAGTAATAACACAGGAAAAGTTATCCCCAAATAAGTTCATACAAAATACAAGATTTATCCTAGACATTATTAATTTATACAAAATGAAGATTTTGAGTATTTAGAGACAATTTTATTTTGGATGCTAAATAAAAAACATTTACACATAAATTATCAACGACAAATGTCTAAAAATGGTAATTTTTCATGTAAAATCTTGAACGAGAAAAAAAGACATAGTCGGTCAAGACCGACTATATGATACCCTACACCATTCCGTATGAGCATAAAAATTCGGAAAATAAAATATAAAAAATACAGAATAATTTGATGATACTAAATGATTTTATGCACTTTAGGGGGATTCCTATAAGTGAGTTTATATGGGAGCAATGGTAAATTAAGGACCGATACTTATAAAATTTGGCTATGTTGTTTCTACTTACATGAAACTTATTTGTATCTAATATTAACTTGATGCTAATATTAGTATGGGATTTATGTACGTTAAAGTGATTTTTGGAAGAAGGGTTTATATGTGGACCGATCTTCATAAAATTGAGTACAAAGATTGATACTTATACAGAACTATTTTGTACTATTAAAATATTTTTATTTTTAACGCACTTTTGTATGTTTAAACTCTATTTCAGGGGGACACTTCTATGGGGGCTAGTGAAATAATGAATCGATCACAACCAATTTTTATAGGCTTCGTCCTTGTATTATAAAAGTCCTACGTGACAAATTTCATTAAATTTTCTTTAAAATTGCGACCCGTAATTTATGCACAACGTTTGCATGCGCAGCCAGCTGTTCAGTAAGCTATCCAACCAGACGGAAGGACAGATGGAAGGACATCGTTAGATTGATTTAAAAAGTGATTCTGAATATAATTTAAGGTGGGTGCTGGATAACTTTTTCTATGCATTACAAACATCAGCATAAACACATAATACCCCAACCACCTATGGTGGTATAGGGAATAAAAAAACGTTAATTGAAAATATTCATAATTCTGTTAATAAATATCATTAAAAATGTTGAATTATGATCCAAAAAACAGTTTTTTGGTAAGTTCATGGATGAATTCTGTTGTTGTTTTGTTAATTTCTTCTTTTTAAAATTTTGTGGAAAGTAGAAGAATCAAGGTTGTTTTCGATATACATTTGTATATGTTTTGGTCAAATGTTGAAAAAAACTTTTTAAACAACATTTAAAAAAAAGTAATTTTTCAAGTTCTAATGCGATTTATTATAAATTTTTCTACAAAGGCTATGCAACGATGTAATATTTTTTAAAGACTTTTTGTAGTCATAATAATATTTATTTTATTTTTTTTTTTTTTATTGAAAAAAAAATTAGAACTAATTCGATTTTATATGGAATGATTTATTTGAACATTTTGATAAAGTTTTGAATTTTTTAAATAATTGTTTGAGAATTTAAACAATTTGAAAGATTTTATTGTAAATGAAATATTTCAAATTTGATATTTTAGAGTTGTTTTAAAATAGAAAATTTAATTTAAAAAAATAATAATTTATTTCTTATTTTTAGTAAATATAAAAGATTTAAATAAAGTTTAAAAACTAGATTTATTTTTATTTTATTATTATTATTATTTTTGCTTTCTTCATTCAATTAAATTGACTTAAATTTTAGGTAGCTACGAGATCTTTAGTGCACCAACCATAGAATACAAATAGATGTTTATGTGAGAGACAAAATTCTAATTCAGTTGTCAAAAATCCAATTCATACAACAACAAAATACATGTAGTCACATATATTTTGTTTTTGTGTTTTCAAAAACATGATTAATTTTTTTGAAAATTTAGTTTAAACTGTCTCTCAATCTCAAATAAATTTCTATTATCAAAACGTTTTTTTTTTTTCGAAATATCTTAAAATTTACAGGGTTTTTCGAATTTTTGAAAATTTGTTAGTTTTTCTTCTATGTTTTTCTTACAATTTCTAATTTTTTACAAATAATGAAAAGTGATGGATCAAAGCTATTACTAACTGAAATCAAATAAAAATAGAGTATTTTATTTTTGTAAAAAAATATAGATTTTCGGTATGGTTCTCTTTATCAGATTAGTTCCAAATTTTTGCATCAGTAAGTTTTTGTTATTAAAGAATATCAAAACTTACCTTTCGTATTTTTCAGGTCATTCACTTTAATTAATTTCACTGAAATTAATATATTTGTTTGAAGTGCTTTAGCGGATAACAATCAAATAAAAACACACCTTAAATTATTAAAATCTATTCAAAGTTCCCAGAAATTTATGAACCATAGATTCATAGAAATTTTTGTTTGTATTTCAAAAACTATAAAGGTATAATAAGCTAAAATATCAAAAAAGTTATTTATAAAAATATTGTGTAAAATTTGATCGCCACTTATCAACTTAAATTTTTAGCCATTAAAATCATGTACAAAAAATGTCGAATTTTTCAAAACAAAACAAATTTAAAGACATTTTATACTCCAAATAAAGTAAGGGTTTAGTGGATCTCTTATACTCTGTGCAGCACATACATTAGTATGTGTCTAAATAAAAAAGTGAGGTTATGAGACAAAATATCAACTTATTCTAAAGTGGATAAAAACTCAAAATTAATTTTGAGTCCCCTTTAATTGAGTATTTTATTTTGCCACCTTTAAAAAACGCAGTAATTCTGCTTCGTTTGTGACATACCCATTAATGTGCCCTCGTGAATTAAAAAGTTTGGACTTTCCAAACCTTGAAAAAAAATAGCGTTCATTTAATGTTGAAAAAAGTACAGTTTCTGCTTGAATTGATTTTTTTTTTTTTTTGTTTTTTAATCGCATGGCCGAAGAGGCTTTTTAAAAATTTAGTAAACATTTTCAAATTTTACTGCAGTATTTTCAAAGAATTTCTTAGAATTATATAAAGCATATTGGGAAACTTTCCGTAGTTTATTTTAATGATCATTTTTTAATTTGTCAAAATAAATCAGTTTTGACGAAAAACTAGTTACTTTTACCTGAACGCATTTTGCTTGAGCTAACACAAGACCTGTCGTAAAGACCATCAAAATCTGACTCAATAGCAATGTTTTGTTAAGATTTATCCTAAAATCTAGCACAACCGAAAAAATTATAAAGTATGTAGAATTTATGGACAAAAATGCATTTTCGTAATCTCAAAACTGATGACGTTATAAAAATTTCTTAAAAACATATTATTGAGTGGGTTTTTGGCAATTTTTTTACACGCAAACAAAAAATATGGTTGGACATACCATAATCGGTAACTATCATTAATGTTTGGGTTTATGTCCTCTTGGAAACATAATAAAAAAAAAAACAAATAATAGATAAACTATTATTATCCTCAATGTTAATATATTATGATCCTTACTTACAATCATAATATGAATTATTTATTACCATAAAATTGTCACTACAATTATAAAATTTTGTATGTGTTGGTTCATACTTCACTAACATAAAATGATCCATATTTTTAATTTTATAATACCCCCAATCACAAAACAATGTATATTGTTGAAATATAATTTTTTATTTTATTTGAGATATAAATTTGTAAACAATAAATTTATTACAAAAGAAATTACTGCAGACTTTACTGGATACGGGTCATTTGCGTTTAGGATAATCTATCTTTGTTATGTACCACATTCACACACCTAAAAGAAAAGAAAAAAAAAAAGAAATAAATGTTTTATTATTGAAATAAATATTTTATTATTGATTTGACCTCTTTTATACATACAGCATATATGCATACATACATACATACATACATACAAACATACATACATACATACATACATACATACATATATAAATACATATGTAAATATATATGCACATGTATACCGCTTTCCACACTCACTGAAAAATTTTTTCAATCTTAATTTTGGTCGTCGAGGCTTTACTCCAACTGCACTCCGTGGATCTAGTTTGTTGTTACACCTTTTCCTCAGCAAAATGCTACTCCGATAGTGGAAAATTGATTGCGGTAACTGTAGAAAATCTTTTCTTTGATAATTATTAATATTTATGTTTGTGTCGTTCATGGTTGTTATTTAATATAAATAAAATGATTACCTTCCTTGGTGATGAAATTTTAATTGCAAGCGGCTAAAATTTATTAAGCTAAAAAATTACATATAATTAGCCATTCTTCTTAATTTATAAGCAGATTAAGAGCACACACTTTATAAATAAAAAAAATATATATGTTTTTAATTACAAACAAACGGATCACAGATTGTACAAGTAAATTTTATTATATTAATTTTATTAATTTTTTCTTCACTTTACGTCTGTTACATTTAAGATTTTATTACTAAATGATTCTTAATTAATTTGAAAGAGAGACAATAATAACGTCGAAAATATTATTGTCAATCTTATATTAAAATGTTGCATGCAAACATTAAATAATTTCAAATAGAATGATATATTATGCCCTACACCACCATAGGTGGTTGGGGTATTATGCGTTTGTGCTAATGTTTATAACGCATAGAAAAAGTTATCCAACACCCACCTTAAGGTATACCAATCGACTCAGAATCACTTTTTAAATCGATTTAACGATGTCCATCCGTCTGGCTGGCTGGACGACTGGCTACGCGGCTGGCTGCATAGATTAATAAATAGATATTTATGTGAGAGAAAAAAAAAATAATTCAATGGTCAAAAATCTAATTCTTACAACAACAAAATTCATGTAGTCTCATATATTTCGTTTTTGTTAAAAAAAAAAATGGGTAATTTTTTTGAAAATTTAGTTCGTAGTGCCTCTCACATAAAATTCTAGATGTATTCTATGGCTGGCTGGCTGTTCTTGTAAAACTTGTGGATAAAGTACGGGTTAGATAATTTAATGATACAAGGACCAAGTCTATTGAAATTAGTTGTGAACGTTCCATTATTTCACCCAGCTCCCATACAAATGTCCCCCCGGAATAGAGTTTAAACACTGAAAAATGCCTTAAGAATATTTTAATGAATTCGGTGCTAAGAAGTTCTGTACAAGTATTAATCTTTGTACCAAATTTTATGAAGATCGGTTTACAATTGACCATAGTTCCTATACAAACCCCTCTTCTGAAAATCATTTTAATGTGCATAAATCCCATAAGAATGTTAGTATCAAGTTAATATTTGCTACAGTTTTATATAAGTAGAAACAACATTACCAAATTTTATGAGATCCATAATTTACAATAGCTCTCTAGAAGTGGGAGTCACCCTAATGTGCATAAAATCATCTTGATATTAGTATCAATTCATTATTCTGTATTTGTATATTTTATTTTATATTTAGTAAAATTGGCCTCAGGTGTAATATTAGTACCCTTTCCGAATTTTTATGTTTGTACACAATGATGTAGGGTATCACATAGTCGGTCTTGACCCTATCTTTTTTTCGTTTTTTTTTTTAATTAAATTTTTTTACATATTTCTTAATAAATATTAACAAAAATATGCTCTAAAATATTTAAAACGGTTAAGTTTATATTATTTGCTAACACTTACTCGTAATTACTAAAAAAAAATTGACAAGTCACATGAAATTAGTATTGACTAGATTTTTTTATTTGCTGGAATTTGTATTATTGAAAAGAAAAGAAAACCCAGCCACCATAAAATGCTTGTTAGAATAGAAATCAAGACTAATATTATTTGTATTTATTGATTCCAATTCAAGTAATATAAAGAGCCCTTCAAGGCCAAGAAACTAATATTTTAAACGTGAATTTCTGAATAAAAATTTGAATTTAATCTAAAAGATTAATAATTGAATTTGGTTTAAGTTACAAATGGAATTCGATTTATTTATTTTTCGTAATTTTATTCTTAATGAAAAAATTTTAAATTAAAGCTAAAGGACTAAATTATTTTTAACTTAAAAACTGAATTCATTTTATTTTGTTAATTGTGTTGGTGGAGAAAAAATGTAATGATAAATATAAAATAAAATGTACTTTCAAAAAAAGTTGGCTTTAAGCCAACTTCTAGCTGCCTCCAAACTATTTCTGCTAAGTCGCCATCGCCGACAACTCGACTTCGCATTCTGATGCTATCATTATCATTTATTATTTTTAATTCATTCCCCAAATTGGAGATCTGTTTATTTTGCCTACAAACGATTTTTAACTCCTTACTGTTTTTGAAAATGTAATCTATTTGTTAATCTTAGTTTTGAAATTCTAGAACATATGGGATAAACTAAAAATTTTGAAATGAAACAGGTAAAAATCAGAAAGCTCTAGACTGGCTTCTATTAAAAACTTAAATTTAATTTCTTTCTGAACTCTATAAACGTATGAAATATTTATATTTCCTTAAAGAAGTTTTTATTTAGTAGAGAATGAGCTATTAAACTTTTTTAATAAAAATAGTAAAACCGGTTGAGAAACAGAAAACAGAAAACGTTTTAGAAATGTTCATGTCAAATGTGTATCCGTTTCTGAATATACAAAAAGCTCCAAAAAATAAGTCTTACTAGTCTATGTTGTTTCTGAACTATATGTGCGCCAATTTTAATGTGAATTGATTCAGCTGATGAGTTAAAAAATATAATTTTCGGATAAAATGGGCGTAATTCTTTCAATACAAATGATAAATTTTTATATGATTTTTTGCAAATGGTCACGATGTGACAGTAAAAATATAGTTTTTAAATGACTTAGTCTAGGTCGTAGGCTCATTAACACGTGTTACAAGAGAAAAAAAATTCCATTAATATTTCCTCCAAAATAATTATTAATTAATTATTTCTTTAAACTTACAGAATTAATTTCAATTTATTAATTTTATTATTTTTAATCAGTTAAAAATATATTCTTAAAATTTCAGTCAAATATTAGTATTTAGTACATATTTTCTAAAGTAAAAAGTTATATTTTAAATCGGTTTTTTATATTCAAAAACAGTGTATTTGACATTAGAAAAATTAACACTTTAAAAAACACGACAGTACTTTAACCGAAGAAACCGGGTTTCAAATCGGTTGAAGAACCGTGTCGATAACCCTAGATAGGCTTTTATTTATATAAAAAAGTTGTTATATGTAAATGACTGTCTATTTTGGCGTAAGAAATTTTGTACATATAAAACGATCTTTCTACATAAATAGATATAATATGAGTGTATTTGTATAACTCTAGTTCAGAAAGAAAGCCTTCTTTTCGAAATATGAAATATCACCTGAGTCTAGAATAATTAATAATTAATCGATTTTCTTGAAATTTTGAAGGAAAATAGTGTAACATCTGGAAGGAACTATAGCCTATAATTTTTATTATTTAGGACAACAGGGGTAAAAGATCTTCTTAATTAATCAACCGGTTTTGGCATGCAGACTCTGTAACATTTGAAAGGAACTTAAGGATATAAATTTTTTGGAAATTCTAATATTTAGGGCATAAATAATGTAAAACGGGTAAAAGCTCCCCCTATAAATGTCTTCTTAAATTAATTATCTGATGATAGTTTTAAGTCGTGAAGGAACTAAAGCCATAAATTTTAACATTTAGGGTGTAAAATAAAGCAAAAAGTTTAAAAGCACGCCCACCCACCCCACACAATTACAATACATTCGTTATTTTTTAATTAGAAACCAAAATATTCATTAGACATAACAACGTTTGCTTGATTAGCTAGTTTATAAATAAAAATTACGACTACCAGTAAAATCGTCCAAAAATTGTCCATACAAATTTGGGTTATGTTTCATATCAAAAATGATTAAACTTTTTGAAGTGATTATGCATGTCCAAATAGCAAATAAGAAACTATTTTGGTCGTTGTTGAAATACTAACATTTTAGCCTTTTTAAGGCAATAAATTTTAAGAATGAAAAATCGTTAGAAAAAAAGCTAGAAGCTAAAACGAAAATTTTGATGCTAAAAGCGAAATAAAAAGGCTAGATTTAATCTTAGAAAGGCTAACTGGCAACATTGCTTGCAACATTAATTTTATTTTTCAGCAGAGGAGTCTTCTTCACTTTCGCGTCTTTTTTTAAACTGATTTTAAGGAATTTAAAGACTCTAATTTAGTTATAGTTTTACTAATAATTTAATAGTTGGAACAAACAAACGGGAGGATAATTTTAATATTTTTTTAAATCATTAAATCATGGTTCGTAATATTTTATAGCATCAAGCCGCTTGGGGAGAAAGTGTCGAATTGAGATTATTTTTATTTAATTTTGCTACTCAAGCAAGGGTTTTTAAATATATATGTTTTCCAATAAATAACTGACTTCCTTCTTGGTGTAGGTTACATGTAAAAATTTTGGATAAACCCTTTTAATAGCTTTTGCTGATTTAGCAATTGTATACGTTAAATATATATAACAGAATTTGATTTTTATTTAAATCGTTCACCAAACTCCTAAAATATATGGGCAATTAGTTCATGGTATTAATAAAAAGCACATTGCTCCAAATACATTTTTCTTTAATAATTCTGTAGCTTGTGAAAAGTTTAAGATATCTAAACGAAATTTCATGTGGTCAGATTTGAGGTGTTTTCGAGCTGATTTCAGTTAGCACAGTTTCTGGCGGGTCACGAGGACAGAGGGTAGACTTCCAAAATTCGTTACCTCTTGTATGTAATTCTTTAAAAATTCACCAATAATTCATTTATAACTTAAATGTAAAAAAAATTTCACACATAAGAAATCCCCAACAATCTCTACGAAAACATGCTTAAATGTCACCTTTAGTTTAAGAGATATTTAGGTGGAAGCAAATCTTACCCTCATTTTTGCACTAGTTTTTTTTAAGCTGTTTTCACTTCGGGGCTTTAATTTGGACCCAAAAAATTTTTAAAATATCCCATAGATTTTTTGCGAAATACTAAATAACATTACTGAAAGAAACATATTAATCTGAAGTTGAAACTTAAAAAAAAGAAATCATATTTTTGGGGTTATTCGCCAAAAAAAAAAAAAAATATATAAATATATAAAATATATATATATATGTGTGTGTGTGTACTTTGTTCCGGACTATAGAATTTTTGCAATGATTTCAAAAGAAATCTTAACGTGAATGCGTTGAAAGCAAAATTTTAGGCATTTTTGGCAACAGTTTCCCCACCAAGACCTATCCAAACTTTGTCAATTTTGAATATTTTTATAAAATTCTCAAATGTCAAAACCGAGATCAATAAAAATATATATTGTGGGAGTTTTTTTTTTTAATTCCTCGATTTTAGAACAAGTTTATCTGTACTGTGCCAAAAATTCATTAGAATATAACTACTCGTTTAAAAATTATTTAGGTCCAAATATTAATATTATTTCTCAAAAATATACTTAAAATCCTAATTAAAATTTGTTCGAGTCATGTTCACTTAATATATTTCTATTAGTTGTAATTCTCCACAATTTTGCTTATATCTGAACAAAATTCTGAGAATAAATCTTGCAAGTTTTGGTAATTTTTGATATTTTTATATGAAAAATGCAGACATGTTGCAAGTACAAGCGCAATGTAAAAGTAACAGAAGAAGTTAACATTGCGTTGCTGTTCGTGCTGTGTTTACATTTTCATAAAACACATGGGGAAAGTGCTAAAAATTACCTAAGAATGCAAAGCTTTTATTAGTTTTAAACAAAAGTATAAACATTTTATACTTTTTATCTAGATATTTCCAACGGTTCACCAGTTACAGAATTATTTCAAAAAAAAAAAAAAATCGCTTTGGGACAGTGGTCCCAAAAAGTTAAACTTAGATACATTGATTGTTTTCATTTGTATAAATCTTTATTAAATTCAATAAAATCGTATTAAATAATTTTTTTCAGAAGAATGTTTGTGGCTTTACTTTCAGCATTTTATCCTAAAGAATATTTATTGAATAAATTTTTGGTAATAATTTATTGTAATATTCTTACCAAGTTTCACTAAGTAAAGATTTTCATATATGTATGTACGTAAATATATATTAGCACTTATTATTATCAATTTAGAAAATTTTAATGAATAAAATAACTTTTCATGAGAACTTGGTTAAAAATGCAAAAAAAATAAAAAATAAAAATTTTTAAAATATGCAAATTAATATGCATTATTAATACAAATATAACAAAATATGCATTAAATATGCACTAACAAATCGTTGCCACTTTAAAGTAAAATCTGTGATTCAAATAGATAACTACGTAAGACAGCATTTAACAAAGGGACAATTAGCTTCCATCAAATATGAGCCAAAGTCTAAATAACTATTTAATTAGCTAAATTTTGTAACAAGTGTCTCAAAATAATAAAGTTTCTAATTTGTAGACAATAGTCAAAACTGTTGGAATGTTTTGATTTTATATATATACATATATATATATATATATATATATATATATATATAGCACACAACCTCATTTATAGACACGCATACACATAAAAAAGCTCGCACACCCAAAATAATATAAAAAAATAAAACATTCCAACAGTTTTGACTATTGTCTCCAAATATATATATATATATATATATATATATATATATATATATATATATATATATATATATATATATATATATATATTTGAGTATGTAATTGATGTACGCAATATTGAAACAAAAAGTATGAAACAACAATGGTTTTCTGTCGTTGTCATTATGCACACCTGTCACATTCCATGCTACCGCAAGCACTTCTAATATAACACCTAATTTTTTCGACTTCACAGTAATGGGTATAATAATAGGTTCTTACTTTTATAAAAAACTGGCTTATAAAAAACTTTCCGGCTAAAACATGTAATATTTAAAATATTAAAATAAATATTATCATTAGAGGCAATTTCTTACCATATATTATTAAATATCTCATTATCTTCATATCACTAAAATTCTTACCGAAATGAAGAATAATAAATTCATAATATGGACTTAACATTATCAGTGTCTAATAGACTGCTTCAAACCGACTGTAACTCCCCCCAGGATTGTTCATTTTGATGTAAAACCATAGCGTTCATAATATTAGAGTGATCGGCTGTCGCCCACACGTGCCGCATTAAACCTGAAGTTTGTAGGGTGCATATGTGTGGGGAAATTTTGACTTTTTTTAATTTTTTTTTTTAATATTGCTACTAACAATTGTTTTTTGCAATTTAATGTAAATGGATCGTAATCATAATTATCTATCAAACAAGATTAAAATAAATTAAAATTGCTAAGAAAATATTAAAGCAATTAAAAATTCCCCCGATCATTAACGTGTATTCGAGCTTAAGCAACGTACAGACAAATTTTTATTTTTTTTTTATTTTTATTTTTATTTTTTTAACTAATTTTTTTAATTAAATTTGAACTGTTATTACTGAAAAATAAGCTTTGACTCCTGCAGGATAACATAATCCTCTTCTCAAACTTGATTAAAAAATTTTTTATTTTTATTATGACTGCAAATTAAATTTTTTAAAGATTTTCTTAAACAAATTTCAAAAAAGCTATAAAGAAAGTATGCTGTTTTATAGACAACACCACAGAAAGTAAGAATGAGAAAGAGTTAAGTCGATATCATGTACAAATTCGCCTTAGATTTAGATTTTGCGTATTTCGGGAAAAAGTTAATTTTTGCATTGCAGAGTAAATTTTTTTGTATTAGTATACAGATTAATGAACAAGAACACCACAAATATGCAATTTGAATAAAACAATCGACAAAATATTTATCCGTTTCGGAAAAAATAAAGCAATTTGGCATCGATTTGTAAGTGCATATTTTTGCATATTTAACCTTAACGGCATATTTTTGAATATAGTGCTTTTTAGAGCAAATTTATGGAAAATTTTGTGATTTTTAGCGCATATTTAATACTTTTAGAGCATATTTTGACATTTTGAAGATAATTTTTTATACCCCAAATTTAATTTGTGAAGTACAAAGAGAAATTGAAGATAAAAAATATTTCTTTTTTGATTTCATTCATTTAAAATTTTATTTATTTCAAATTAATTTTAATGAATATTGCCTAAGTTCATTAAAAATCGCAGATTAACTTATAGAAACACATCTTATAGAAACACATCATGAATACTTAGAAGCTTATTAAATGATTTTTAATAAAAACAATTTTTAAAATGTGATAAGGACATAAAAGCTTTTAAACTTACCCAATGTATGTAAATTTATATGTGATAATTTTCATAATTTCTGAACTAATAAAAATGTTTAGGTTACGTGATATAATAAAAAATATAGGTAATTTAAAATAATGCGTTTTCGGCGCAACTGATATATAAATTTTATATTTGCCTTATTTTATAGCTTTAAACACTTGGTTTAAATTAAAAAATTAGTTTTTTGTTTAAAATGGACAAAACTTGTTTGTTTTTTATCAGAATAAGTTCCTGTTTTTGGAGCATATTTTCGTATTTTATTGCATATTTAATGTGCATAAAACACTTTTTTTACAGCATTTTGTTTTTGGTTGCCCTGTTAATGAAAATTACAATATAACAAGATAATCAGGTGTGTCACAGAAATTTTTCGGAAGTGAAAATTTTCGTATAGTCGAATTCGTAACGTTTTTGTTTTGCTTCTTCAGCTTTAATACGTTTTTGCAAATCCGAAAGAAATTAAAAACACATTTTTCCTTAAGAAAATGTGGCATCATTACATAACAGCTGATTAATAAACAAAAAAAAAAATTAAAACAAAATAAGAGAATCAAGAAATGAAATTAAAAGTGACATTTGTGTTTACTATTAAAAAGTTAATTTCAAAAGCGTAAACAAAATAGTTTTGTATGATTTTAAATATGCTTGGTGTTTCAATTGTGGCTGTATTAGAAGAAATAAGAAATGAACATTTCCTTGAAAAACTGAGGCGAAAATCATTAAGAGACACATCAGATCCTTTGTCTTTGATTTTACTAATTTTCTTTTGTTTGTATTCTTAAATGATGTTACCAAATCATATTTGTTTACATTTTTCTTAAATACATAAAACTTATTGGTAGCACGAAATTATTTATTTTCACCTTTTTTTGGTCACTTAAAATTAAATTTAAGAAAAATTATTAATTTTTTAATAAAATTAAATTTTTTTTAAGTCAAGTTAATAAATGAATAATTCATTGTTTATTTTCATTAACTTTTTGCATTTTTTTTTTTATCTGTAAAGCGGTGAAAATATCAATTTCACTTTAACATTTTAAAGTGGATTGAAAACGAAAAATTTTTCGTTTTTCGTTTTCTGAAGAAGCTAAATACGATTTCATTTTCACTTTCGTACGAATTTGTGTTCTGTGACATACCTGAATATTAATAGTAAAAAATATACTCCGAAATTTTCAACAAATTCGAACAATACTAAGTCTTAAAGCAAGAAGGTTAAAAGTCAAATTTTGAGATTTCTGTGAACAAGTCAAAAATTCTACATACAAATGCACCCCACAAAGATCAAGATCAATGCGACACGTGTTAGCGCCATGCGATCACTCTAATATTATCCACACTATGATTTTACATCAAAAAGAATAATCGTAGGCGGAATTATGGTCGATATTCGAAAGTCGGTTTTTTTGCAACAGCCTAGTGTGTATTAAGGTTTTTAATAGTCCGACATTTTTCAACTACCGAATATTGAGATTTAATTAAAGCATTCCCGGGTTTTCAGGAAAAATATAAAGTTTTTTAAAAAGCATAAGTACTAAACAGAAAAAGCTATATTTTACATATAATTTGCACGCAAATGTATTTATCTACTTTTAAAATAAAAATATATGTTTGGAGATGGCTTTTTGAATATAATTATATAAATTGTGATAGATATTGAAAATAATTATTAATAAATATTTCTGTTGGGCAAAAAATAAAATAATTAATAATAATAATAAATTTATAATCCTAATCGCAAACAAATTTTAAATAAATTGTAGAGACAAAATTTGTATGAAAAAGTTATTTCAAAAGGCATTTTAAATTTAAAATTGGTTTGTGAATACTGATATTAATATTTTCAAAAAGGTTATTTGGAAATTCATTGTAATATTAAAAAAACATTTACATTCATACCTACATCTATTTTTAAAAAAACTAATATATTTAAATGATTAAGTATCTGATTATGAATTCATCACCAACAGTAAAAATTTAAAGAAAGAATACTGAAAACCTTCTTTACAATAGCCCCAGAACATTTTTTTTAAAACCATAAATAAGAATGTCTTTCAGAATAATTTTTTTGAAATCTCACATGGACCCCGAGCGTTTTCTCCAAAACGTAAAAATAATCATTTCTTTGTCTTATATCCAATTTACACTTATACCTCATTAACATTTGCACAAAATCTAGTTTAAAAGACATAATTTTATAAGTTTTTATTTAAATTTTCCATACATATCAAAATCTAGTTTCTAGCAAGATTTTAATAAAATCTACTAAAATTTAATTATATCCATTTATATGCCATTTACACAAAAACTAGAACTAATAGTTTTTGGCTTCATTCGGTTATATAAATTTGTTTAGTTTTTCTATACAAATCAAAAACCATTTTCATATAGTTTTTAATGAAGGCCGAATAAGAACTACTAAAATAACTATTTTTGATACAGCCTGTTGTTTAATTAATTTCAGAGCAGTAAGCTTTCATATATACTGAATAAAACAAAATTTTTGATTTTCTTGTATTATTCTATTTGTCATTTTATTATTTTAAACAAATTTAATTTGTAATATTATAAAAAAGAATCTTAACAAAAGAAATTTATCAAATTCAATTGGAATAACAACTATTGAAAAAATTTGTACATTAAGAAAAACCATATCTAAGGAAAACAAGGTTCAAGGCTTTTGAAATTTATTTTTCCAAAAACCAACAGGTTATAGCTTTGGTATAAATGGCATATTACACTTGAAATCTCGTTTGAACGAGATTTCGAAAAAAACAAAATCTATCATGTTTACATTACTTAACAGCCCATCTAGACATAACATAATATGTAAGATTTTTGTGTCAGAGAATGTCAAATTCGCTCTCTGAGAGAATTATTACACGTACAGATTCAAATATTACTATTATGAGATATATTATGAGACTGTTGTGATGAGATTTCTCTACACAACCATGTTATAAGATGAACTGTCAAAAAATACACATATATGAAAGTTTGTTTGTGTGTGAGCATGTGTATTTTGGAAATTACTGAAAAAAAAAATGTTTTTTTGTAAAATTTTTTCCTTTTAGTGTTTGTTTTACATGTTAAAAAACATTTTTTATAAAAATTGTGATAAAAAAGTGTGAATTGCTTAAATAAAAAGACACGTTTACTCTGTGACTGATTGAAAATAATGATATTTTACATGATTTATAAGAATACGTGTACCCCTTATTTATGATTTAATGTAATATAAACAAAATCGTTACCCTCCTCTGCCGCCGTTATCTCACATATTATATCAGCGTTAATCTCAGTTGTAGACCTGGAGTAATTATGGCAGTTTTATAGATTTTGTTTGACAGCTGCTTTCTGTTAAAATTAAACACAAGTGGAAAGCACTTTTAAATGAGCTTCATACCTCACAAAACTTTTTTACTTAATTTTAAGTTTATTTATTAAAATTTTTAAGTACAATTTTATTTATTTTTTAATTTTAAAAATATTTGTTTAAACACCAATGTCATTTTTATTTAGAACATTATTGTATTTTACTAAACACTAAAAGAAAAACAGTGTTGAAAAACGATAATTTTCAAAATCTAATTAAATTTTAGTAAATTTTGATACAATTTTGTTAGAAACTAGATTTTAATTTATATGGAAAATCGAATTAAAATCTAATAGAATTATGTAGATTTTGATGGAATCTCATTTAAACTAGATTTTGGGCAAATGTATTAAATTTTATAAAATATCGTTTTACAGTACTGTTTTTCTTTTAGTGTATTAGTAAAATACAATAATATTGTAAATAAAAATAACATTTGTTTTCAAACAAATATTTTTAAAATGATTAAATTATTAAAATTGTATTTGAAATGTTCATAAATAAACTTAAAATTAACTGAAAAAAGTTTTCGAAGCATGAAGCCCATTAAAAAGTGTTTAGTTCGTGGGTTTAATTTTAACAAAAATCAGTTGTAAAATAAAATCTAAAAGACCGTCATAATTATATAATGTAAACAGTTTAGATTTTGTTTTTATCAAAATCTCGTTCAAACGAGATTTCAGGTGTAATTGTAAAAGAGATTAAAAAAAAACCTTCACCGTTTACATTTATTCTTTCGACACTTTTGTAGATTTTATTTGACAAATGTAAATTCAAAAAAATCGCTAAACCATTTGAAATTGACACATGTTTTAACAAACCTAATTTTAATTGTAACTTTATTTATTAATTGTTTTATTTTAAACTTTAGAAATATTTTTGTTTTTTTTTTTTTTTTTTTTGACATTAGTCATTTTTACTTTTTTTTAGCACATTGTTGTATTTTACTGATGCAGAGCTATTGAGGTTCAAAATAGGGTACCTCTGACGTAAAAAAATTTTTCTTTCTTATATGATTTCAAATATTTTTTCTTAAAACTTTCGATATCTGAAATTTCAACTATCTAAATTTTGCCAAATCTTGATCCAGTTCTTTCAATATTTTTAATTGTAAAATTTTTATTATCTATCGATCTTTTACGAGTTCAAAAATAACCAATTTCGAATTTGAAAATTTCAAATATGATGATTTTTTTTTTGGCCGAAAAAGTGTCTACACTCTGTCTTCTCTAAAATAAAATTTTCTTTAAGCACATATAATAATTATATACTTTTCTAAATGGTATCTTCATAGAGACGATTTTGAAATAAAAAACCGGTCCAAACACCCAACATCACTATGTTCAGACCATCCTGACTTTAAACTATTTTAAATCAAAATTTTTTTTAACTTAAATGTTCTAAAATTTCAAGGGCTATTTCTGCAACCAAATGTAGTTTCGAAAACCCCAATGTTTTCTGAAAAGTTTGCAATTCATTTTTCTAAACCTGCAATAAATGTGGACTTTATGGGAAAAATTAAAAAAAATCCATTTTTTGATTTCTGTCGGTTTTTTGGGAATTATGGGATTCCTTTTATAAAAATCTTAAATTTTTCTACACTTTACTTTAGTTTATTAGAGATCTGTCGGTTTTTTGGGAATTATGGGATTCCTTTTATAAAAATCTTAAATTTTTCTACACTTTACTTTATTTTATTAGAGACCAGATATTTATAATTTCTCCAAAAAAACAATTTTTTAACGTAATCTTAATTTTCAGAGATTGTTGACTTTTTAACTATAATAGGTAAATAGTATATGCAAGCAAGGTCTTATCGAGAGCTTTAAGAAGATGCAAAAATATTTGAAGTAGGATAGGAAAGATTTGACAAGCGGTTAAAAGTTCTTATGTCAGAGGTACCCTATTATGAACCCCATTAGCTTGCTCCTCAAGGGTGTGTGGGGCTGTCCTTGCAAACTTAAAATTGTGCACTACTTCGCCTATGTGAAATTTTATGTAAATCCAATTAGCAGATTAGAAGTTACAAATTTATTTCCAAAAAATTTCAATTCTGCCCACTGTGCAATTTTCTATTGGCTTTTTTTAATTCAAAATAAATTATAGGTAAATTCAAAAAAATTTGGAACACTTTTTTTTAATTTACTTTTAATACTGTAGCACTGTAGCTGAGTGTAATTAGAATAAGCATCTATTATTTTACTCCCCACTTTAATATTTACCCGTATACCTTATTTTCATTTTCAATTTCGGGTTAAAATTTTTTTTTTCTTCTTTACACCCCTTTCTCGCTTTTTCATTCACACATCGAAAATACACATACACTAGCGTATGTAACAAGGAGAATTCAATCAGGTGACCTTACTTAATCAGCAAAATACTTTTTTTTACTACTTCGAACTGTCAAACTCCATATAAGTACAATTTTTATTTACTTACCCGCTGAAGTGTCAAACTCCATGTATAAAAAAATTAATTAATTCGAAGTGCTGTTGTTTTTGTAAAACTGCTGCCACCTTCTTCATTTCGTCATGTGTATGTATTAATGGCATGTTGAACCCTTTAGGATATTTGCAGTCGATGCTACTGTATGTATATCTGTCTGTCTATCAGTCTATTATGGTTCTAAAATCTGTGGCAACAAGGAAAAACTACTTATGTAGTTTTTTTTAACTTTTCAGGAGAGCAGTTTTTATTTTTTAATTTTTAATTTGCAACACTATAAAAAATTTTAATTTCAAATGTAAATATCTCTTGAAATACTTGCTAGACTTTTACAAAAAATTGGCACACGTATAGAACTGGATATAAAAAATTCAAAAATGGTAAAACAATATTTTTTGCATATCTTAAGTTATGTAGGTTTTCCTTATTGCCACATAAATTGTATGTGTTTTAAAATTATTATGTTTTATGAATTGTTTTTTGTGTTCCTGTCCGTCTTTAGGTGTTTAAATGTATGTAATACCTATTTTGTCATCGTCATCATCATCACCATCATCTCACATGACATAAACCTTATTACATAAAGCAGGTTTCCTGTGGCACTCACTTTTTGTTATGGATGTTACGTTAATGATAATATTTATGTAAATTTTTCTTGTTGTGAATAATTTTTTTCTTTTAAATTCTTTATTTAAAAGAACAAAAAAGTTTCCTCAATGTTTTTGTTCTTGTAGCAGTTGTGCGTTCTGTATTTATCAGTTTTGTCATCAGCAGGAATCTTTTTCCATTCCAGGATCAAATAAATGTTTTATTGACGCTTAAGGGGGAAATGCCCAGCTGACGGACTGTCTGTCTGTCTGTCTGTCTGTCTACTTGTTCGTACGTATTGTAAACGCCAAATAAATGATGGTGCTGATGATGCTCTTGCTGCTAACTTGTTATCCGACCATTATTTAATGTTCATTTAAATGGTGCTTTGTATTTTCATATTTTAAAAATTTTTTTTTAACAAGATTTCGATAACAATTTAGACACACGCTAACAAATTTTTTAAAGGTAAAACTTGGTAATTTTATTTTGTTGTTGTCTTTCGTATTCTTCTCAAAATCAAAAACAATTTTGTTTATTTAGTCAAATCAAAAAATTCACTTAAAATCCTAATAAAGTGAATTTGCTTGCCATTAAATGAGAAAAAATATTTGATAATTAAGTAGCCTGCCATTAAATATATTTTAGCTTAGACTGAAACCAATTATTTATAAATTTATATCATTTGCAAAATAAATTTAAATTAAATTTCTAATGTTTGGAGTTCATTTTCTTTGATGAAAAAGATTTTAATTTATAGCAATAAATTTTAAGTAAACAAAAAAGTGACGATAAATGAAATATTTTGTTAACCTCAAAAACGTAAACCAAACTGTTTGTTTGCCTTTGAAACCTTGAGGTCATTTCATAAGTAAATATGTACGAAAATACTTAACTCTTCAACACATCAGTTGTAGGCAGTATTTGTAGATTAATGTTTATAAATATTTCATTTAGAGTGTGGGTATATACAATTTAATTAGTTCTCATCAAATGTTGATCAAATCTCTGGTGGCTGTTGAAAATTGAAATTATTAAAAATAACTATGTAATTAATTTTGTTATTTTATTAAACATATTTTCGCATTCAAGGTTTCACTAATTATTTTTATTTAAATTCTTATTCAAAATTATTTCTTTAAAACATATGTTTTATTTTAATATTCGTATTAATAAGTAAAATTAGCATATTAATATAAAAATATCTAGAAACTCATACACATAAGTACTTCAGGTCCTCCAGTACTTATACGTTATGTAAAGAAGTTTTACATATATAAAATATTAAACATAAGCCTAGAGGTTATTTAAGCGCGTGTTTTTTCTCTTTTTAATGAGATACCGCTGGCGATGTATGTACGTACACAATGTGACAAATCATTAACTAAACAACTATTAAATAATTTATAAAATTATTTTCAAATCTTAATACCTCAAACCTAAAAGATAAACCAAATGCTACACGTAGAGAAAAATATAGTTGCAGAGACCATAATCTAAGAGCAATATATTATGATTGGAACATATGATCACATCGAAAAATAGAAATTATTATAAGTAATAATTATTATGATTCCACTTTGTCATATTGTATCCGATTTTATGGTTTGTTTTTTCATGTTATGATTATAGTTTTACATATAATTGAACAATTTTATTATATTATTATAACACATTTTTATATTTTGATTACATTTTATCATATTATTAGCTCATGTTATCATATAGTTATTCAATCTTATCATATTATTATTTCATTTTGTCATATTATTATTCCAAATTTTCATATATTAATAAAAATTATTATTATTATTTTTATAAAATTTTTATTGATATATATATGTATATTTTATATTGCTTGAATCACACCGAGTATAACCAAACCTTGTTTATTTATATGTATTCATATATGAACTAAATGAGAATTAGATTGAAGTTAGAAAACAAATGTAAAAAAAAACATATATATTTAAAAGTTTGTGAAAAGGATAAGTATTATACTTAATTGTAACATTTTATTTTTATAGAAATAATAATATTAATATGGTTTAAAAATAGAATATGGTTTAAGAACAAGGAATAAGACTGCAAATATTTAATAGTTGTAGAAGTAATGATATGTTTCATATTAACAAAATTTTGTTTCTGGTAAAAATATTTAAAAACATATAATTTTTGCAGTCAATCATATCAAAATTCTTATTTAAATCATTGTTATCATCAACACAGTGTTATTAAAATTGAATAAAATTAATAATGAGAACAGAATATTGTTGTAGTGATTATGTTTTCTCTCTGCGTGTATCGTTTGGCAGTTAGAAATCTAACACACAGTGGGGACGATTGCAGAAATTGTGGTAATGAATCTGTAACTTCTAAACTACTAGACGGCTCGAAATGTATTGGAGAGTTGTAGAGGAGAACCTAAATTTTGAGAAAAATTTTATTGTAACCCCGAAATAATATGAAAGATTACCTCAAGTATGAAAAAGTTTCAAAAAATCGTAACTTCTAAAAGTTAAGTCCGATTTCAATGATTCGTATATTTCTGTAAAGTGCTTGGCGAAATAAAGACGAAATAACCTTACTCATCTATATTATCTCTTACTACTTTATTTCCTTTTCGGGTATAAATTTCGAGGTATATGAGCGAACATTTTTTTTAAATATTGTGTAACTTTTAAAATATTTCGAAATAATATGCTGAAAAAATCTTTGGTTTATCTCAATTCGTCTAGCCGTGATAAATGTTCAAAGTCAGCCCTCTGAAATTTGTATGAAAAATTACTATTCTTTTACAAAAATATGGCACAATTCAAATAGCTTCAATACAAAATTATTGCCAATTTTTCAAAAACAAATAATATTAAAAAAATAAAAACCAAACAATAAATAAAAATTTTTTTAAGCAAAACTCCATTTACTTTCCAAAAACTAATGAAATATTAAAATAAAAGTAAAATTGACTTATTTACTAATTCACTAATATATAACATGTCTATATAGGTCGTTTTAACAAAGATAAGATAATGTCCTCAAACTGAAAACTCGTGTCAAAACTTTCAAAATTCACTATTTTATAATATTTTTCATAAGTGCGTATACGTAACACACTATCAGTATTGCCAGTTTAGCCTTCTTAGCTTCTAGCATTTTTTTTTTTTTTTTTTTTTTTTGCCTTTTTTGATTCTTAAAATTGCCTTAAAAAGCCTAAAATGTTAGTATTTCAACAATGAAGAAACTAATTTCTTAATATTTATTACTAATTTTATTTTTAAATAATAATTTTCACCTCCGTTGCTGCATTATCGTAATCAGGAACAACTAATAAATTAATATCATTAACCATAGAAATTATTTGTAAACATGATTTTAACAATTTCTTATAAAAGCGAAAAATCACCAAAAAAAAACGTAAAAATGCTTAATCAAAACGAAAGATTTTTCCTTTGGGTCATTGCACTGTTTTATTTATAAATTTGTTACAATATATTTAAAAAATATAAAAAACTAATGAGAACGATAACAAAAAAAAAAAATAATAATAATAAGTAAATAAATAAATTTTTAAATTACAGAAAATATCTTAAGTTTTTTCTGGGTTTATTTTTAGGGATATTTAGCCTTTTTTGGCACAAAGTACACATAGTTGCTTAAAATAGTATTAAAAAATTAATAAATATAATTCATGATAATTATATTAGCAGTTTTTCATAAATATTCATCAAATATAAATAATTATTTTATTTTTTGGCTTTTTGTTAATGAATATAAAAATAATTTAAAATTATTTTAAGTTCTGTTTAATTTTTAATACAAAATGTAGCATCTTTGTTCGATCAATTTAAATTTCAACAAAAAAAAAGGAAATGTCAAAAATAGCAAAAAATTTGTTTGTGATTTGTGGAAATTATGTCTTGTCTTCCAATTTATTCTCATTTAAGGGAGATAAAATGCGCGTAAAAAGTCTTCTTATTGTATGTTAGTGAAAAAATACATCGCGAGTGCAATTTTCATTAAATTTTAAAGGAAAGTTTTGTTTAAAGAGAATTATAATGAAAAGACTGATGTATTAAATAAAGCTGAATAGGAGAATATTTTATAGTATTAGGTCAAAAAAAATTCAATTTTCTTACACAAATGGGCGAATGAACTGATAAGGTGAACCTTTTGTGAAAGAATTTGATCTACATTATTTAATAGGTTAAATACTACAATTTGTGTTATTTATATGTTTTACATGTCTTACTAAATTTATTCGGTTAATCGAATAATTTGTCACCAATCGGTTATCAACCGAATAATTATTAGTCGAATAATCCGATTGTTATGAAAACCCTCAGTGGTCATTTTTTGTCGTGACAATACAAAAAAAAAACGATAGGTAAAGGAAATATTTGAGATATATGGTTGATTCTTTAAGTCAAAAAGAAATGTGAATTGCCCATGAATATTTAAAACTGGACGATACTTCACAGATTTTTAAAAAATTTTCATAAACAAAACTCGTAAAAAAAATCGCTAGTTTTTCGAAATTTAGAAAAATACAAATGGAGGTCTAACTTACTCCAAGTGTAAATCGGAGAAAATTTATGAAAATCGGAAGACCCATGGTCAAAGAAAACTAAATTATTTAATAGATCTTTCATGAAATTCATGATATAACTTAATAATAAACTAAATTTCATGAAATATCAGCTTTTACAAATGCCCACAATATGAAAAGTTAGAGTAGGAAGAATAATATATTTTAAGGTCACATTCTTTGGAATTTGTGTTAAAAAAATAAACATGATTATTTGACGGACTTCGACGGTTTTTTTACGCAAGCAATAAAGATTTATAAATTTCTTTTTATTTAAGACACCTTCTAAAACAACGAAAAAGGGATCAAGATAAATTCCAAATTAAATTATGTATACATATAACGAAAATTAATATGAATATCTATAGAACATGTAAAATACAGCTTTCCAATTCATTAAGAAAAATAATTTAATTAAACATACATTTACTAATCAAAATTAATAAACAAAATATAAGCGAATATTTCTTATAATATTTTTCGCAGCTTTCACACGAAGAAAACAATCAATTTTAGAATGGGTGCAGATGGGATTGGAAGTCTTAGCCATAGAATATGACAGGCACTTCAAACTAAGTTAAAAAAAGAAAAAAAAATACTCTTTTTTTCAAAACACAAAAACAAAATGTATGTGTCTGCATGTGTTCTGTTATCACATGAATAAGGTTTTTGGCAATTTAATTAGGGTTTTTTCTCTCACATAACCATCTATTTATTAATCTTCAGTTAGTTATAGAAAAAATGATAATTTTGTTCCAGACTGAAAACAAATTTTTTTTTTTTTTATTTTTGCCGAACTAGATTTACGATTGAAAGCACAATTAAAAATAACTTCAAAAAAGGATAAAATATGCATTATTTTAAGGTTAAATTTGAGGTGCTTCTTTTTTTCTCTTCTTTTATACCCTACACAACCACAGGTGATTGAGGTATTATGCGTTTGTGCTGATGTTTGTAACACACAAAAATATTGGTCCTATAGCCACCTTTAAATATATCAATCGACTCAGAATCACTTTTTGAGTCGATTTAATGATGTCAATCTGTCTGGCTAGTCGGCTGGCTGCCCATGTAAACCTTATGAATAAACTGCAGGTCGCAATTGTGAAGATATCTCGATGAAACTTGGCACGAATAACTATTTTGGCTCAAGCGAGAAGTCTATTGAAATCAGTTATAATAGGTTCATTATTTCACATAGCCCATAAAATATCTTCCCGAATCATAAATCCTTTAAATATAGGAATATTTTAAATAAATTCGGTGCCAAATTTCATGAAGATCGATCAATAATTCACCATAGCTCCCATATAAACCACTTTTCCAAAAATCACTTAAACTTGCAAAAATCTTATAAAAATATTAGTATGAAGTTAATAATCGACACAAACTAGTTTTATGTAAGTTCAATGGCCGTGCGAAATTTTATGAAGGTCGATTACCAAGGCTCCTATATAAGGCCCAATTTCAGATATACCCCAAAAGCGCTAATGTTAGTATCAATGTAATATTGTGTTTTCGTGTGTTTTATTTTACACTTTCTTAAACACACCTCTAACCCTATACCGAATTTTGGTACACATACATAATGGTCGGGCTTGACAGATTATATCTTTCTTACTTACTTATTTTCTAGTTTTTGTTTTTGCTTGTATTATTTGTTTAAAAATTAGAATTTATTCCTTTATATACTTCAAATTAAATTATTGCCCTTCATAATAAATCAAGAAAAAAATGTTTTCATCTAACATACTTTCACAATTGTTTTATTACTTTTGTCTACTTATTTCGCTTTTTGTTTTAAAAGAAAAAAAATTGCTCAAATGTTATAAAGGTAAAAAACAAGCAGAAGTGTTATAATCGCCTAGGCCGAATCTTTTATACCCTTCACAAAAGTATATTTCATAAATATATATTGGAATTTTCTCTTATCAACCGTTTTGTTTTAAACTGGAAATACACTTAATGTTTATAAACTGGTTTTAACCATGACATCGGAAATTTATAACATAATCGGTCCCCGAAAACTCTCTCGGCATATGACTTGGGAAGATCGCAGAGACCATCAGTGCTGAAGAGCTTAATAAAGAAGAGATGTGCAAAAATATAAATTCCTTTTCAGTTTTCTATTAACAATTTTTTTATTTGTTGTTTTTTTTTTTGAAAAAGTTACCTTAGAATTAGATATTTTAAACTTTAAGAATTTTTAACTTTGGGGCTCTAAGACACAATTTAAAAACCTACACAATTAGTATTAGTATTAGTATTAGTATTAGTATTAGTATTAGTATTAGTATTAGTATTAGTATTAGTATTAGTATTAGTATTAGTATTAGTATTAGTATTAGTATTAGTATTAGTATTAGTATTAGTATTAGTATTAGTATTAGTATTAGTATTAGTATTAGTATTAGTATTAGTATTAGTATTAGTATTAGTATTAGTATTAGTATTAGTATTAGTATTAGTATTAGTATTAGTATTAGTATTAGTATTAGTATTAGTATTAGTATTAGTATTAGTATTAGTATTAGTATTAGTATTAGTATTAGTATTAGTATTAGTATTAGTATTAGTATTAGTATTAGTATTAGTATTAGTATTAGTATTAGTATTAGTATTAGTATTAGTATTAGTATTAGTATTAGTATTAGTATTAGTATTAGTATTAGTATTAGTATTAGTATTAGTATTAGTATTAGTATTAGTATTAGTATTAGTATTAGTATTAGTATTAGTATTAGTATTAGTATTAGTATTAGTATTAGTATTAGTATTAGTATTAGTATTAGTATTAGTATTAGTATTAGTATTAGTATTAGTATTAGTATTAGTATTAGTATTAGTATTAGTATTAGTATTAGTATTAGTATTAGTATTAGTATTAGTATTAGTATTAGTATTAGTATTAGTATTAGTATTAGTATTAGTATTAGTATTAGTATTAGTATTAGTATTAGTATTAGTATTAGTATTAGTATTAGTATTAGTATTAGTATTAGTATTAGTATTAGTATTAGTATTAGTATTAGTATTAGTATTAGTATTAGTATTAGTATTAGTATTAGTATTAGTATTAGTATTAGTATTAGTATTAGTATTAGTATTAGTATTAGTATTAGTATTAGTATTAGTATTAGTATTAGTATTAGTATTAGTATTAGTATTAGTATTAGTATTAGTATTAGTATTAGTATTAGTATTAGTATTAGTATTAGTATTAGTATTAGTATTAGTATTAGTATTAGTATTAGTATTAGTATTAGTATTAGTATTAGTATTAGTATTAGTATTAGTATTAGTATTAGTATTAGTATTAGTATTAGTATTAGTATTAGTATTAGTATTAGTATTAGTATTAGTATTAGTATTAGTATTAGTATTAGTATTAGTATTAGTATTAGTATTAGTATTAGTATTAGTATTAGTATTAGTATTAGTATTAGTATTAGTATTAGTATTAGTATTAGTATTAGTATTAGTATTAGTATTAGTATTAGTATTAGTATTAGTATTAGTATTAGTATTAGTATTAGTATTAGTATTAGTATTAGTATTAGTATTAGTATTAGTATTAGTATTAGTATTAGTATTAGTATTAGTATTAGTATTAGTATTAGTATTAGTATTAGTATTAGTATTAGTATTAGTATTAGTATTAGTATTAGTATTAGTATTAGTATTAGTATTAGTATTAGTATTAGTATTAGTATTAGTATTAGTATTAGTATTAGTATTAGTATTAGTATTAGTATTAGTATTAGTATTAGTATTAGTATTAGTATTAGTATTAGTATTAGTATTAGTATTAGTATTAGTATTAGTATTAGTATTAGTATTAGTATTAGTATTAGTATTAGTATTAGTATTAGTATTAGTATTAGTATTAGTATTAGTATTAGTATTAGTATTAGTATTAGTATTAGTATTAGTATTAGTATTAGTATTAGTATTAGTATTAGTATTAGTATTAGTATTAGTATTAGTATTAGTATTAGTATTAGTATTAGTATTAGTATTAGTATTAGTATTAGTATTAGTATTAGTATTAGTATTAGTATTAGTATTAGTATTAGTATTAGTATTAGTATTAGTATTAGTATTAGTATTAGTATTAGTATTAGTATTAGTATTAGTATTAGTATTAGTATTAGTATTAGTATTAGTATTAGTATTAGTATTAGTATTAGTATTAGTATTAGTATTAGTATTAGTATTAGTATTAGTATTAGTATTAGTATTAGTATTAGTATTAGTATTAGTATTAGTATTAGTATTAGTATTAGTATTAGTATTAGTATTAGTATTAGTATTAGTATTAGTATTAGTATTAGTATTAGTATTAGTATTAGTATTAGTATTAGTATTAGTATTAGTATTAGTATTAGTATTAGTATTAGTATTAGTATTAGTATTAGTATTAGTATTAGTATTAGTATTAGTATTAGTATTAGTATTAGTATTAGTATTAGTATTAGTATTAGTATTAGTATTAGTATTAGTATTAGTATTAGTATTAGTATTAGTATTAGTATTAGTATTAGTATTAGTATTAGTATTAGTATTAGTATTAGTATTAGTATTAGTATTAGTATTAGTATTAGTATTAGTATTAGTATTAGTATTAGTATTAGTATTAGTATTAGTATTAGTATTAGTATTAGTATTAGTATTAGTATTAGTATTAGTATTAGTATTAGTATTAGTATTAGTATTAGTATTAGTATTAGTATTAGTATTAGTATTAGTATTAGTATTAGTATTAGTATTAGTATTAGTATTAGTATTAGTATTAGTATTAGTATTAGTATTAGTATTAGTATTAGTATTAGTATTAGTATTAGTATTAGTATTAGTATTAGTATTAGTATTAGTATTAGTATTAGTATTAGTATTAGTATTAGTATTAGTATTAGTATTAGTATTAGTATTAGTATTAGTATTAGTATTAGTATTAGTATTAGTATTAGTATTAGTATTAGTATTAGTATTAGTATTAGTATTAGTATTAGTATTAGTATTAGTATTAGTATTAGTATTTTAAAAATGAAAATTTTTATTTTTTTTTTTTTTTTTAACAGAAATTTATAAGAAGTCCCGGGAATGTGAAGTCAGACTTAACGGTTTGTAGTCTACAACCCTTCTTATATACTATTCAAATTCACAAAAATAAAATAAGTGTGAAAAAATACAAATACATTTTTTATGATTTAATTTATTTATTTACATACGCATTGTATTTTAACTTATTTTGTAAATATACACTTTTAACAAAATATTTTCTATCTATGGGGGTATAGCTCCTCCTCTGTCCACTCAGCTCATTTTTATTTTGAGATTTATAGTTTTAACCAAGTTCTTCAGTTACGCGATGTTTAATATGTGTATCATATGGGCTCGCCCAGCGCCTACCCCCTTTATTTTAATTTTCAAAGGTGTAGTTTATCATAAGAGTAACTTCTACCAAGTTTGAACATTCTCACTATAACAGTTCTTAAGATATGCGATATTAAACATTGGCTTCCTATGAGGGGTACCACTCCCCTGCAGCTATCTTACTTCAATTTCATTGCTCAGAACATCGTACTACAAAAAATTCAAGAAAATGGGAGCAGCAGATCTTAAGATATACAATACTTAACATTGGTATCCTATGGGGGGTACCACTTCCCCTGCGGCTATCGAAAAAATAAATAGCCTATTTTATATCGGTTCAGTCGTTTAGGAGTCTATAAGCCAACAGACAAACATATTTCGTTTTTATATATATATACGAGTAGATATTACCAAATTTGGGCAAAGAAATTTGGAAAAATGTTTGAGACTGTTTTAGAAAATCATTTATAACTTCGCCATTCCTAAAAGGATTTCGCTGTATTTCAATACCAAGATTTTCAAGACTATGAACCATATAAGTGTTGAAACAGAAATATACTTATTGGACTATGGGCTTCAAAAAATCAGTTTCAACATACAGACGGATAGACATTCAAACTGACAAACACTCCCTTTCGTAGACTTTCGTATAAAATAACAAACTTATATATACAATTCATTTTCTGTGAAGGGTACAAAAAGAATTTATAAAATTACGAATGATAAATGCGATTTGACTTATTTAACTCTCTTTTTTTCTTTATTATTTCCCTTTTTGTAAAAGTACAAATGTCTACTTCAACGGATGACAATAATATTATATGACATTTTATTAGCAAATATAAATTTTATAGCATTCAAAAGCACTTTCATTGTTTGTTAACAGTAGAGTCTCTAAATTCTATTGCCAAGTATTTAAAGACCTTTAATAAAACGTGTATTAAAATAAATTAATTATTCAACACTTTGTGCCAGATTTAAAAGCCATAAAGTTGAAAATTATTTAGGTTATATAAATTTATTACAAAACTTTAGTTAATTTACTTAATGATTTATCCCAGAAAAAACTGTATTAGTTCTACAACTAGTTCCAGAACTTATGTAATTAATCTGTATTTGTTTTACTCTGGAGTTTCGACCAATGATTTTTGTTTAAAATTGTCACCTCCGGAACTAGTACCCATTTTATGGAACGGTTCTAGAACTAGTTCCTTAATCAATGATTTTTGTGTGTCACATTCAGAACTGATTGTATAGAAGCATTAGGCTACGGTTCAAAAACAAATTATTGAATTTTTTATGTTATATTTTTCATTCTAATGAACCATTTACCAAAAGCCACCATTTTAATTTTTTTTTTTTTTTAATTTATTTGTTAGTTTTTTTGAAGTTTTTTAAACAATTGTAGGAAGTTATTTGGGAAGTGATATAAAACAAAACTAGTTATTAAGCACTAGTTCTCAAAACATTCTTTTTTAATTAATTTAAGATCACAATACGGTTCAACTTCATGATTAATAGAATTGATGTTATTAAAGAATCTCTAATGGTTTTGATTACACCAGTTCAGGAATTAATGATTTTAGAACAACTTCGAATATTTTTCCTGGTATGTAAACTTTTTTTTAAAGAATAAAATTTAATGTTTCTTTAAAAAACTCAATGCTCATTGTTCTTTAATCCTTAAAGCTTTTTTTTAAACTTGGAAAAAAAATCAATTGAAAAGTAACCCCATTTGTTTAAATTCTTAAATAAACATTTATGTTTTCCCTTTAAAATTTGTTCTTTTAATCAGCATAAATTTTAATAAAAATCCTCTTTATTACTTATACATATGTAGCATGTAAAAAGCATGTTGTAAGTGACACAGATACATACTTACAATATCCCAACAAAAACTTTGCTTTCCTGGTAAGCTAGCCAGTACGAGTATAATTAGAAATAAAGATAAACTACTTTAACTAGTCCTTTTCATTCTAGTTGTCCACAAGTTCACGTAGTTATTTTTAGACTCTAGGGATACTCAAAAATATGTACCTAAACAAAATTAAAAATAAAAAAAAACAAAAAAAATTTTGCCGCCATTGAGATTTGAACTTGGACAAAAACTAACCATACGTTTTTAATGACTAACGTCTTATTTAATATACCATCTCGCATTTAATTTTCTAACTGACAAAAGCTTTTTTAGTATAAAATATCTTTTTAGACATTTTGTTATAAAAAACTAACAACATTAGAACGGGATTGAACCAACAACCCTCTGGTTGCTAATCCAGCACTCTAGCCAACTCATGCATATGATTGCAATATTACTGTGCTATTATACTATTTAGTACTCTTTTATGTAATACAGAGCAGGCAAATAATAATGACGCCTCATTACCGGGAAATTACTTTAATAAGCAGTTGACATTATCGAAAACCGAAAAGGTTTTGCTGGGATTTTAGTTTTTCTTATGTTTCTTCCTTTTTTATGTAATTTTGTATGACACATAAGCCAAAGTATGTTACTTGCTAAAGATATGTTGAGGGGTTTCTCTCCGTTCCTTCGGTTTGTATTTTTTCCTTGAGTCTTTTAAAGAAAAAGCCATCATTTACACATATAGTATGTATGTATGTATGTATGTATGTATGTATGTATATTAACTAAAATGACATATTTATTTATATGTATCAGCAAGTCTTCTGTATTTAAAGTTTTACTCTTTCATACACTTGACATATATTTTTTGCAAACTCGTACACTTCAATATACAAATGTTTAGTTTAACCGAAGTCAAGAAAAAAGCATCCTGTTTTTATATTTTCGAATACACATACATCTATCTGACAACAACAATTGATATATATATATATATATAGGTATATGATTCCTTAAAAATTTACAAGGTAACATTTTTGACGAGTTAATGTCTAAGAAACTTCTAAATGATAATCGTAAAATAGTTCAAAATTTTCATAAACACAATGAATTAATATCAAGATATCTAAATGCTGAATCAGTGATCATCTAAATACTAGTCAATAACCTTCTACAACCTTCCCCTAAATCCCTTAATTTCAAAACTTTTAATAATTTTTCTTTAAAAAAAATTTTAATTTTGCTTTAAACCCTTTGATTTACGAATTAAATGCGATCTTAGTTTTTTGATAATTTTCCATATAAGTAATTACAGATTTTCTCAGAGGGTTTCAAGCAAAGGAAAGCTTTAAATCCACTGATTTGTAATTAGAGATCTTTAATAATTTTTCATAAAAAAAAGTCGATTTTTGGTTGGAAATATGAGTGAACACAGATTTTCTTCTTTTTTACTCCAAACCGTCTGTTCTCTTGTTTACAATTTCTAAGCAATTTTAGATTTTTAAACATTTTCCATATAAGGATCCATTTTTGATTAATAGTATGATTAATCACATATTTTTTTCTTTTCTTCTGCTATAAAACATACATATGAAAGCAGAGACCATAGAATACAGCTGGAAGTTTATGTGAGAGACAAAAACATAATTCAGTTGTCAAAAACCCAATTAATGCAACAACAAAATACATGTAGTTATATATATTTTGTTTTTGTGTTTTGAAAAAAAAATAATAAATTTTTAGAAAATTTAGTTTGAGCTGTCTCTTACATAAACTTCTAGTTATAGAATACAATTGTAGAGACATTTTATAATATGACTGGGTTTCATTTCGTGCTAGAATATCCTTTTAAAAAACTTTGAAATTTCAAAACTAATAATTTTTTATTAATTAATTTTAAATCCATTTGTAGCTCAATAATACCGATATGGGTAGCGAATGACAGAATATGATTTAAAAGTTCCAGCAAAAAAAATTTTGTTCCTTTAGCTTCAACAAATATGTTGTAATTTTAAACGTTATTTAATGATAATTGGAACAGTCGTGTTTTAGACTTAAAAACGAAGCTTACAGAAAATGGTTGAAATCGATCCATTATTTTACCTAGTTCCTTTACAAATCCCCAGAGGAAAGAGAAACGGTTTAAAACGAGTCACGTGGAAGGTTCTTAGGGCTAGTGACCGGTATCAGTTTCGGAACTTTATATGTTAGGAACCGTGTCACTTTTACATGGGGTTGTCATTGGAGGTGGCTAATTAGCATCTTGGAATAAGTCATCGAACAGTTCACAGGACTGGTCCAAGAGGATATTTTCAGAGTCAGTTAATATAATAAAAATTTCATAAAAAAATTTTTTACTTTACAAATCTTTTTTTTTTATTTTTACTGAATTTTATTTATTTTTATTTTATAATTTTTCGTTAATGCCGATGGCGGCACGCCAAATCGAACCCAGTTTCTACTGATGTGTCTTAGTTTTATAGTTTTCAACACTAACAACTCAGTCACAGATTGTTATTGCGTGCGAGTTGCTAATTGCACTCTTGACAAGCATGTTAGAAATTCACTCTCAACTAATATTTAGTGAGTGTAGTGGTGTTAACTGGTTCTCAACTGGAACTTAGTGACGAGTTAGATGTCATTTGTTACTCAACTGGTACTGAGGGACCGGTCCGTTATTGCAATTGCCACCAATTTCCCGCAGGAATGTTTCCCGGAAATATGAAATGTTTATATGAAATTAGAGGTTAATAGGATTTTATCGGCATTAGACATACTATGAAATTTCAAGAGTTTGGTTGCATAACTGACCATAGTTTCTGTACTAGGCCCCTTCCCGAAAATTATTTAAACGTGTATAAATACCATAAAAATATTAGTGTCGAAGTGAAATTTGGCTTCTTTATTTTGTATTTGAATATAAAT